>CM070101.1:7280980-7848480 GCA_036178185.1 Liparis tanakae | reverse complement strand
ATAAACATATTTCCCTTTTCTATCAGTAGAACATGAAAGTCCTTAAATATCTATAGGTACCCAGTAAGATATTTTATCCATATGTCAGGATGGCAGAGCGGTCTAAGGCGCCAGACTCAAGGGTTCACTCCTTCCTCAGCAAAGAGGCTTCTGGTCTCCAACTGGAGGCGTGGGTTCAAATTCCACTTCTGACAGACCATTTTGCATCCGTGTAGTTTGGCAATAAATATATTTCCCTTTTTTATCAGTAGAACATGAAAGTCCTTAAATATCTATAGGTACCCAGTAAGAGATTTAGATGTATAAGTCAGGATGGCCGAGCGGTCTAAGTTGCCACACTCAAGGGTTCACTCCTTCCTCAGCAAATAGGCTTCTGGTCTCCAACTGGAGGCGTGGGTTCAAATCCCACTTCTGACATATAGTTTTGCATCACTGTAGTTTGGCAATAAATATATTTCCATTTTTTATCAGTAGACCATAAATGTCCTTGCAGATATATAGGTATCTAGTAAGAAATATTGATGCACATGTCAGGATGGCCGAGTGGTCTAAGGCGCCAGACTCAAGGGTTGACTCCTTCCTCAGTAAAGAGGCTTCTGGTCTCCAACTGGGCGTGGGTTCAAATCCCACTTCTGACAGATCATTTTGCATCCGTGTAGTTTGGCAATAAATATGATTCCCTTTTTTATCAGTAGAACATTAATGTCCTTAAATATCTATAGGTACCCAGTAAGAGATTAAGATGCATAAGTCAGGATGGCCGAGCGGTCTAAGGCGCCAGACTCAAGAGTTCACTCCTTCCTCAGCAAAGAGGCTTCTGGTCTCCAACTGGAGGCGTGGGTTCAAATCCCACTTCTGACATATAGTTTTGCATCACTGTAGTTTGGCAATAAATATATTTCCCTTTTTTATCAGTAGAACATGAAAGTCCTTAAATATCTATAGGTACCCAGTAAGATATTTTATCCATATGTCAGGATGGCCGAGCGGTCTAAGGCGCCAGACTCAAGGTTTCACTCCTTCCTCAGCAAAGAGGCTTCTGGTCTCCAACTGGAGGCGTGGGTTCAAATCCACTTCTGACAGATCATTTTGCATCCGTAGTTTGGCAATAAATATATTTCCATTTTTATCAGTAGAACATAAATGACCTTAATATCTATACCCAGTAAGTAATTTCCTGAACATGTCAGGATGGCGAGCGGTCTAAGGCGCCAGACTCAAGGTTCACTCCTTCCTCAGCAAAGAGGCTTCTGGTCTCCAACTTGAGGCGTGGGTTCAAATCCCTCTTCTGACATATAGTTTTGCATCCCTGTAGTTTGGAAATAAATATATTTCCATTTTTTATCAGGAGACCATAAATGTCCTTTTAGATATATAGGTATCTAGTAAGAAAAATGTTTGCACATGTCAGGATGGCCGAGTGGTCTAAGGCGCCAGACTCAAGGGTTGACTCCTTCCTCAGCAAAGAGGCTTCTGGTCTCCAACTGGAGGCGTGGGTTCAAATCCCACTTCTGACAGATCATTTTGCATCCGTGTAGTTTGGCAATAAATATATTTCCCTTTTTTATCAGTAGAACATAAATGACCTTTAATATCTATACCCAGTAAGTAATTTCCCTGAACATGTCAGGATGGCCGAGCGGTCTAAGGCGCCAGACTCAAGGGTTGACTCCTTCCTCAGTAAAGAGGCTTCTGGTCTCCAACTGGAGGCGTGGGTTCAAATCCCACTTCTGACAGACCATTTTGCATCCGTGTAGTTTGGCAATAAACATATTTCCCTTTTCTATCAGTAGAACATGAAAGTCCTTAAATATCTATAGGTACCCAGTAAGATATTTTATCCATATGTCAGGATGGCCGAGCGGTCTAAGGCGCCAGACTCAAGGGTTCACTCCTTCCTCAGCAAAGAGGCTTCTGGTCTCCAACTGGAGGCGTGGGTTCAAATCCACTTCTGACAGATCATTTTGCATCCCTGTAGTTTGGCAATAAATATATTTCCCTTTTTTATCAGTAGAACATAAATGACCTTTAATATCTATACCCAGTAAGTATTTTTCCTGAACATGTCAGGATGGCTGAGCGGTCTAAGGCGCCAGACTCAAGAGTTCACTCCTTCCTCAGCAAAGAGGCTTCTGGTCTCCAACTGGAGGCGTGGGTTCAAATCCCACTTCTGACATATAGTTTTGCATCACTGTAGTTTGGCAATAAATATATTTCCATTTTTTATCAGTAGACCATAAATGTCCTTAAAGATATATAGGTATCTTGTAAGAAATAATGATGCACATGTCAGGATGGCCGAGTGGTCTAAGGCGCCAGACTCAAGGGTTGACTCATTCCTCAGTAAAGAGGCTTCTGGGCTCCAACTGGAGGCGTGGGTTCAAATCCACTTCTGACAGATAATTTTGCATCCGTGTAGTTTGGCAATAAACATATTACCCTTTTCTATCAGTAGAACATGAAAGTCTTAAATATCTATAGGTACCCAGTAAGAGATTTAGATGCATAAGTCAGGCTGGCCGAGCGGTCTATGATGCCAGACTCAAGGCTTCACTCCTTCCTCAGCAAAGAGGCTTCTGGTCTCCAACTGGAGGTGTGGGTTCAAACCACATTTCTGAAAGATCAATTTGCATCGGTGTATTTTGGCAATAAATATATTTCCCTTTTTTATCAGTAGAACATTAATGTCCTTAAATATCTATAGGTACCCAGTAAGAGATTTAGATGCATAAGTCAGGATGGCTGAGTGGTCTATGGTGCCAAACTCAAGGGTTCACTCCTTCCTCAGCAAAGAGGCTTCTGGTCTCCAACTGGAGGCGTGGGTTCAAATCCCACTTCTGACAGACCATTTTGCATCCGTGTAGTTTGGCAATAAACATATTTCCTTTTCTATCAGTAGAACATGAAAGTCCTTAAATATCTATAGGTACCGAGTAAGAAATTTTATCCATATGTCAGGATGGCAGAGCGGTCTAAGGCGCCAGACTCAAGGGTTCACTCCTTCCTCAGCAAAGAGGCTTCTGGTCTCCAACTGGAGGCGTGGGTTCAAATCCACTTCTGACAGACCATTTTGCATCCGTGTAGTTTGGCAATAAATATATTTCCTTTTTATCAGTAGAACATGAAAGTCCTTAAATCTATAGGTACCCAGTAAGATATTTTATCCATATGTCAGGATGGCCGAGCGGTCTAAGGCGCCAGACTCAAGGTTTCACTCCTTCCTCAGCAAAGAGGCTTCTGGTCTCCAACTGGAGGCGTGGGTTCAAATCCCACTTCTGACAGATCATTTTGCATCCGTGTAGTTTGGCAATAAATATATTTCCCTTTTTTATCAGTAGAACATAAATGACCTTTAATATCTATACCCAGTAAGTAATTTCCCTGAACATGTCAGGATGGCCGAGCGGTCTAAGGCGCCAGACTCAAGAGTTCACTCCTTCCTCAGCAAAGAGGCTTCTGGTCTCCAACTGGAGGCGTGGGTTCAAATCCCTCTTCTGACATATAGTTTTGCATCCCTGTAGTTTGGAAATAAATATATTTCCATTTTTTATCAGGAGACCATAAATGTCCTTTTAGATATATAGGTATCTAGTAAGAAAAATGTTTGCACATGTCAGGATGGCCGAGTGGTCTAAGGCGCCAGACTCAAGGGTTGACTCCTTCCTCAGCAAAGAGGCTTCTGGTCTCCAACTGGAGGCGTGGGTTCAAATCCCACTTCTGACAGATCATTTTGCATCCGTGTAGTTTGGCAATAAATATATTTCCCTTTTTTATCAGTAGAACATAAATGACCTTTAATATCTATTCCCAGTAAGTAATTTCCCTGAACATGTCAGGATGGCCGAGCGGTCTAAGGCGCCAGACTCAAGGGTTGACTCCTTCCTCAGTAAAGAGGCTTCTGGTCTCCAACTGGAGGCGTGGGTTCAAATCCCACTTCTGACAGACCATTTTGCATCCGTGTAGTTCGGCAATAAACATATTTCCCTTTTCTATCAGTAGAACATGAAAGTCCTTAAATATCTATAGGTACCCAGTAAGATTTTTTATCCATATGTCAGGATGGCCGAGCGGTCTAAGGCGCCAGACTCAAGGGTTCACTCCTTCCTCAGCAAAGAGGCTTCTGGTCTCCAACTGGAGGCGTGGGTTCAAATCCCACTTCTGACAGATCATTTTGCATCCCTGTAGTTTGGCAATAAATATATTTCCCTTTTTTATCAGTAGAACATAAATTACCTTTAATATCTATACCCAGTAAGTAATTTTCCTGAACATGTCAGGATGGCTGAGCGGTCTAAGGCGCCAGACTCAAGAGTTCACTCCTTCCTCAGCAAAGAGGCTTCTGGTCTCCAACTGGAGGCGTGGGTTCAAATCCCACTTCTGACATATAGTTTTGCATCACTGTAGTTTGGCAATAAATATATTTCCATTTTTTATCAGTAGACCATAAATGTCCTTAAAGATATATAGGTATCTAGTAAGAAATGTTGATGCACATGTCATGATGGCCGAGTGGTCTAAGGCGCCAGATGCAAGGGTTGACTCCTTCCTCAGTAAATAGGCTTCTGGTCTCCAACTGGAGGCGTGGGTTCAAATCCCACTTCTGACAGACCTTTTTGCATCCGTGTAGTTTGGCAATAAACATATTTCCATTTTCTATCAGTAGAACATGAAAGTCCTTAAATATCTATAGGTACCCAGTAAGATATTTTATCCATATGTCAGGATGGCCGAGTGGTCTAAGGCGCCAGACTCAAGGGTTCACTCCTTCCTCAGCAAAGAGGCTTCTGGTCTCCAACTGGAGGCGTGGGTTCAAATCCCACTTCTGACAGATCATTTTGTATCCGTGTAGTTTGGCAATAAATATATTTCCCTTTTTTATCAGTAGAACATAAATGACCTTTAATATCTATACCCAGTAAGTAATTTCCCTGAACATGTCAGGATGGCCGAGTGGTCTAAGGCGCCAGACTCAAGAGTTCACTCCTTCCTCAGCAAAGAGGCTTCTGGTCTCCAACTGGAGGCGTGGGTTCAAATCCCACTTCTGACATATAGTTTTGCATCACTGTAGTTTGGCAATAAATATATTTCCATTTTTTATCAGTAGACCATAAATGTCCTTAAAGATATATAGGTATCTAGTAAGAAATTTTGATGCACATGTCAGGATGGCCGAGAGGTCTAAGGCGCCAGACTCAAGGGTTGACTCCTTCCTCAGTAAAGAGGCTTCTGGTCTCGAACTGGAGGCGTGGGTTCAAATCCCACTTCTGACAGACCATTTTGCATCCGTGTAGTTTGGCAATAAACATATTTCCATTTTCTATCAGTAGAACATGAAAGTCCTTAAATATCTATAGGTACCCAGTAAGATATTTTATCCATATGTCTAGATGGCTGAGCGGTCTAAGGCGCCAGACTCAAGGGTTCACTCCTTCCTCAGCAAAGAGGCTTCTGGTCTCCAACTGGAGGCGTGGGTTCAAATCCCTCTTCTGACATATAGTTTTGCATCCCTGTAGTTTGGAAATAAATATATTTCCATTTTTTATCAGGAGACCATAAATGTCCTTTTAGATATATAGGTATTTAGTAAGAAAAATGTTTGCACATGTCAGGATGGCCGAGTGGTCTAAGGCGCCAGACTCAAGGGTTGACTCCTTCCTCAGCAAAGAGGCTTCTGGTCTCCAACTGGAGGCGTGGGTTCAAATCCCACTTCTGACAGATCATTTTGCATCCGTGTAGTTGGCAATAAATATATTCCCTTTTTTATCAGTAGAACATAAATGACCTTTAATATCTATACCCAGTAAGTAATTTCCCTGAACATGTCAGGATGGCCGAGCGGTCTAAGGCGCCAGACTCAAGGGTTGACTCCTTCCTCAGTAAAGAGGCTTCTGGTCTCCAACTGGAGGCATGGGTTCAAATCCCACTTCTGACAGACCGTTTTGCATCCGTGTAGTTTGGCAATAAATATATTTCCCTTTTTTATCAGTAGAACATAAATGACCTTTAATATCTATACCCAGTAAGTAATTTCCCTGAACATGTCAGGATGGCCGAGCGGTCTAAGGCGCCAGACTCAAGGGTTCACTCCTTCCTCAGCAAAGAGGCTTCTGGTCTCCAACTGGAGGCGTGGGTTCAAATCCCACTTCTGACAGATCATTTTGCATCCCTGTAGTTTGGCAATAAATATATTTCCCTTTTTTATCAGTAGAACATAAATGACCTTTAATATCTATACCCAGTAAGTAATTTTCCTGAACATGTCAGGATGGCTGAGCGGTCTAAGGCGCCAGACTCAAGAGTTCACTCCTTCCTCAGCAAAGAGGCTTCTGGTCTCCAACTGGAGGCGTGGGTTCAAATCCCACTTCTGACATATAGTTTTGCATCACTGTAGTTTGGCAATAAATATATTTCCATTTTTTATCAGTAGACCATAAATGTCCTTAAAGATATATAGGTATCTAGTAAGAAATGTTGATGCACATGTCATGATGGCCGAGTGGTCTAAGGCGCCAGACGCAAGGGTTGACTCCTTCCTCAGTAAATAGGCTTCTGTTCTCCAACTAGAGGCGTGGGTTCAAATCCCACTTCTGACAGACCTTTTTGCATCCGTGTAGTTTGGCAATAAACATATTTCCATTTTCTATCAGTAGAACATGAAAGTCCTTAAATATCTATAGGTACCCAGTAAGATATTTTATCCATATGTCAGGATGGCCGAGCGGTCTAAGGCGCCAGACTCAAGGGTTCACTCCTTCCTCAGCAAAGAGGCTTCTGGTCTCCAACTGGAGGCGTGGGTTCAAATCCCACTTCTGACAGATCATTTTGCATCCGTGTAGTTTGGCAATAAATATATTTCCCTTTTTTATCAGTAGAACATAAATGACCTTTAATATCTATACCCAGTAAGTATTTTCCCTGAACATGTCAGGATGGCCGAGTGGTCTAAGGCGCCAGACTCAAGAGTTCACTCCTTCCTCAGCAAAGAGGCTTCTGGTCTCCAACTGGAGGCGTGGGTTCAAATCCCACTTCTGACATATAGTTTTGCATCACTGTAGTTTGGCAATAAATATATTTCCATTTTTTATCAGTAGACCATAAATGTCCTTGAAGATATATAGGTATCTAGTAAGAAATATTGATGCACATGTCAGGATGGCCGAGTGGTCTAAGGCGCCAGACTCAAGGGTTGACTCCTTCCTCAGTAAAGAGGCTTCTGGTCTCCAACTGGGCGTGGGTTCAAATCCCACTTCTGACAGATCATTTTGCATCCGTGTAGTTTGGCAATAAACATATTCCTTTTATCAGTAGAACATGAAAGTCCTTAAATATCTATAGGTACCCAGTAAGATTTTTATCCATATGTCAGGATGGCGAGGGGTCTAAGGTGCCAGACTCAAGGGTTCACTCCTTCCTCAGCAAAGAGGCTTCTGGTCTCCAACTCGAGACGTGGTTTCAAATCCACTTCTGACAGATATTTTGCATCCTGTAGTTTGGCAATAAATATATTTCCTTTTTATCAGTAGAACATAAATGTCCTTAAATATATAGGTATCTAGTAAGAAATATTGATGCACATGTCAGGATGGCCGAGTGGTCTAAGGCGCCAGACTCAAGGGTTGACTCCTTCCTCAGTAAAGAGGCTTCTGGTCTCCAACTGGAGGCGTGGGTTCAAATCCCACTTCTGACATATAGTTTTGCATCACTGTAGTTTGGCAATAAATATATTTCCATTTTTTATCAGTAGACCATAAATGTCCTTCAAGATATATAGGTATCTTGTAAGAAATAATGATGCACATGTCAGGATGGCCGAGTGGTCTAAGGCGCCAGACTCAAGGGTTGACTCATTCCTCAGTAAAGAGGCTTCTGGTCTCCAACTGGAGGCGTGGGTTCAAATCCCACTTCTGACAGATAATTTTGCATCCGTGTAGTTTGGCAATAAACATATTACCCTTTTCTATCAGTAGAACATGAAAGTTCTTAAATATCTATAGGTACCCAGTAAGAGATTTAGATGCATAAGTCAGGCTGGCCGAGCGGTCTATGATGCCAGACTCAAGGCTTCACTCCTTCCTCAGCAAAGAGGCTTCTGGTCTCCAACTGGAGGTGTGGGTTCAAACCACATTTCTGAAAGATCAATTTGCATCGGTGTATTTTGGCAATAAATATATTTCCCTTTTTTATCAGTAGAACATTAATGTCCTTAAATATCTATAGGTACCCAGTAAGAGATTTAGATGCATAAGTCAGGATGGCCGAGTGGTCTAAGGTGCCAAACTCAAGGGTTCACTCCTTCCTCAGCAAAGAGGCTTCTGGTCTCCAACTGGAGGCGTGGGTTCAAATCCCACTTCTGACAGACCATTTTGCATCTGTGTAGTTTGGCAATAAACATATTTCCCTTTTCTATCAGTAGAACATGAAAGTCCTTAAATATCTATAGGTACCCAGTAAGTTTTTTTATCCATATGTCAGGATGGCAGAGCGGTCTAAGGCGCCAGACTCAAGGGTTCACTCCTTCCTCAGCAAAGAGGCTTCTGGTCTCCAACTGGAGGCGTGGGTTCAAATCCCACTTCTGACAGACCATTTTGCATCCGTGTAGTTTGGCAATAAATATATTTCCCTTTTTTATCAGTAGAACATGAAAGTCCTTAAATATCTATAGGTACCCAGTAAGATATTTTATCCATATGTCAGGATGGCCGAGCGGTCTAAGGCGCCAGACTCAAGGTTTCACTCCTTCCTCAGCAAAGAGGCTTCTGGTCTCCAACTGGAGGCGTGGGTTCAAATCCCACTTCTGACATATAGTTTTGCATCACTGTAGTTTGGCAATAAATATATTTCCATTTTTTATCAGTAGACCATAAATGTCCTTCAAGATATATAGGTATCTAGTAAGAAATAATGATGCACATGTCAGGATGGCCGAGTGGTCTAAGGCGCCAGACTCAAGGGTTGACTCCTTCCTCAGTAAAGAGGCTTCTGGTCTCCAACTGGAGGCGTGGGTTCAAATCCCACTTCTGACAGATCATTTTGCATCCGTGTAGTTTGGCAATAAATATATTTCCCTTTTCTATCAGTAGAACATGAAAGTCCTTAAATATCTATAGGTACCCAGTAAGAGATTTTATCCATAAGTCAGGATGGCCGAGCGGTCTAAGGCGCCAGACTCAAGGGTTCACTCCTTCCTCAGCAAAGAGGCTTCTGGTCTCCAACTGGAGGCGTGGGTTCAAATCCCACTTCTGACATATAGTTTTGCATCACTGTAGTTTGGCAATAAATATATTTCCATTTTTTATCAGTAGACCATAAATGTCCTTCAAGATATATAGGTATCTTGTAAGAAATAATGATGCACATGTCAGGATGGCCGAGTGGTCTAAGGCGCCAGACTCAAGGGTTGACTCATTCCTCAGTAAAGAGGCTTCTGGTCTCCAACTGGAGGCGTGGGTTCAAATCCCACTTCTGACAGATAATTTTGCATCCGTGTAGTTTGGCAATAAACATATTACCCTTTTCTATCAGTAGAACATGAAAGTTCTTAAATATCTATAGGTACCCAGTAAGAGATTTAGATGCATAAGTCAGGCTGGCCGAGCGGTCTATGATGCCAGACTCAAGGCTTCACTCCTTCCTCAGCAAAGAGGCTTCTGGTCTCCAACTGGAGGTGTGGGTTCAAACCACATTTCTGAAAGATCAATTTGCATCGGTGTATTTTGGCAATAAATATATTTCCCTTTTTTATCAGTAGAACATTAATGTCCTTAAATATCTATAGGTACCCAGTAAGAGATTTAGATGCATAAGTCAGGATGGCCGAGTGGTCTATGGTGCCAAACTCAAGGGTTCACTCCTTCCTCAGCAAAGAGGCTTCTGGTCTCCAACTGGAGGCGTGGGTTCAAATCCCACTTCTGACAGACCATTTTGCATCCGTGTAGTTTGGCAATAAACATATTTCCCTTTTCTATCAGTAGAACATGAAAGTCCTTAAATATCTATAGGTACCCAGTAAGATATTTTATCCATATGTCAGGATGGCAGAGCGGTCTAAGGCGCCAGACTCAAGGGTTCACTCCTTCCTCAGCAAAGAGGCTTCTGGTCTCCAACTGGAGGCGTGGGTTCAAATCCCACTTCTGACAGATCATTTTGCATCCGTGTAGTTTGGCAATAAATATATTCCCTTTTTTATCAGTAGAACATTAATGTCCTTAATATCTATACCCAGTAAGTAATTTCCCTGAACATGTCAGGATGGCCGAGCGGTCTAAGGCGCCAGACTCAAGGGTTCACTCCTTCCTCAGCAAAGAGGCTTCTGGTCTCCAACTGGAGGCGTGGGTTCAAATCCCACTTCTGACATATAGTTTTGCATCACTGTAGTTTGGCAATAAATATATTTCCATTTTTTATCAGTAGAACATGAAAGTCCTTAAATATCTATAGGTATCTAGTAAGAAATAATGATGCACATGTCAGGATGGCCGAGTGGTCTAAGGCGCCAGACTCAAGGGTTGACTCCTTCCTCAGTAAAGAGGCTTCTGGTCTCCAACTGGAGGCGTGGGTTCAAATCCCACTTCTGACAGATCATTTTGCATCCGTGTAGTTTGGCAATAAATATATTTCCCTTTTTTATCAGTAGAACATTAATGTCCTTAAATATCTATAGGTACCCAGTAAGTAATTTCCCTGAACATGTCAGGATGGCCGAGCGGTCTAAGGCGCCAGACTCAAGGGTTCACTCCTTCCTCAGCAAAGAGGCTTCTGGTCTCCAACTGGAGGCGTGGGTTCAAATCCCACTTCTGACAGATCATTTTGCATCCGTGTAGTTTGGCAATAAATATATTTCCATTTTTTATCAGTAGAACATAAATGACCTTTAATATCTATACCCAGTAAGTATTTTCCCTGAACATGTCAGGATGGCCGAGTGGTCTAAGGCGCCAGACTCAAGGGTTCACTCCTTCCTCAGCAAAGAGGCTTCTGGTCTCCAACTGGAGGCGTGGGTTCAAATCCCACTTCTGACATATAGTTTTGCATCACTGTAGTTTGGCAATAAATATATTTCCATTTTTTATCAGTAGACCATAAATGTCCTTGAAGATATATAGGTATCTAGTAAGAAATATTGATGCGCATGTCAGGATGGCCGAGTGGTCTAAGGCGCCAGACTCAAGGGTTGACTCCTTCCTCAGTAAAGAGGCTTCTGGTCTCCAACTGGAGGCGTGGGTTCAAATCCCACTTCTGACAGATCATTTTGTATCCGTGTAGTTTGGCAATAAATATATTTCCATTTTTTATCAGTAGAACATAAATGACCTTTAATATCTATACCCAGTAAGTATTTTCCCTGAACATGTCAGGATGGCCGAGTGGTCTAAGGCGCCAGACTCAAGAGTTCACTCCTTCCTCAGCAAAGAGGCTTCTGGTCTCCAACTGGAGGCGTGGGTTCAAATCCCACTTCTGACATATAGTTTTGCATCACTGTAGTTTGGCAATAAATATATTTCCATTTTTTATCAGTAGACCATAAATGTCCTTGAAGATATATAGGTATCTAGTAAGAAATATTGATGCGCATGTCAGGTTGGCCGAGTGGTCTAAGGCGCCAGACTCAAGGGTTGACTCCTTCCTCAGTAAAGAGGCTTCTGGTCTCCAACTGGAGGCGTGGGTTCAAATCCCACTTCTGACAGATCATTTTGCATCCGTGTAGTTTGGCAATAAACATATTTCCCTTTTCTATCAGTAGAACATGAAAGTCCTTAAATATCTATAGGTACCCAGTAAGATATTTTGATCCATATGTCAGGATGGCCGAGCGGTCTAAGGCGCCAGACTCAAGGGTTCACTCCTTCCTCAGCAAAGAGGCTTCTGGTCTCCAACTGGAGGCGTGGGTTCAAATCCCACTTCTGACAGATCATTTTGCATCCGTGTAGTTTGGCAATAAATATATTTCCCTTTTTTATCAGTAGAACATTAATGTCCTTAAATATCTATAGGTACCCAGTAAGTAATTTCCCTGAACATGTCAGGATGGCCGAGCGGTCTAAGGCGCCAGACTCAAGGGTTCACTCCTTCCTCAGCAAAGAGGCTTCTGGTCTCCAACTGGAGGCGTGGGTTCAAATCCCACTTCTGACATATAGTTTTGCATCCCTGTAGTTTGGCAATAAATATATTTCCATTTTTTATCAGTAGACCATAAATGTCCTTGAAGATATATAGGTATCTAGTAAGAAATATTGATGCACATGTCAGGATGGCCGAGTGGTCTAAGGCGCCAGACTCAAGGGTTGACTCCTTCCTCAGTAAAGAGGCTTCTGGTCTCCAACTGGAGGCGTGGGTTCAAATCCCACTTCTGACATATAGTTTTGCATCACTGTAGTTTGGCAATAAATATATTTCCATTTTTTATCAGTAGACCATAAATGTCCTTCAAGATATATAGGTATCTTGTAAGAAATAATGATGCACATGTCAGGATGGCCGAGTGGTCTAAGGCGCCAGACTCAAGGGTTGACTCATTCCTCAGTAAAGAGGCTTCTGGTCTCCAACTGGAGGCGTGGGTTCAAATCCCACTTCTGACAGATAATTTTGCATCCGTGTAGTTTGGTAATAAACATATTACCCTTTTCTATCAGTAGAACATGAAAGTTCTTAAATATCTATAGGTACCCAGTAAGAGATTTAGATGCATAAGTCAGGATGGCCGAGCGGTCTATGATGCCAGACTCAAGGGTTCACTCCTTCCTCAGCAAAGAGGCTTCTGGTCTCCAACTGGAGGTGTGGGTTCAAACCACATTTCTGAAAGATCAATTTGCATCGTGTAGTTTGGCAATAAATATATTTCCCTTTTTTATCAGTAGAACATTAATGTCCTTAAATATCTATAGGTACCCAGTAAGAGATTTAGATGCATAAGTCAGGATGGCCGAGGGGTCTAAGGTGCCAGACTCAAGGGTTCACTCCTTCCTCAGCAAAGAGGCTTCTGGTCTCCAACTCGAGACGTGGGTTCAAATCCCACTTCTGACAGACCATTTTGCATCCGTGTAGTTTGGCAATAAATATATTTCCCTTTTTTATCAGTAGAACATGAAAGTCCTTAAATATCTATAGGTACCCAGTAAGATATTTTGATCCATATGTCAGGATGGCCGAGCGGTCTAAGGCGCCAGACTCAAGGGTTCACTCCTTCCTCAGCAAAGAGGCTTCTGGTCTCCAACTGGAGGCGTGGGTTCAAATCCCACTTCTGACAGATCATTTTGCATCCGTGTAGTTTGGCAATAAATATATTTCCCTTTTTTATCAGTAGAACATTAATGTCCTTAAATATCTATAGGTACCCAGTAAGAGATTTAGATGTATAAGTCAGGATGGCCGAGCGGTCTAAGGCGCCAGACTCAAGGGTTCACTCCTTCCTCAGCAAAGAGGCTTCTGGTCTCCAACTGGAGGCGTGGGTTCAAATCCCACTTCTGACATATAGTTTTGCATCCCTGTAGTTTGGCAATAAATATATTTCCATTTTTTATCAGTAGACCATAAATGTCCTTGAAGATATATAGGTATCTAGTAAGAAATATTGATGCACATGTCAGGATGGCCGAGTGGTCTAAGGCGCCAGACTCAAGGGTTGACTCCTTCCTCAGTAAAGAGGCTTCTGGTCTCCAACTGGAGGCGTGGGTTCAAATCCCACTTCTGACAGATCATTTTGCATCCGTAGTTTGGCAATAAACATATTTCCCTTTTCTATCAGTAGAACATGAAAGTCCTTAAATATCTATAGGTACCCAGTAAGAGATTTAGATGCATAAGTCAGGATGGCCGAGCGGTCTTAGGCGCCAGACTCAAGGGTTCACTCCTTCCTCAGCAAAGAGGCTTCTGGTCTCCAACTGAGGCGTGGGTTCAAATCCCACTTCTGACATATAGTTTTGCATCCTGTAGTTTGGCAATAAATATATTTCCATTTTTTATCAGTAGAACATAAATGTCCTTAAATATATAGGTATCAGTAAGAAATTTAGATGCATGTCAGGATGGCCGAGTGGTCTAAGGCGCCAGACTCAAGGGTTCACTCCTTCCTCAGCAAAGAGGCTTCTGGTCTCCAACTGGAGGCGTGGGTTCAAATCCCACTTCTGACAGACCATTTTGCATCCGTGTAGTTTGGCAATAAACATATTTCCCTTTTCTATCAGTAGAACATGAAAGTCCTTAAATATCTATAGGTACCCAGTAAGATATTTTATCCATATGTCAGGATGGCAGAGCGGTCTAAGGCGCCAGACTCAAGGGTTCACTCCTTCCTCAGCAAAGAGGCTTCTGGTCTCCAACTGGAGGCGTGGGTTCAAATCCCACTTCTGACAGACCATTTTGCATCCGTGTAGTTTGGCAATAAATATATTTCCCTTTTTTATCAGTAGAACATGAAAGTCCTTAAATATCTATAGGTACCCAGTAAGATATTTTATCCATATGTCAGGATGGCCGAGCGGTCTAAGGCGCCAGACTCAAGGTTTCACTCCTTCCTCAGCAAAGAGGCTTCTGGTCTCCAACTGGAGGCGTGGGTTCAAATCCCACTTCTGACATATAGTTTTGCATCACTGTAGTTTGGCAATAAATATATTTCCATTTTTTATCAGTAGACCATAAATGTCCTTGAAGATATATAGGTATCTAGTAAGAAATATTGATGCACATGTCAGGATGGCCGAGTGGTCTAAGGCGCCAGACTCAAGGGTTGACTCCTTCCTCAGTAAAGAGGCTTCTGGTCTCCAACTGGAGGCGTGGGTTCAAATCCCACTTCTGACAGATCATTTTGCATCCGTGTAGTTTGGCAATAAATATGATTCCTTTTTATCAGTAGAACATTAATGTCCTTAAATATCTATAGGTACCCAGTAAGAGATTAGATGCATAAGTCAGGATGGCCGAGCGGTCTAAGGCGCCAGACTCAAGGGTTCACTCCTTCCTCAGCAAAGAGGCTTCTGGTCTCCAACTGGAGGCGTGGGTTCAAATCCCACTTCTGACATATAGTTTTGCATCACTGTAGTTTGGCAATAAATATATTTCCATTTTTTATCAGTAGACCATAAATGTCCTTGAAGATATATAGGTATCTAGTAAGAAATATGATGCACATGTCAGGATGGCCGAGTGGTCTAAGGCGCCAGACTCAAGGGTTGACTCTTCCTCAGTAAAGAGGCTTCTGGTCTCCAACTGGAGGCGTGGGTTCAAATCCCACTTCTGACAGATAATTTTGCATCCGTGTAGTTTGGCAATAAACATATTTCCCTTTTTTATCAGTAGAACATGAAAGTCCTTAAATATCTATAGGTACCCAGTAAGAGATTTGGATGCATAAGTCAGGATGGCCGAGCGGTCTATGATGCCAGACTCAAGGTTCACTCCTTCCTCAGCAAAGAGGCTTCTGGTCTCCAACTGGAGGTGGGGGTTCAAACCACTTCTGACAGATCATTTTGCATCGTGTAGTTTGGCAATAAATATATTTCCTTTTTATCAGTAGAACATTAATGTCCTTAAATATCTATAGGTACCCAGTAAGATTTAGATGCATAAGTCAGGATGGCCGAGTGGTCTAGGTGCCAAGACTCAAGGGTTCACTCCTTCCTCAGCAAAGAGGCTTCTGGTCTCCAACTGGAGGCGTGGGTTCAAATCCCACTTCTGACAGACCATTTTGCATCCGTGTAGTTTGGCAATAAACATATTTCCCTTTTCTATCAGTAGAACATGAAAGTCCTTAAATATCTATAGGTACCCAGTAAGATATTTTATCCATATGTCAGGATGGCAGAGCGGTCTAAGGCGCCAGACTCAAGGGTTCACTCCTTCCTCAGCAAAGAGGCTTCTGGTCTCCAACTGGAGGCGTGGGTTCAAATCCCACTTCTGACAGACCATTTTGCATCCGTGTAGTTTGGCAATAAATATATTTCCCTTTTTTATCAGTAGAACATGAAAGTCCTTAAATATCTATAGGTACCCAGTAAGATATTTTATCCATATGTCAGGATGGCCGAGCGGTCTAAGGCGCCAGACTCAAGGTTTCACTCCTTCCTCAGCAAAGAGGCTTCTGGTCTCCAACTGGAGGCGTGGGTTCAAATCCCACTTCTGACAGATCATTTTGCATCCGTGTAGTTTGGCAATAAATATATTTCCCTTTTTTATCAGTAGAACATAAATTACCTTTAATATCTATACCCAGTAAGTAATTTCCCTGAACATGTCAGGATGGCCGAGCGGTCTAAGGCGCCAGACTCAAGAGTTCACTCCTTCCTCAGCAAAGAGGCTTCTGGTCTCCAACTGGAGGCGTGGGTTCAAATCCCTCTTCTGACATATAGTTTTGCATCCCTGTAGTTTGGAAATAAATATATTTCCATTTTTATCAGTAGACCATAAATGTCCTTTAGATATATAGGTATCTAGTAAGAAAAATGTTTGCACATGTCAGGATGGCCGAGTGGTCTAAGGCGCCAGACTCAAGGGTTGACTCCTTCCTCAGCAAAGAGGCTTCTGGTCTCCAACTGGAGGCGTGGGTTCAAATCCCACTTCTGACAGATCATTTTGCATCCGTAGTTTGGCAATAAATATATTTCCTTTTTATCAGTAGAACATAAATGACCTTAATATCTATACCCAGTAAGTAATTTCCCTGAACATGTCAGGATGGCCGAGCGGTCTAAGGCGCCAGACTCAAGGGTTGACTCCTTCCTCAGTAAAGAGGCTTCTGGTCTCCAACTGGAGGCGTGGGTTCAAATCCCACTTCTGACATATAGTTTTGCATCCTGTAGTTTGGCAATAAATATATTTCCATTTTTTATCAGTAGAACATAAATGTCCTTTAATATATAGGTATCAGTAAGAATTGATGCACATGTCAGGATGGCCGAGTGGTCTAAGGTGCCAGACTCAAGGGTTGACTCCTTCCTCAGTAAAGAGGCTTCTGGTCTCCAACTGGAGGCGTGGGTTCAAATCCCACTTCTGACATATAGTTTTGCATCCCTGTAGTTTGGGAATAAATATATTTCCATTTTTATCAGTAGACCATAAATGTCCTTCAAGATATATAGGTATCTAGTAAGAAATATTGATGCACATGTCAGGATGGCCGAGTGGTCTAAGGCGCCAGACTCAAGGGTTGACTCCTTCCTCAGTAAAGAGGCTTCTGGTCTCCAACTGGAGGCGTGGGTTCAAATCCCACTTCTGACAGATCATTTTGCATCCGTGTAGTTTGGCAATAAACATATTTCCCTTTTTTATCAGTAGAACATGAAAGTCCTTAAATATCTATAGGTACCCAGTAAGATATTTTATCCATATGTCAGGATGGCCGAGCGGTCTAAGGCGCCAGACTCAAGGGTTCACTCCTTCCTCAGCAAAGAGGCTTCTGGTCTCCAACTGGAGGCGTGGGTTCAAATCCCACTTCTGACAGATCATTTTGCATCCCTGTAGTTTGGCAATAAATATATTTCCTTTTTTATCAGTAGAACATAAATGTCCTTAAATATCTATAGGTACCCAGTAAGTAATTTAGATGCATGTCAGGATGGCTGAGCGGTCTAAGGCCAGACTCAAGGGTTCACTCCTTCCTCAGCAAAGAGGCTTCTGGTCTCCAACTGGAGGCGTGGGTTCAAATCCCACTTCTGACATATAGTTTTGCATCACTGTAGTTTGGCAATAAATATCTTTCCATTTTTATCAGTAGACCATAAATGTCCTTGAAGATATATAGGTATCTAGTAAGAAATATTGATGCACATGTCAGGATGGCCGAGTGGTCTAAGGCCAGACTCAAGGGTTGACTCCTTCCTCAGTAAAGAGGCTTCTGGTCTCCAACTGGAGGCGTGGGTTCAAATCCCACTTCTGACAGATCATTTTGCATCCGTGTAGTTTGGCAATAAACATATTTCCTTTTTATCAGTAGAACATGAAAGTCCTTAAATATCTATAGGTACCCAGTAAGATATTTAGATGCATATGTCAGGATGGCCGAGTGGTCTAAGGCGCCAGACTCAAGGGTTCACTCCTTCCTCAGCAAAGAGGCTTCTGGTCTCCAACTGGAGGCGTGGGTTCAAATCCACTTCTGACAGATCAGTTTTGCATCCGTGTAGTTTGGCAATAAATATATTTCCATTTTTATCAGTAGAACATAAATGTCCTTTAATATCTAGGTACCCAGTAAGAATTTCCTGAACATGTCAGGATGGCCGAGTGGTCTAAGGCGCCAGACTCAAGGTTCACTCCTTCCTCAGCAAAGAGGCTTCTGGTCTCCAACTGGAGGCGTGGGTTCAAATCCCTCTTCTGACATATAGTTTTGCATCCCTGTAGTTTGGCAATAAATATATTTCCATTTTTATCAGTAGACCATAAATGTCCTTAAATATATAGGTACCCTAGTAAGAGATTTTGATGCATATGTCAGGATGGCCGAGTGGTCTAAGGCGCCAGACTCAAGGGTTCACTCCTTCCTCAGCAAAGAGGCTTCTGGTCTCCAACTGGAGGCGTGGGTTCAAATCCCACTTCTGACAGATCATTTTGCATCCGTGTAGTTTGGCAATAAATATATTTCCATTTTTATCAGTAGAACATGAAAGTCCTTAAATATCTATAGGTACCCAGTAAGAGATTTAGATCCATAAGTCAGGATGGCCGAGCGGTCTAAGGCGCCAGACTCAAGGGTTCACTCCTTCCTCAGCAAAGAGGCTTCTGGTCTCCAACTGGAGGCGTGGGTTCAAATCCACTTCTGACATATAGTTTTGCATCCTGTAGTTTGGCAATAAATATATTTCCATTTTTATCAGTAGACCATAAATGTCCTTTAATATATAGGTATCTAGTAAGAAATGTTTGCACATGTCAGGATGGCCGAGTGGTCTAAGGCGCCAGACTCAGGGTTGACTCCTTCCTCAGCAAAGAGGCTTCTGGTCTCCAACTGGAGGCGTGGGTTCAAATCCCACTTCTGACAGATCATTTGCATCCGTGTAGTTTGGCAATAAATATATTTCCTTTTTATCAGTAGAACATAAATGTCCTTAATATCTATAGGTACCCAGTAAGAATTTCCTGAACATGTCAGGATGGCCGAGCGGTCTAGGCGCCAGACTCAAGGGTTGACTCCTTCCTCAGCAAAGAGGCTTCTGGTCTCCAACTGGAGGCGTGGGTTCAAATCCCACTTCTGACATATAGTTTTGCATCCTGTAGTTTGGCAATAAATATATTTCCATTTTTATCAGTAGACATAAATGTCCTTAGATATCTAGGTATCCAGTAAGAATTTCCCTGAACATGTCAGGATGGCCGAGCGGTCTAAGGTGCCAGACTCAAGGGTTGACTCCTTCCTCAGTAAAGAGGCTTCTGGTCTCCAACTGGAGGCATGGGTTCAAATCCACTTCTGACAGATATTTTGCATCCGTGTAGTTTGGCAATAAATATATTTCCCTTTTTATCAGTAGAACATAAATGTCCTTAAATATCTATAGGTATCCAGTAAGAGATTTAGATGCACATGTCAGGATGGCCGAGTGGTCTAAGGCGCCAGACTCAAGGGTTGACTCCTTCCTCAGTGAAGAGGATTCTGGTCTCCAACTGGAGGCGTGGGTTCAAATCCCACTTCTGACAGATCATTTTGCATCCGTGTAGTTTGGCAATAAATATATTTCCCTTTTTTATCAGTAGAACATTAATGTCCTTAAATATCTATAGGTACCCAGTAAGATAAATTGATCCATATGTCAGGATGGCCGAGCGGTCTAAGGCGCCAGACTCAAGGGTTCACTCCTTCCTCAGCAAAGAGGCTTCTGGTCTCCAACTGGAGGCGTGGGTTCAAATCCACTTCTGACAGATCATTTTGCATCCTGTAGTTTGGCAATAAATATATTTCCTTTTTATCAGTAGAACATAAATGTCCTTAAATATATAGGTACCCAGTAAGAATATTGATGCACATGTCAGGATGGCCGAGCGGTCTAAGGCGCCAGACTCAAGGGTTCACTCCTTCCTCAGCAAAGAGGCTTCTGGTCTCCAACTGGAGGCGTGGGTTCAAATCCACTTCTGACATATAGTTTTGCATCCTGTAGTTTGGCAATAAATATATTTCCATTTTTATCAGTAGACCATAAATGTCCTTGAAGATATATAGGTATCTAGTAAGAAATATTGATGCACATGTCAGGATGGCCGAGTGGTCTAAGGCGCCAGACTCAAGGGTTGACTCCTTCCTCAGTAAAGAGGCTTCTGGTCTCCAACTGGAGGCGTGGGTTCAAATCCCACTTCTGACAGATCATTTTGCATCCGTGTAGTTTGGCAATAAACATATTTCCATTTTTATCAGTAGAACATAAATGTCCTTAAATATCTATAGGTACCCAGTAAGATATTAGATGCATATGTCAGGATGGCCGAGCGGTCTAAGGCGCCAGACTCAAGGGTTCACTCCTTCCTCAGCAAAGAGGCTTCTGGTCTCCAACTGGAGGCGTGGGTTCAAATCCCACTTCTGACATATAGTTTTGCATCCCTGTAGTTTGGCAATAAATATATTTCCATTTTTATCAGTAGAACATAAATGTCCTTAATATCTAGGTATCCAGTAAGAATTTCCTGAACATGTCAGGATGGCCGAGTGGTCTAAGGCGCCAGACTCAAGGGTTCACTCCTTCCTCAGCAAAGAGGCTTCTGGTCTCCAACTGGAGGCGTGGGTTCAAATCCACTTCTGACATATAGTTTTGCATCCTGTAGTTTGGCAATAAATATATTTCCATTTTTTATCAGTAGACCATAAATGTCCTTAAGATATATAGGTATCTAGTAAGATATTGATGCATCCATGTCAGGATGGCCGAGTGGTCTAAGGCGCCAGACTCAAGGGTTGACTCCTTCCTCAGTAAAGAGGCTTCTGGTCTCCAACTGGAGGCGTGGGTTCAAATCCACTTCTGACAGATCATTTTGCATCCGTGTAGTTTGGCAATAAATATATTTCCTTTTTATCAGTAGAACATAAATGACCTTAAATATCTATAGGTACCCAGTAAGAATTTAGATGCATGTCAGGATGGCCGAGTGGTCTAAGGCGCCAGACTCAAGGGTTCACTCCTTCCTCAGCAAAGAGGCTTCTGGTCTCCAACTGGAGGCGTGGGTTCAAATCCACTTCTGACAGATCATTTGCATCCGTGTAGTTTGGCAATAAATATATTTCCTTTTCTATCAGTAGAACATAAATGTCCTTAAATATCTATAGGTATACCTAGTAAGAATTTAGATGCATATGTCAGGATGGCCGAGTGGTCTAAGGCGCCAGACTCAGGGATTGACTCCTTCCTCAGTAAAGAGGCTTCTGGTCTCCAACTGGGGGCCGGCGATCAAATCCGACTTCTGACAGATCATTTTGCATCCCTGTAGTTTGGCAATAAATATATTTCCTTTTCTATCAGTAGAACATTAATGTCCTTAAATATATAGGTACCCAGTAAGAGATTTAGATGCATAAGTCAGGATGGCCGAGAGGTCTAAGGCGCCAAACTCAAGGGTTCACTCCTTCCTCAGCAAAGAGGCTTCTGGTCTGCAACTGGAGGCGTGGGTTCAAATCCACTTCTGACATATAGTTTTGCATCCTGTAGTTTGGCAATAAATATATTTCCATTTCTCATCAGTAGACCATAAATGTCCTTGAAGATATATAGGTATCTAGTAAGAAATATTGATGCACATGTCAGGATGGCCGAGCGGTCTAAGGCGCCAGACTCAAGGGTTCACTCCTTCCTCAGCAAAGAGGCTTCTGGTCTCCAACTGGAGGCGTGGGTTCAAATCCCACTTCTGACATATAGTTTTGCATCCCTGTAGTTTGGCAATAAATATCTTTCCATTTTTTATCAGTAGACCATAAATGTCCTTAAGATATATAGGTATCTAGTAAGAAATTTGATGCACATGTCAGGATGGCCGAGTGGTCTAAGGCGCCAGACTCAGGGTTGACTCCTTCCTCAGTAAAGAGGCTTCTGGTCTCCAACTGGAGGCGTGGGTTCAAATCCACTTCTGACAGATCATTTTGCATCCGTGTAGTTTGGCAATAAATATATTTCCCTTTTTTATCAGTAGAACATTAATGTCCTTAAATATCTATAGGTACCCAGTAAGATAAATTGATCCATATGTCAGGATGGCCGAGCGGTCTAAGGCGCCAGACTCAAGGGTTCACTCCTTCCTCAGCAAAGAGGCTTCTGGTCTCCAACTGGAGGCGTGGGTTCAAATCCCACTTCTGACAGATCATTTTGCATCCGTGTAGTTTGGCAATAAATATATTTCCCTTTTTTATCAGTAGAACATTAATGTCCTTAAATATCTATAGGTACCCAGTAAGAGATTTAGATGTATATGTCAGGATGGCCGAGGTCTAAGGCCAGACTCAAGGGTTCACTCCTTCCTCAGCAAAGAGGCTTCTGGTCTCCAACTGGGCGTGGGTTCAAATCCCACTTCTGACATATAGTTTGCATCCTGTAGTTTGGCAATAAATATATTTCCATTTTATCAGTAGAACATAAATGTCCTTGAAGATATATAGGTATCAGTAAGAATTGATGCATATGTCAGGATGGCCGAGTGGTCTAAGCCAGACTCAAGGGTTCACCTTCCTCAGCAAAGAGGCTTCTGGTCTCCAACTGGAGGCGTGGGTTCAAATCCACTTCTGACAGATCATTTTGCATCCGTGTAGTTTGGCAATAAATATATTTCCCTTTTCTTCAGTAGAACATGAAAGTCCTTAAATATCTATAGGTATCTAGTAAGAAATAATGATGCACATGTCAGGATGGCCGAGTGGTCTAAGGCGCCAGACTCAAGGGTTGACTCCTTCCTCAGCAAAGAGGCTTCTGGTCTCCAACTGGAGGCGTGGGTTCAAATCCCACTTCTGACAGATCATTTTGCATCCGTGTAGTTTGGCAATAAATATATTTCCCTTTTTTATCAGTAGAACATTAATGTCCTTAAATATCTATAGGTACCCAGTAAGAGATTTAGATGTATAAGTCAGGATGGCCGAGCGGTCTAAGGCGCCAGACTCAAGGGTTCACTCCTTCCTCAGCAAAGAGGCTTCTGGTCTCCAACTGGAGGCGTGGGTTCAAATCCCACTTCTGACAGATCATTTTGCATCCGTGTAGTTTGGCAATAAATATATTTCCCTTTTTTATCAGTAGAACATTAATGTCCTTAAATATCTATAGGTACCCAGTAAGAGATTTAGATGTATAAGTCAGGATGGCCGAGCGGTCTAAGTTGCCACACTCAAGGGTTCACTCCTTCCTCAGCAAAGAGGCTTCTGGTCTCCAACTGGAGGCGTGGGTTCAAATCCCACTTCTGACATATAGTTTTGCATCCCTGTAGTTTGGCAATAAATATATTTCCATTTTTCATCAGTAGACCATAAATGTCCTTGAAGATATTTAGGTATCTAGTAAGAAATATTGATGCACATGTCAGGATGGCCGAGTGGTCTAAGGCGCCAGACTCAAGGGTTCACTCCTTCCTCAGTGAAGAGGCTTCTGGTCTCCAACTGGAGGCGTGGGTTCAAATCCCACTTCTGACAGATCATTTTGCATCCGTGTAGTTTGGCAATAAATATATTTCCCTTTTTTATCAGTAGAACATTAATGTCCTTAAATATCTATAGGTACCCAGTAAGAGATTTAGATGCATAAGTCAGGATGGCCGAGGGGTCTAAGGTGCCAGACTCAAGGGTTCACTCCTTCCTCAGCAAAGAGGCTTCTGGTCTCCAACTCGAGACGTGGTTTCAAATCCCACTTCTGACATATAGTTTTGCATCCTGTAGTTTGGCAATAAATATATTTCCATTTTCATCAGTAGACCATAAATGTCCTTGAAGATATATAGGTATCTAGTAAGAAATATTGATGCACATGTCAGGATGGCCGAGTGGTCTAAGGCGCCAGACTCAAGGGTTGACTCCTTCCTCAGTGAAGAGGCTTCTGGTCTCCAACTGGAGGCGTGGGTTCAAATCCCACTTCTGACAGATCATTTTGCATCCGTGTAGTTTGGCAATAAACATATTTCCCTTTTTTATCAGTAGAACATTAATGTCCTTAAATATCTATAGGTACCCAGTAAGATAATTTGATCCATATGTCAGGATGGCCGAGCGGTCTAAGGCGCCAGACTCAAGGGTTCACTCCTTCCTCAGCAAAGAGGCTTCTGGTCTCCAACTGGAGGCGTGGGTTCAAATCCCACTTCTGACAGATCATTTTGCATCCGTGTAGTTTGGCAATAAATATATTTCCCTTTTTTATCAGTAGAACATTAATGTCCTTAAATATCTATAGGTACCCAGTAAGATATTTTGATCCATATGTCAGGATGGCCGAGCGGTCTAAGGCGCCAGACTCAAGGGTTGACTAATTCCTCAGTAAAGAGGCTTCTGGTCTCCAACTGGAGGCGTGGGCTCAAATCCCACTTCTGACAGATCATTTTGCATCCGTGTAGTTTGGCAATAAACATATTTCCCTTTTCTATCAGTAGAACATGAAAGTCCTTAAATATCTATAGGTACCCAGTAAGAGATTTAGATGTATATGTTAGGATGGCCGAGCGGTCTAAGGCGCCACACTCAAGGGTTCACTCCTTCCTCAGCAAAGAGGCTTCTAGTCTCCAACTGGAGGCGTGGGTTCAAATCCCACTTCTGTCATATAATTTTGTATCCCTGTAGTTTGGCAATAAATATCTTTCCATTTTTTATCAGTAGACCATAAATGTCCTTGAAGATATATAGGTATCTAGTAAGAAATATTGATGCGCATGTCAGGTTGGCCGAGTGGTCTAAGGCGCCAGACTCAAGGGTTGACTCCTTCCTCAGTAAAGAGGCTTCTGGTCTCCAACTGGAGGCGTGGGTTCAAATCGCACTTCTGACAGATCATTTTGCATCCCTGTAGTTTGGCAATAAATATATTTCCCTTTTTTATCAGTAGAACATTAATGTCCTTAAATATCTATAGGTACCCAGTAAGAGATTTAGATGCATAAGTCAGGATGGCCGAGGGGTCTAAGGTGCCAGACTCAAGGGTTCACTCCTTCCTCAGCAAAGAGGCTTCTGGTCTCCAACTCGAGACGTGGTTTCAAATCCCACTTCTGACATATAGTTTTGCATCCCTGTAGTTTGGCAATAAATATATTTCCATTTTTCATCAGTAGACCATAAATGTCCTTGAAGATATATATGTATCTAGTAAGAAATATTGATGCACATGTCAGGATGGCCGAGTGGTCTAAGGCGCCAGACTCAAGGGTTGGCTCCTTCCTCAGTAAAGAGGCTTCTGGTCTCCAACTGGAGGCGTGGGTTCAAATCCCACTTCTGACAGATCATTTTGCATCCGTGTAGTTTGGCAATAAACATATTACCCTTTTGTATCAGTAGAACATGAAAGTCCTTAAATATCTATAGGTACCCAGTAAGAGATTTAGATCCATAAGTCAGGATGGCCGAGTGGTCTAAGGCGCCAGACTCAAGGGTTGACTCCTTCCTCAGTGAAGATGCTTCTGGTCTCCAACTGGAGGCGTGGGTTCAAATCCCACTTCTGACAGATCATTTTGCATCCGTGTAGTTTGGCAATAAATATATTTCCCTTTTTTATCAGTAGAACATTAATGTCCTTAAATATCTATAGGTACCCAGTAAGATAATTTGATCCATATGTCAGGATGGCCGAGCGGTCTAAGGCGCCAGACTCAAGGGTTCACTCCTTCCTCAGCAAAGAGGCTTCTGGTCTCCAACTGGAGGCGTGGGTTCAAATCCCACTTCTGACAAATCATTTTGCATCCGTGTAGTTTGGCAATAAATATATTTCCCTTTTTTATCAGTAGAACATTAATGTCCTTAAATATCTATAGGTACCCAGTAAGAGATTTAGATGTATAAGTCAGGATGGCCGAGCGGTCTAAGTTGCCACACTCAAGGGTTCACTTCTTCCTCAGCAAAGAGGCTTCTGGTCTCCAACTGGAGGCGTGGGTTCAAATCCCACTTCTGACATATAGTTTTGCATCCCTGTAGTTTGGCAATAAATATCTTTCCATTTTTTATCAGTAGACCATAAATGTCCTTGAAGATATATAGGTATCTAGTAAGAAATATTGATGCGCATGTCAGGTTGGCCGAGTGGTCTAAGGCGCCAGACTCATGGGTTGACTCCTTCCTCAGTAAAGAGGCTTCTGGTCTCCAACTGGAGACGTGGGTTCAAATCCCACTTCTGACAGATCATTTTGCATCCGTGTAGTTTGGCAATAAACATATTACCCTTTTGTATCAGTAGAACATGAAAGTCCTTAAATATCTATAGGTACCCAGTAAGAGATTTAGATGCATAAGTCAGGATGGCCGAGTGGTCTATGATGCCAGACTCAAGGGTTCACTCCTTCCTCAGCAAAGAGGCTTCTGGTCTCCAACTGGAGGCGTGGGTTCAAATCCCACTTCTGACATATAGTTTTGCATCCCTGTAGTTTGGCAATAAATATATTTCCATTTTTCATCAGTAGACCATAAATGTCCTTGAAGATATTTAGGTATCTAGTAAGAAATATTGATGCACATGTCAGGATGGCCGAGTGGTCTAAGGCGCCAGACTCAAGGGTTGACTCCTTCCTCAGTGAAGAGGCTTCTGGTCTCCAACTGGAGGCGTGGGTTCAAATCCCACTTCTGACAGATCATTTTGCATCCGTGTAGTTTGGCAATAAACATATTTCCCTTTTGTATCAGTAGAACATGAAAGTCCTTAAATATCTATAGGTACCCAGTAAGAGATTTAGATGCATAAGTCAGGATGGCCGAGTGGTCTAAGGTGCCAGACTCAAGGGTTGACTCCTTCCTCAGCAAAGAGGCTTCTGGTCTCCAACTGGAGGCGTGGGTTCAAATCCCACTACTGACACGGATGTTCATGTTGCATCCGTGTAGTTTGGCAAAAAATATATTTCCCTTTTTTATCAGTAGAACATAAATTACCTTTAATATCTATACCCAGTAAGTAATTTCCCTGAACATGTCAGGTTTGCTGAGCGGTCTAAGGCGACAGACTCAAGTGTTCACTCCATCCTCAGCAAAGAGGCTTCTGGTCTCCAACTGGAGGCGTGGGTTTAACTCCCACTTCTGACAGATCATTTTGCATCCGTGTAGTTTGGCAATAAATATATTTCCCTTTTTTATCAGTAGAACATAATTGACCTTTAATATCTATACCCAGCAAGTAATTTCCCTGAACATGTCAGGTTGGCTGAGCGGTCTAAGGCGCCAGACTCAAGAGTTCACTCCTTCCTCAGCAAAGAGGCTTCTGGTCTCCAACTGTATGTGTGGGTTCTAATCCCACTTCTGACATATAGTTTTGCATCCCTGTAGTTTGGCAATAAATATATTTCCATTTTTTATCAGTAGACCATAAATGTCCTTAAAGATATATAGGTATCCAGTAAGAAATATTGATGCACATGTCAGGATGGCTGAGTGGTCTAAGGCGCCAGACTCAAGGGTTGACTCCTTCCTCAGTAAAGAGGCTCCTGGTCTCCAACTGGAGGTGTGGGTTCAAACCCCATTTTGAAAGATCATTTTGCATCCGTGTAGTTTGGCAATAAATATATTTCCCTTTTTTATCAGTAGAACATACATTACCTTTAATATCTATACCCAGTAAGTAATTTCCCTGAACATGTCAGGATGGCCGAGCGGTCTAAGGTGCCAGACTCAAGAGTTCACTCCTTCCTCAGCAAAGAGGCTTCTGGTCTCCAACTGTATTTGTGGGTTCAAATCCCACTTCTGACATATAGTTTTGCATCCCTGTACTTTGGCAATAAATATCTTTCCATTTTTTATCAGTAGACCATAAATGTCCTTGAAGATATATAGGTATATAGTAAGAAATATTGATGCACATGTCAGGGTGGCAGAGCGGTCTAAGGTGCCAGAATCAAGGATTGACTCCTTCCTTAGCAAAGAGGCTTCTGGTCTCCAACTGGAGGCGTGGGTTCAAACACCATTTCTGAAAGAGCATTTTGCATCCCTGTAGTTTGGCAATAAATATATTTCCCTTTTTTATCAGTAGAACATAAATGTCCTTTAATATCTATACCCAGTAAGAAATTTCCCCGAACATGTCAGAATGGTCGAGCGGTCTAAGGTGCCAGACTCAAGGGTTGACTCCTTCCTCAGCAAAGAGGCTTCTAGTCTCCAGCTGGAGGCGTGGGTTCAATTCCAACTTGTTACAGGTAAATTTGCATCTGTGTAGTTTGGCAATAAATATATTTCCCTTTTTTATCAGTAGAACATAAATGTCCTTGAATATACAGGACTGTCTCAGAAAATTAGAATATTGTGATAACTGAATTGAATTGAACATCAGGAGAATAAAAAAATGTATCACCGAAAATTGCTCGATATTTGCAGTCAGGCGATGAATCTCCCATGCATCAGCTTAGTGCTGAAAGCAAATGTAAACACAGGAAATTCAAAGAGACTCAGCTTGAGCTGCAGTGAAGCATAAAATGTTGTAATCACAATTGGTGCCTGGTGGTCTCTGGATTTGGTTTGACACCTCTGAACTTGTGTATCCATCACAATTGGATCTCTAATAACAGCAGTATTTATCGACTCGGGCATATACAAAGAAGGCCAATTATTTTCTACATGCTTTAGAGAAGAGGGATCTAAATAAACCTTACTTTGGAAAAATAATGTAATGTTTTGTGACGCAGTTAAAAAGACTCATTGAATTATAGTTTTAGATTCAGCCTAGAACGTAACACATTTCCAATTATAGCTTACATAGTTATGCAAATACCTAAAAATGTAGATTATTAAAATGTATAATATGACCCTTGGTGTTCTGAAGTTATTCTACTCGGCTCAGAACACCTCAGAAATCAATTATCTGGGGCTGGTATTTCAAAACTTGTAATCCAGATCAGAATGATCCGGATAACCAAATCCCCCTTTCCTCAGCCACGGATCAACCTGATCCATCCCAGTATTTCAAAACTTTGCGGGATTGGTTCCGAGTGATCCTGATACCGGCAGATTGCGATTTTCAAATTTGGCCCCGCCCCCTAGATCACGGACAAGTAACCGGAAGTGGAGCGAACATTTACGTAAAAAAGGATACGCTGATACATCTTTGTGACTTCACGTGTCATAGGGTCCATTGGATCTGGCTGTGTCTGAAGCTGGTCTTAAAAGAATGACCGAAAACCCTGATATGAAGTAATTCAGAACAAATTGACATCTCTGAGGTAAAACAGAATATTCTGCTCTGAGGTCACCGTGGAAACCCAAAGTTGGTAGTATCACAGTTAGACAGTGTCAAAATAACAACAGCAACATCTTCTCCTGTCGACTGGTTCTAAGTTATTATTGTCCTGTAGCACCTGTGTGGAACAGAACTTCTAGCTGTACTGATAAGAAAATAAATTATATGATTTCTATCTTGGCAAGTGGTGTTTTCCTCTTGTGGCTGGATGTCTTAGACCCACACACTGTAAATTCCTTGAACCCGCAGAGTTTTTCTATAGCTTCCATCTTGAAACTGGGCATGTTCACAGATGGCCTGAATCTATCTGTCCCAAAATGTTTTTCCATGTTTATGTCCAAATATCAGATGATTTTCCTCAGGCCAATGTGTTATCTGGTTCATCACCTTCAGCTATTCCCATGATCAGGAGCTGCTTTTGAAAAGGATATCTATTCCTAAAGATGGTGTTCTGATAACTCTAATTAGGTACACCACATGAGTTTCCTTCCAACAGAACATTTGAGTCAGTCACCCAGTTAGGGAGTACCCACGAGACCTATGCTGAAAGGGTTCATGCTCTTTGGTTTATACATGTAGAGAGTCTATCTTAAACCTTCGAGAAGTTCAGTTTAGGATGCTGTGATGCTTATTATACTATTATCCACAGTGTAATCAGGAGTGATGCCTGGTTTCATCAGCAGTCTTTGATTTTGAAAGTGGGGCTGAGTAATTTCATGATTGATCTGTCACAAAAATTGTCGGACCAAGAGCTTAACATTTTTTTTTCAAGATTGTTGTTCTTGGAGCTGCCATTGTTGTTTTGAACAAAAAAAGGAGAAATTGAATACTATTTTTTTATTCGGTTTGGACTATAATTGCTCTCACTTCTTGCAAAAGACAACGTATATATGTACGAATGTCTGAGTGCTATGTAGATGTGTAATTTCAAAACAACCACCACTGACCACTTGAATTAGTCCTCTGTTGCAGCCAACACCACTGTCTAAAAAGCCAACATGCTCTTCCTAAATACTCTACATCAGGGGTCATCAACCTTTTTTGAAATTTAGTTTTTAATAATGAGTCGGCACACGACATCCACATAATTTTATGAAACCTGAAGCTTTTATAACTATACGGTCTTTTGATTGTTCTGACAAATAGTCTAAACTGATCTGATTAAGAACATAGATTGTGCCGAAAACACGTAGAGTAATAATAAACATTTAATGAACAATAGGTCCTCCGCTACGATGCTCAGTGTTCGGGCCCTAATAATAATAAGTAGTGCAGCTATGTTTGCTGCAATTTTTTTGAGGCCCCCGATATTCACTGTTAGAGACAGAATTTCAAGGTCATAGTGATATTTCATGAGATAAACATGAACATGTTCAATACCATTCAATGGAAAAAAATATTAGAAAAATACCTAATAATGCAAAGAATATATAGTTGTCGATGGTTTCTTCTTGTATTTCGAATTTGCTCATTCACACTCGCTCAATGGAGACAGTTTCTAACTTCCCTTTCATTTGCCTCAAGTAAACCTAAATGTAAGCAGGTAACAACTGTTAACAATTACTGACATTCTGTTACTATCTGGATCTACAGGTCACTCTGTGCAACATTTTATTTCAGCTAAACTCATTGGCTGTAATCCTTGCTGTTTTTTAAAGAGATGTTAATTGCAGAGTGAGAAAGCGACCAGTTGCCCTGGGGCACCGTGTTGGCTACCTCTGCTCTACATACTCTCAATGTAAAATCAGTCCAACATACTCTATGTGTAAATTGAGTCAGACAGAACAGAAATATGTAGCTGCAGTAAAATAAAAAGAGAGGATCCCGGGAAAAAGGTAAATTCGTAGCTGAGACAACACCAAATCCCTGCTGGGAGCCTTAACCCTTGTATGGTATTCGGGTCTGTGGGACCCGTTTTCATTTTTCATCAAAACAAAAATAATATCATTCATTATTTTTTTAAACTCAGACTTATTGGCCTTGGCTCATTTTCTGCGAAGAACATATATCAGATAACATTTTCATCGACAGCCCACCGTAATCCCCCCCCCCCTGCACATTTGTATTACATACAGGGTGTTCGGGTCCACTGGACCCGGGTTAATAAAAGTGTGGAAATTGTTGGTCCTGTGTACCTTCAGTCTGTGTGTGCCCGCGTGTGCGTGTGTGTTCGCATGAGTCTGTATGTGAGTGGGCCTGCTGTAAGTGTGTGTGTGTGTGTGTGTGTGTGTTTGTGGGCCTGCTGTAAGCTAAGTATGCTAATCTAAGTATGTAAACTAAGTATGTGTGTCAGTGGACATAACATCACATGTGACATTTTTTGTACATCGTACAAGCTGGGACAGGAGCTCCTAAAGAGGAAACTGACCATGGTTGGAATGATGAGAAAAAACAGATCTGAAGTCCCACCTCAATTTTTGCCTACAAAGAACAGGCATGTCAACTCGTCCAAGTTTGTTTACACGGCTGACACATCCCTGGTATCATATGTGCCAAAGAAAACCAAAAATGTGGTACTAATGAGTACACTACACTGGGATGGGAGAATCTGTGGCCTGGATCATCATAAACCAGAGATAATTATGGACTACAATGCCTCAAAAGGAGGAGACAACTTGGACAAGCTGGTGTCTGCCTACAGTTGCAAGAGGAGGATCCTATGCTGGTCACTGGTGATTTTTCTTTGACATGCTGGACATCTCGGCGTACAACGCCTTTGTCATCTGGATGGCATTGAACCCAGAGTGAATGAAATTCAATACAAATTCAAATGAATAAAAGTCAATAGTTATGAACCACCTTGCTTCATTTGTAAATTTGTGGAATATTGTCCACTCATATCTTGTTTGAAATTAGTTTTCTTGATTTGATCAACAACTACAAAAAAAACACTAGCACTTTCATATTGAATTCATGAATTCATAATGTGTTATAACAAAATTAAAGGGAAAATACTAACCATATTTGCTTTTTATATTGCTCATAATTGGGATGAAGTAAACATCTGTTCAGTATTTTAACATCTAATTGTTTGATTGTGTTGAATTAAAAGCCCAAAAATACAGCGGGTCCAACAGACCCACAACACCTTCTGAGTAACAAAAAAATGAATACCATACAAGGGTTAAACCTACTGAGCAGCTGTTACATCAGGAGAATAAAAAGATGTATCTCCGAAGACTGCCTCAGATATTTTGAGTCAGGCGATAAACCTCCCATGCACCGGCTTAGCGCTGAAAGCCAATGTAAAGCTGCATGACACCTCTCATGACACGATGAGGCAGGAAGCACCATTGGCCACCTCAAAGTCATCTTTATTGTCAATTTTCCATTTGTTGAAAGTGGGGCCATGCCTTGGTAAACACATGAAAATGCCAAAAGGCTCAGCTTTAGCTACACTGAAGCAGAAAATTATTTTATCACAACCGTTGGCTGGTGCGCGCAGTGGTCTTTATTAAAAAGTGGATTTCTAAGAAGAAAGAGTTTTTAGGCGGGATTTTATTGCATGAAACTGAAGCTTTTGTGTACGTGTCTTCAACTTGTATTTTCTCTACTGCCCATTCGGGGCGGAATACGCTGTTTGTAAAAAGAAGTCTGGTTGTATAGAAATCTTTGAGAAAATTAATCTACTTCTTACTTTATCAAACATTGTTAACATGAGTTTATGGTCTCAATCTCTAGTTTGAAGTATTCTTCAATACAGCATGACGTCATGCTATTGCACCTGGCAAACAGCATGTGCAACTGTCTCAAGATAGAATATATATTTTCCTCCTATTTCAGATTATATGCCCATATAAGCAAAAGGCAATCATACTTTTTTAATTGTCTCGCTCTAAACACAAACAGACACCTCTGAGAGTCCTGTTCAGGACCCTGCATTCCACCAATCTGGAAGAATCCCGCTTTGTTTGGCGAGATAGTCTTTAATAGATAAGAAGGTCATCCATTATGCCAGAGCAGCCTATTACTATTAGTAAAAGAGAAAAATAAGAACAACCCCAGGTTCCTCTTTAGCACTGTAGCCAGGCTGACAGAGTCACAGCTCTGTGGAGCCGTGTATTCCTAAAGACCTCAATAGTAATGACTTCATGAACTTCTTCAATGAAAAGATTGATAAACTCTTGCCCTCAATGTCCTCAAGTGGAGTGGCCTTGGAAACCGCTGTATGCAAACTCCGGTTCTGACGAATAAAGCCAATGCAGAAGTCTCCTCAAACTTGCGTTCTCACGAATTATGAAAGTCCATGTTTGTTTTTTGACCCACCCGTCCATTCCCGGACTCTCCACTATTTTGCTCTTCATGCTACTTAACCTGACTTCTTAATTTGCTCCTGCCATAGTGTGTAGGGCCACAGAGCGAGCTGCCATGTTTGACGACTTGGGATAATTCATAGAAAGTTTCACTCGGATTCCAGTTATTTCAACCCCTGAGAAGAGAATAAAAGATAAAAAATTAAATACAGATGAGCCTTGATCCAGCCCAATTTAAAAACCCTACTCCTGTTAACCACCAACTATAAGGTCAGATGTTAGCCTGAGGATGTGATGTGAAAGGTCTCTCAGGGGCCTCTGCCTCCTCATCTGCCGGCTGCTGTTCATTGCTAGGGGGGGATGGACTTTAAATGAGAGCTTGATCCAGCATATTATTTGAGTTCCGCTGTGGGTTTAAGAATCAAGCTCTCATTAGCTCTTACACAACTCACGGAGCTAATAAAATATTGTGTTGGCTCTGAGGTGACTAAAGCCTGAGGTGACTAAAGCCTGAGACGACGAACGGTTCCATTAAAGGTGTTGAAGTAGGCCAGAGTGACTCAAGAAACTGTGATGGGAGTTTGCACAAAATGCTTGGGAAGACTTTTGTCAATGTACAAACGATTTTACAAAAACAAAATCTGATTTATCTACTTTAAAAATATAAGAGACAATTTATTCATTTTTTTTAGATTTTTTTCTTTGGAAATATTGACAGGTACATAACACAGTAAACATGTACTTTAACTTATATTTTCATTGTTGTGTAAATAGGTCACCTCATTTCGCAGAGCCAGACATCTACAACGCACCTAAACACACACATATCCTGTACATCTTTATGAAGACACACGTGCATCACTCTACAGAGTAAATATGTCATCACATCAATACATCCAGAAATGTAATGACAAAAGGATTGGCCAGTAGGCAGAAACCCAAATTGTTGTTTATCCAACAGTCAAATTAATACATGAATAAAAAAAAAATGATGTCTATTGTGCACCTCATGAGTCTCGCAGCAAGTGTGGTTCCCGTGAGGACCAATGTTCTAGGAGAGAGAGAGAGAGAGAGAGAGAGAGAGTAAGAGTAAGAGTAAGAGAGAGAGAGAGAGAGAGTAAGAGTAAGAGAGAGAGAGAGAGAGAGAGATCCCCCCTTGGGCAAGACTACTAGGCGCAAATAATACATTGAGTATGCTGAGTCGACAGCCATAATGAAAGTATAGGCATCTAATTGAAAGTTAAAGGGAAAAAATGTAGGTCAAGTTTGGATTTAAAGGATGAGACTGTTTGATAGTCCCTCCCGAAGAAGGGGGCACGACACAGGGCCCTGTGGGCTGCTGACTTCTTCACTTCTTTACTTACCTATTTTGTACTTAATGGAAACGGTTGCGATATGTGCCATAATTGTGTCAAAACAAATGAATAGCTCTGCACACATGCACTAACACACACACAAGAAATAGCGTTGTTCTGCTGAGAATAATAATTCATTCAGATAAAGCACTGATATTTATTACAAGGGGTTGATGCATCGCCAATATACAGAAAACATTATTAAGAGGACAGATGTCAGCAGTCTATAGACGTTAACCGTATATAATTCCTTTTGGGAGTGGGTTTTAACTGCTATTTTTGTTATTTTCTATCTGAAACACAGATTGTTAATGAGAACTGGATGTCGTCATCGTGACGTCACACATTGGTTTGGGGACTGCTGTTTTGAAGCCCTGAGCAACCTGTCGCAGCTTTCCCTGATTTATAGTCTTTTTTTACACTAATTGGACCACCTTTCACAGAATGAATGTCATGCTGGGTTGAAGAAGATTTACCCCACCCCATACATACCCACTTGTACTTGAAATGCAGTCCTTTGGTAATCATAATTGCAAGTCTGCACAGTCTGCCTATGCATTCAAGCACGGGCAAAAGTGATTGCATTCACGTGCCAGAATCAAATAAACATGGATGGTGAGAAGCACGCTCTCAGTCGGCATCTAACATACGTATGTCGCAATGAGAGAAATTGAAAGTTGGCCCATTCATTTCTTCATTATTGGAGAAACTAATGGGATCTTCTGATGGGGCAAGGCGGAATCCAAGGCAGGGAGGGCAGGACTGTTGTTGTTGACTCAATTGCAACTTGTTTGCAGGACAATAATTCCCTGTGTGACATCTTCATTGGCTATACTTAGCCAATATATTATTTAATACATAGTCGTTTTATTTCACATTCATTCAAAACCTTCATGTAACACTTCCCACTTCTCACGCTGAAAAAAACTCTCGGCTATTTAATGTTTTAATGTGCCGCAGCGCCAACATGAGCCGCGCTGCCCTCACCATGGATATGTCTCACGCTTGCCTGTCTTCAACATTTGAGAGCCCTGCAACTATGTAGGTTACCATGAGAAGAAAAATGGATCTAATGCACAGTTCAGGAGTGTTGAGACTGAAATGTTATAAATTAAATATGTGTAGCATCTTTTGTAGTGTTCCCTTTTGTTTGAATGAAAAATGAGATAGCATAGGACCAAATAGTTGAAGTGTGAATTGCATCTAACAAGTATGCTGTTTAGAGTTGGAGGAAGGTTCATCTGGTGTACATGTTTCTTTTGACTGAGGTATGTGCACCTGTATGAACTGTGATATGATGACTTGAGTCTTAGTTTTGGATTAATAAGAAATATGTATCTTTTTTTTTATTGTCTGTAATCTTTTTAATGTTGTATGTCTGACACTGTTTAATGTGCTACTGCTGCCTTGACCTTGGCCAGGAAACTCTTGTAAAGAGATTGTTTTTCTCAATGAGACTTTTCCTGGTTAAATACATTTAAATAAATGAATAAAATAAAATGACTGCCATAAGTTAGCATTGGATTTGACTAATTCTACTGTTTTTGTATATATTTAACTACTCTTACTATAAAGGGACATCTCAACTATTTGGTAGACACCTGCATTTACAGAACTGTGAGCTATGCTCAACAGATGTTGGGGAATTGTGGTATTACTGCCCCAGAAAATACAAAAATACAAAGAAAATATTTTTCCATAACATTTTTCTTGGTGAGGACATTAAAGGGATTTAAATATCTTAGAGTACATTTTGATTCCAATTATCATTCAAATCTTAGGGGAAAAAGATTTGTAATTGGATCAGATTGGATCTATCAAATTTCAGGTTCACACAGAACTACATCTCAACAGAGGCAGCTAAAACATTAATGTTTACCTGCTCATTGTTTGGGGTTCATGGTCCATCAGTATTGCCCTATAATAACAAAATATATGTTGTTTAGTTGGGAGAACACAAATAAATGAGTGCATGTCTGTCTCATGTACAAAATAGTACTTGGCTTGACCTCTCTTCCGCTCAAAAAAGAAGTTATCACACAAGCTTGATATTGGCTCACAAGAGGTGCAGGTCTCAGGAAAAGTGATTTCAGTCTGTTTGCTTTTTAAGTATAAGCTACAATAAACTGGAACTCCATTCCAGGGTTCACCAGAGAACTCCAAACATACAGTTCATTTAAAGCTCAATTAAAGAAATGGTTAGTTAGTACCAGCTCCGTCAGTAGTACAACAGAGCTGCTCCTTACTGTCCGTGTTGAACTTCCCCTGTCTGTCTGACGTAGATTGCCTGTATGTTGTCAGGTGTCTGTTTGTTTGTTGTCGACTGTCTGTTGTCAGGTGCCTGTCTATTGTTGCCTGTCTGTCTGTCTGTCAGTCTTGTACCATCATTCTGTTGTTGTTGTTGTTTAGTTGTGTCTGACGGATTAATATATTTAATTTACTCCTCATGCTTTATGTTCCTTGCCTCTGACATGGACGTTTTAGTTTAGTTTTAATGTTTAACAATGGAACACATTTTTTTGATTCTTTCTTTGAAGCCTATTATATTAACATACTTCCCCCCAGGGGCGTTTGTAGGATTCAAAGAAAAGTGGAACTAAACTCCAAGGGAAGTGGTATGATGGGCAAAGTATGCGGGCGCAGATCGCAGCAATTCTTTGGAGGGGCCCGGATATCCATTGTTAGAGACAGTTCATAGATTGGTTCAATCAGAAAGTGATTTTGCTCTGTAGTTTTCTTGCATTCAATATATGATGAACAAAAGTGACATACTTTCAGGGGCCTAGTGATATTTTATACTCATTTGGACAAGATCACTTAGATAAAGATGAACTAGTTCAGTGTCAAATATACAATTCTATGGAAAAAAAAAAGATATTTAACTAATACATAATAATGCAAAGAATAGAGAGATGTCAATGTTTTTTCTTGTATTTCAAATTTGCTTATTCACACTCGCTCAATGGAGACAGTTTCTAACTTCCCTTTCATTTGCCTCAAGTAAACCTAAATGTAAGCTGTTAACAACTACCGATATATATATAGCCACATTCTGCAACTACCTAGACTTATAGATGAGAGATCACTCCCTGCATCATTTACTTTGAGCTAAACTCCTGTCTGTAATCTTGCCTGTCTTTGATGAGACACCACTTGGCAGAGTGAGAAAGCCAGCACAGCAGCCTCCTCAAAGTCCTTGTGCCCGTAGATTATATTGTTAAGTATAATGATATGTTATTTAATTGTTTTTTGAAGAGGGATAAAACATACAAACCAGAATATACACACATATGTAGCGTGTTAGTTATAAATAATATGTCCATTTGAGAAACAATTGTTTAGTTTAATGAAAAATAAAGAAATACATATTTAAAACAAATATGTAGGGGGTCTGAAGAACATTGTAGCGGGGACTGAAGTACCCCTACAACATGCCTAATGACGCCCCTGGTTCTCCCTTATTTTAATTGCTTTGTGTGTGTTGAATTTGTGAGCATCCATGTTGCGCGTCTTGTTAGTAGAGTGTCTTAATGATGATACGTACATTAATATTCTTACCCATTGAAAAGCATCAATATTCTAAAAAAACTTGTAGGCTATATGTATCTTATCTCTGTTTTTAGGTTTGATTTGTGACATCTTGAAGCATGAAAAATAGCCTATTGACTCACTCTGGTGTATCAATGAACCAAAGTAACGTTCTATTGAGTCTGGCGGACGGGATGTGAGTTACCGTCAATGTGACAGCTGTTAGTCCGTGCTGATCGAGAGCCACACAGGTCCATGAGTTCATCTTGGTGATTATCTTAAGTCAATATTAGACTGTGACATTTATTTATTTAACTTTTCAATGATGTCTCCGCGGAGATTTGGCGTTTCTCGACCGATAGCTACAGGTACTTTTGCAGCTGCTTCTGCAGGCACCGCCGGTGGTCAAGTCAAAATGCACAACCGAAAATAGAACTGTTTTCTTCAAAGTAAAAATCCGGAAACTACTTTTCCCCGATGAACACGGAACGCGTATCCCCGTCCGCATTCAACATCTGTACGTTTGTACAACATTAGGCAAATAAGTATTTTTAAATGTACTTCATTCATAAATATATGTATATAGGTATATACATGTATACATGTATGTATATATTGCCGTTGGATTTTGTTCTACACTCGAGGGGTTTTATTTTGAAAGCGATATATTTATACATACGGTGTTTTGAAAGGAATCGCACATTCTGGTCGGTTTCACAATAAAAGCCTTGTTATATATAACGGCGCTCACACTGACATGATGATCTGACAGAGGCAGAGGCTGAGAAGACTAGTTGGCAGCTGCACCCCGGGAATATTTACGTATGTTTCATCTCCTCCTCAGAACGGAACTCACTGGCATCGGCTCGGTCTGCTGACAGAGGGAGAGCTTACTTTGTGGGGAACTGAACTCCGCTCGGGATGATTCGAGACCGATGAACAAAAGGTGAATATTAACCCCGCAACCTTTACTTTTGGGATAATATGATGTATGTGTGCGTGCACGCGCGCACGTGTGTTTGTTTGCGTGTGAGAGCTTTCAGCTGTGTTTACCTTACGTCCCTCGTTTTATAAACAGTTGATATTAATAAGAAGTGCGCACACAAAAAAGCTCCATGAACTAATGCAGGGACGTCAGTTTCCCCGCTTTTTACAATTTAGTTATCAAGTTTCCGTTAACACGGATTTAACAAAGTGTTTATTTATCCTTTTTCGTTGGAAACAGCTCTGATGTGATATACATGTTAACGTGTTATTAATGAGCTCATAGCACATCACATAATAAAGGGTTTACCTTTGGGTACGACATGAAAAAGATGAAACATATTCTTATCTGAAAATATACTAATTTAATCGTATTTCAATGCTCAAGAGAAAGCAGGCGATTGTATAAGCCCCCTTTCAGACGTTACCTCATTGTTTGGGGTTCATGTGTGAACATATTGATAACTGCAAAAATACATACATCCAGGTTTACATTTTCCTAATAATAATAATAATACATAATATGTATACTATTATTGAATTAGTCTTATTCTAATTTAAAAAAAGAGGAATCTATTTTATCTTTAATCTGTGTTTTTTCAAACCATTTATTTCAGCTCTATTATCTCTGGTGAATTCATGTGTTATGATTCTGTTCATTTTTGGCGCTTAGGTTTATTTTCTGTGCCTTCATCTCTGATGTGAGGAGTGATTGCTCAAAGATGTGTGCTTTTTCACATCGCTGCTTTTAATAATCGTCATGGGCTCTTAACATTTGAAAAACATTGGTTTTAAACTGTCTACTCTGTGGGAAGAATGACGATATAAGAGTCTGTCTGTTCTGGGTTAAAAGCTGTAGTTGAGCTATCCACATCTTCATTTTCAAGAAAGGACTTCTGACTCCCGTTTTCATCAGAATCAGATTCAGACCCTTTTATTGCCAAGTATGTTTTCACATACAATACATTTGTTATGGTGGTAGGTGCAACACTGACACAAATACTAACAACAATCCACAGTGCAATGGATTTAGAATATAAAATAAAGTGCACAGGCAGGCAGTAGTACTTTAGACAGTGTAAGTAAGTCTAGGTTTAAAGTGACAAGTATGTTTAAAGTGAAGAGTTAAGTGTACTTAAGTTGATTTAAAGGCTGTAGTGGAAGGTGATGGAGGAGCAAAGGATGAACTCAATGATGGAGGTGTAGAAGTGCACCATCATTGTCTTTGGCGGGTTGAATTTCTTCAGCTGCCTCAGGAAGAACATCCTCTGCTGAGCCTTCTTTTTGATGGAGCTGATGTTCAGCTGATGCTCAGCTGCGTTCTTCCTGAAGTCCACTACCATCTCCACTGTCTTGAGAGTGTTGAGCTCTAAGTTGTTTTGACTTCACCAGGTCACCAGATGGTCAGTCTCCCACCTGTAGGCGGACTCATCCATACCAGTGATGAGTCCAATGAGGGTGGTGTCATCCGCAAACATCAGGCAGGAGCTTGACGGACTAGTGACTTGAGGTGCAGCTGTTGGTGTACACAGGAAGAAGAGCATAGGGGAATGCAGCACGATGAAACAATCAGACAGGGTCGTCCACTTTGCATCATCGTCGAGCCTTTTCTTATCTCGTTAACACATTTCTATATTTAATTACTTAACAATCTTGTTTCGCTATAATGTGTGAAATAATCTACCAGAGCAGCGAGTGTCATCATGAGTAAAAATATAGTTTTTAAAAGTCTAAAAAAATAATAATGATAATATCAAATTTATAGAGCGTATTCATGTGATGTCAGCATCTCAATCACACCATCTTGGGGTCCACTTGTATTATTAAATGTCAGAAGAAGTTGACCTATTGTGTCCGCTGTTTGATTATGCGAGAGCCCAGCAACCTCATGTCCTTCTGCATTACCAAAGAAAGATTTCAGCGGTTGGAATTGAATATTCGCAAGGTTTTTTTACCTAATTTTACTCGCTCAATCCTTTATGTGGTTAATTTGCTAGTTAACCCTAGGTACCAACGCATAGCCTGGTCACATTCCTGTAAAACAGTTTTCATTTCCGCTATCGACCATGGGAAATTAACAACTATTTCTGCGTAATACTTGTTGTGCAAATACCACAAATGTCGGAACATCAAGCACCCCGTGTCTGGGCTCATTTATGATCCGTAGTCGCAGAGCTCCGCCTCCAGAGTGTCTGGATGAAGCCGCATCCAGCGCTCATTCAGGACCAGCAGTGCCTGTCTGCTGGCCGTGCTGAGTGCTGTTCCCATGTAACCAGTGTTATATTTTACCTTGAAATGAATCACAGAGTAAAGGCAGACATCGCCCGACGGAGTTGCCATGTTCATGTCTTCCTCCCGAGTTTCCATCCACAGTTCCTTTTGCGCAAGTGAAAGACATTGATTTCCACTGGGCGAAAAAGCAAAAAGAGATTATTGACGAGAGTGTGTCAATGGAATCGTGCCCACAACCCGATGTAGCAACAGAAACACATGAGAACAGTCCTAACGCTCATAAGCAGAGTGAAGCCGAAGTAGATGCATGACAAGTTGAAGTAATAGCCTTTCTTGTTGAGCTGATAAACCCATATTCTGAATCATAAGTCCCACATCCAACAATGAGGCACAAGGCACACCGTTTTGAATTGAAATTGTGTCTCCTTCAAGATATAATGGTCATTTCTTAAGAAGAGCGGCATAAAACAATGCAAAACAATGCTGTGCATGGACCCCAACATGGCCGCCAAAGGTTGTTTTGGTCACGTGAGTGAATACGCTCTATATTAGTATTTGTCCACCGATCTTTATGTATGACTAATTTCAAACATTTTATCGTCAAAATCGCTGAATTTGCCTGTTTCCTGTTCAAATGCAGGATGAAATGAGAGTTGAGGCAGCGACGAGTCGAGCCTCACCTCTGATTGCGCAATCCATCACAAACTGGGTTGAAGCATGCAATTGGCCCTTGCGGGTGGCCGTATGTCTGCATGTCGCCAATATAATGTTTGCAGATATGTTTATTTGGCCTGATAATCCACAGTCTGGCTAAGGTCTTTAACCATTACAGTTGAATGTTTTTAAGTGACATATTTAGTTTTGCTGATGGGAAATAAAACCTCAGTGAAAAGGCGCAGGGTGAGGCAGATAATACTCGTGAGCCAACGGGGACTTGTTGCCGCTTCTTCTGCGCAGAGGCGCCAGGCGAGTCAAGTCTGTTTGTTTTTGTATTTTGCTACGTCAGACTGACAACATGGAAGAGGATTATATATCTAAGTTTAAAAATGTCTCAAAGCTGGACTTTCAGTCAAAAGTGGACGGGATTAACACAGGTAGAGCAATGCCGGAGCTAAAAGTTTTGCTTCAAACTTTTGTTTACCTTTACGTATCTATAATATGTGCGTGTGTGCGCGTGTGTGTTGTGTGAAGAATGCTGATGAGACATGAAATAGCCAGTAGCCAATTGAATAAGCCCCTTTTGGGTTTATATATTTGTAAATCTGACACTAAAGGAGTCAGTGCCTCACAAACCATGAACCTCACCGCACGTCACTGCATCTATTGCTTCTGTCCATCTGGGAAAAGGGATCCTCTTCTGTTGCTATCCTGAAGGTTTCTTCCTGTGTTTCCATGTGAAAGATGTGTTCCTATTTCTTGGAAGTTGTTCCTGATCTTAATTGAGGTCCTGGGACAGGGATGTTGTATGAAGAAGAAGAGGAGACATGACCTCAGTGTATCTTAAAATGTCCCCAAGCTGCCTATAAACCTATAGGGGCTGGACCAGGTGAACTTGATTCAGCCCTAACCAGTGGCGATTTTAGCCTGACATTTCTGGTGGGGCAATTTTGTATGACGTCATGTCACTGTCACAAAAATAGGGGTAGCTGATTATTATAACAGTAGTCCTATATAGACCAGTCAGGTATACCATGGGCTGCATTTTGAGTGCCAGCATGGAGCAGAAATACTATTTAAAATACATTTCACATGCTTAAGCGCTCAGCACGACACAAAGATGTTGCCTATAATAATAATAATAATAATAATAATAATAATATTGCATTATATTTTTAATGCATTCATTCCAAAGAATTTCAGAGTGCCAACTTAGTACGCACTATAATACAGCAACAAAGTAAAATGATTGGACAGACACATAGCTTAAATAACACATAGCCAATAACTTGGCTTCTTTGCTTAAGCAAACCTCTCGATGACTTTGCTGTTCAAATCCAGAAGTCATTGTGTTATAATGTTATTTATATTACTTAAAAACTCTTCCAAAGTTGTCAAAATCTAGCGACAGCTACCTAACCCGTAACTGACATTGATCTGATCTTTTTTTCTTTCTTAGTCACGGGGTACAGGTCTTGCGGTTTCCGCAATATTCCAGTCTAGTTGCCAGGCAGATTTAATGGGGCAGATTTGAAAGTGCCCCACGGCTAACTTTGGCCTGTGTGGTTCACGCTCATTAGTGTTTCCATGGTAACGGTAGGTCAAGGAAAGGGAGGGACAGCGGAGAGCAGCGTTTAACAGAGCAAGCACACAGAGAGACACACAAATCAAATTACTCAAAAACAAGACTATAATGCTTCTGAGTCAAGTTTATTCACACACATGTTCACACTAATTTGCATTTTTTTATATATATATATATATTTCGCCGCGGAGTACGAATATATTAAGCTTTCTGCACAACAGCGTCATCTCGTGGATCTGGTGGAGTGGCCCACCTGCCGCTAATGTAGAAACGCCACTGGCCCTAACTATAAGCACTCATTCACTCTGCCGTGGAAATCCCCTCTCTTTGAAAGGCATTCGCAACCCATGAGCTGCACACAAACCAAAAAGGGAACTAAACACTCTTCTTTTCATTATCATAATAATAATAATAATTCCCATTTTGTTGAAGTGTGCTACGAATGTCTAAACTTTGTGATGAATTTCATCATATTTCATAATACTTGGTGCTCTGAGTAACCAAGCTCTTTTTTCTTCTTTTCACCAAAGGTGTCTTACATTGCACCATTTGTTGCGTTACACAGAAAACAGTCAAAGTTAGAAATTTATTAGAAAACCTTTATTTTATGATTAGCACAACAGAAACAAAATCACTTTCAACACCCAACATAACACTTCATTGCAGCACCATTCTTGAATGAAGTCATCAATGATGCTCTTAGAAACTAAATAGAGTCAATCCAGGCTTGAAGACAGGAAGTGCTTCCTGTCCGGTCCCTTCACTCTGCTTGTCCTGCTGCTGTAGCAGGCAAGCTTGGCCTCTCCCACCACCTTCTTCAGGGTGGTGGTCCCAGAGGAGCACAGCATGTTGCTGAGCCCCGGTGTCGCGCTGTTCTGGACCTCCATCCTTGCCTCGTCTTCCAGACCTTCCTCTAGCCAGTGCAGTGAGGCCGCTGGTTCCAGTCTCTTCCATTTCAAAGAGCAGTTTACCGAAAGGCCTCGTCATCCTCAGTCAGCATCAATCTTCCTCAGCCTGAAGATCTCCTGTGGTGTGAAACTGTGACAGCCAGCTCTGGTTCTTCATGGCGTTAGCATGCCGCTCTGCACGCCGCCAGCGTCAACATATAAACAGACTCACCAAACCCCTTGTGTACTAGCAGCCACTCACACACACGTGTGACCCCGCCACATACAGACCGCTCTATAACTCTTACTTTAACAGGGAAAACCACCATTAAACCCCAAGCTAATGCTCTCAGCTCGCAATCCCCATGTGCACGGTCAGAGAGAGAGAGAGAGAGAGAGAGAGAGAGAGAGAGAGAGAGAGAGAGAGAGAGAGAGAATTAAAATTATGTCATTGACATTTATCATTGACTCAGTGTAATTGTGCCAGAACTCTGTGTTTGAACAGAGATAGTTGTGAACTATAATATAGTGCACCCTGAATTTCAAATTTCTCTTTGTCAACCAGATATAGCTATTTTTTTACTCTACATTTTGGAATTCCTGTCATGTTTTAGGCAAAGCAGCCTATTATGTACACTGAAGAACAGTTTCTAGCAGAGCAGACTGTCACGCCTGACGTCACAGGTAGCGAGGTGCAGGAGCTCATGCGCAGAGGAATTAAGAGGACTTAATGTAGATTAACAAAAAAACACTTTACTTAAACAAAAGGGTTACAAAAAAAACAAGGTCCAAAAAGGGGGGCAGGCAGGCAGAATTAGATACACGCACGAAAGGACGACAGAAAAAAAGACAACTATCCAGCAACAGAGAGAGGAAAAAGTGGCACAATATATAGGGGGGAAAACAGGTGTACTACATTGAAACAGGTGTAGACATGAGACAGTAACGAGACGAGAGTGGCTGAGGGCAGGTGCAGGAAATGAAACAATCAAGGAGACAGGAGGCAGAGAAGACACAGAGAAGACACAGAGTCGACAAAGAGTAAACACAGAACAGGACCTTACGCAGACAGGAAATGAAGGCTTTCAAAGCCTGACGAGTTTTCCATCACGACAGTGACGTTAGCTTCATTGTGACAAAAAAACATCAAAGCGTAGTAGACAAGCCAATCTTAGTTCTCTTGAAAGGTTATTACTGTACACGGTGGTAACCCCTTGTCAGGATTTTCTTTTGTGAGTGGTTGGTGAGAGGAAAAAAAGACAAAGATGGATTTCTCTCTACAGCAGGGGTCAGGAACCTTTTTGACTGGGAGAGCCATAAAAGCCAAATATTTCTAAATGTATTTCATTGAGAGCCATATAGTATTTTTAACGTATAATTTGAATGTGACTTTGGGTGCTGCATGATGCTACGTGCTACGTGGGGGGGTGCAGGTGACTTTTTATTTGCCCCGATGCGCGCACACACACCGGCGGAGCTCAATTCAATTCAATTCAATTCAGTTTATTTGTATAGCCCAGTTTCACAAATTACAAATTTGTCTCAGAGTGCTTTACAATCTGTACACATAGACATCCCTGACCCAAAACCTCACATCGGACCAGGAAAAACTCCCAAATAACCCTTCAGGGGGAAAAAGGGAAGAAACCTTCAGGAGAGCAACAGAGGAGGATCCCTCTCCAGGATGGACAGATGCAATAGATGTAATGTGTACAGAAGGACATATTTAGAGTTAAAATACATTCAAGGAATCTGACAGAGTTTATCAATAGTTCATATTTAGGCATATTCCACGATGGAGAGTTTGGAGACCTCCCAAGTGGAGGAGTGGGCGGAGTCCCAGCAGGGCAGTGGCACAGCTGGCGACGGGAACTCACGATCCAACCATCGAAGGTCCATCAGCAGATGGGATCTATGCCGTCTCATAGGGTCCGATGACCCCATGAGACGTGAAGTCAGAAGGACTCCGGGGAGAAAGCAGAGTTAGTCATGTGTGATGGAGAGATGAAGATTCATCCATAGGAGAAAGAAAAGAGGAGAGAGGTGCTCAGTGCATCCTAAACATCCCCAGCAGCTATAAGCCTATACCAGCATATTGTTAAGTTGTAATAATTCATTTTGACTTTGCACATGTACATAGTACGTTTGTGTTTTAATAATACATATAGCAAGATATGATTAGAGAAATATTAGGGAGAATATTGATATTGTTATTGTTGTGTTATGAAGCATAGAGGTAATGTCTACTCTATGCATATGTCAATGGCAGAAGTAATGTTTTTATGAATATGTTTGTAATACTTGTATGTTTATGTTTGTTTATATGTATGCTGCATGAGAATGAAAGTTAGTTTGTTGTTTACATGTTGCCACGTGAGTTGGAAGCCGGTGGAAATCCGTGATGTTGATTGGAGCAGGAGTGTCACGTGAGACTTCCGCCCAGGTGACCGGAAGTAGCTTGGGTCGCGGGATCATGACGTTTGACCCGGCTCATTACCTGTTAGCTGGCCGTAAGCCAACGAGAGCGTAGCATGCTGAGCTGACCAATGGAGCTAACGTTTAGAGGAAAGGTGTGAAAGTGGATCCTGATATAACGTGTGTGCGAGATGAGATTCAGTCTCGAGACGGACGCTAGCTTACAAGACAGCCCCTATCAGCAACGTTGCTTTTAGTCTGTGGCGTAACGCTCCGCTCGGCCCTACGATCGTAGCCCTAATTTACTGCTTATATTTCTGCCATTAAATATTGTTAAAACGTAATCATCGGATTCGGATTCTCTTTTATATCGAGCACGGGACCGCAGTTTCGTACCCGACTTAACAATATCCAGGGGCTGGACCAGGGCAAACCTGATTCAGCCCTGACTATAAGCTCTGTCAAAGAGGAAAGTCTTCAGTCTACTCTTGAATGTGGTGACTGTGTCTGCCTCCCGGACTGAAGGTGGAAGCTGGTTCCATAAAAGAGGAGCTTGATAACTAAAGGCTCTGGCTCCCATTTTACATTTTAAGACTCTCGGAACTACAAGTAGCCCCGCATTTAGTGAGCGCAGCTCTCTGGTGGGGCGATACGGTACTACAAGCTCTTTAAGATATGATGGTGCATCACCAATTAAGGCTTTGTAAGTTAAGAGAAGAATTTTAAAAGTGATTCTTGATTTTACAGGGAGCCAGTGCAGAGCAGCAAGTGCAGGAGTAATGTGATCTCTTTTCTTAGTTTTAGTGAGAATACGAGCTGCAGCATTCTGGATCAACTGGAGGGACCTAAGAGATTTATTAGTGCAGCCTGATAATAAGGAGTTGCAGTAATCCAGTCTCGAAGTAACGAACGCGTGAACCAATTTCTCTGCATCTTTTTGAGACAAGATGTGCCTGATTTTTGAAATATTACGTAGATGGAAGAATGCAGTCCTTGAGATTTGCTTTATGTGGGAGTTAAAGGACAAGTCTCGATCAAAGATAACGCCAAGATTCTTTACAGTGGTGTTGGATGCTAGAGTAATGCCATCTACAGAAATCACATCACCAGATAATTGATCTCTGAGGTGCTCAGGGCCGAGTAGAATTACTTCGGTTTTGTCTGAGTTTAACATCAAGAAGTTGCCGGTCATCCATGTTTTTATGTCACTAAGACATGCTTGAATTTTAGTGAGTTGGTTAGTCTCCTCTGGTTTTATCGATAGATATAGTTGAGTATCATCTGCATAACAATGAAAGTTTATAGAGCGTTTCCTGATAATATTGCCCAAAGGAAGCATGTATAAGGTAAATAGAATTGGTCCAAGCACAGAACCTTGTGGAACTCTGTGACTAACGTTGGTGGTCATTGAGGCTTCATCGCTACAAATACAAACTGAGATCGATCTGATAAATAGGATTTAAACCAACTTAGGGCGGTGCCTGAAATACCAATCGACTGCTCCAGTCTCTGTAATAGGATGTTATGGCCAATGGTGTCGAATGCAGCACTAAGGTCTAACAAGACCAGTACAGAGAGAAGTCCTTTATCTGCTGCCATTAAGAGGTCATTCGTAATCTTCACCAGTGCTGTCTCTGTGCTGTGGTGTTTTCTAAATCCTGACTGAAACTCTTCAAATAAACTATTCTGATGTAGAAAGTCACACAACTGATTTGCGACCACTTTCTCAAGGATCTTAGAGAGGAAGGGAGTTTGGAGATCGGTCTGTAGTTAGCCAAAACCTCTGGATCCAGAGTGGGCTTCTTCAGGAGAGGTTTAATTACAGCTACTTTGAAGGAATGTGGTACGTGGCCTGTTAACAAAGACACATTAATAATATCCAAAAGAGAGCTGCCAATTAAAGGCAAAACGTCTTTAAGCAGCCTAGTCGGGATAGGGTCCAAGAGACAGGTAGACGTGTTAGAAGTAGAAACCATTAAAGATAATTGGTCACGGTTGATGGGAGAAAAGCCATCTAAATATATACCAGGACATACAGGGTTTCCAAAGCCATTCCACTTGAGGACAGATTGGCACTGGTTAAGGGCAAGAGATTATTAATCTTGTCCCTAATAGTTAAAATCTTCTCATTGAAGAAGTTCATAAAGTCATTACTACTGAGGTCTATAGGAATACTGGGCTCCACAGAGCTGTGACTCTCTGTCAGCCTGGCTACAGTGCTAAAGAGAAACCTAGGGTGGTTCTTATTCTTCTCTATTACTGATGAGTAATATTCTGCTCTGGCATTGCGGAGGGCCTTCTTATAAGTTTTAAGACTATCTCGCCAAACTAAGCGGGATTCTTCCCGATTAGTTGAACGCCAAATGCTTTCAAGCTTTCGTGACATTTGCTTTAATGTGCGGGTCTGAGGGTTATACCAGGGAGCAAACCTTCTCTTCCTCACTGTCTTCTTCTTCAGAGGGGCTATCGAGTCCAGTGTCATTCTCAGTGAGCCTGTGGCACTATCAACAAGATGATCAATCTGGGACGGACTAAAGTTAGACCAGGAGTCCTCTGTTATATTGAGACATGGTATTGAATCAAGTGCAGAAGGAATCACTTCTTTAAATTTAGCTACAGCACTGTCAGTTAGACATCTGGTGTAGAAACCTTTGACTAGCGGTGTACACTCCGGTAGTATAAACTCAAAAGTTATAAGGCTGTGGTCTGACAGAAGAGGATTCTGTGGGAAGACCTTCAAATGCTCAATGTCAACGCCATATGTAAGAACAAGATCAAGCGTGTGGCCAAAGCTGTGAGTGGGTTTCTGTACTCTCTGACGAAAGCCGATCGAGTCCAACAATGAGATGAATGCAGTACCTAGGCAATCATTATCAACATCCACATGAATATTAAAATCTCCTACAATAATAACTTTATCAGTTTTAAGAACCAAACTTGATATAAATTCTGAAAATTCTGATATAAACTCTGAATATGGACCGGGTGGCCGGTACAGAATCACAAATAGAATTGGCTGTAATGTTTTCCAGGTTGGATGTGAAAGACTAAGAACAAGGCTTTCAAATGAGTCGCGGCGGGTGAGACGGCGAGCAGAGACGCGACACGTAGAGACAGAATGACATGCTGCAGTGGAGACGATCAATATCATACGTTTAGTTTAATAAAAGAACAAAGACGTTTTTAAGAAAAGAACCTTACATTACTTCTGCTGTAATCTGGCGCGATAGAGAAAGTTACAGGGGGCGGGCAGAGATCTTTTCTTTTTTTTTTACTCAAACTCAAAAGAGCCATATGCCGTCACCGGAAGAGCCATATATGTCTCGCGAGCCATAGGTTCCAGACTCCTGCTCTACAGTTATTCACAGTAAGTCATTGTTCTCCTGGTTGCGATATCTGTTACGGCCCCTCGGTTATCTAGGTATGCACAGGCCTCAACATACAAATAATAAGGGATACAACTAAGTGGGGAACAAAGGAGGCGAACAATAAAGTGAAATACTTAAGCTAAACAAGGAATATTTATTAGCACATCTAAGGCAAAAGGTAAAGTAAAACAGAAGCAAAAAGGCATCAGGGTCTCCAAGGACAACACAACGAAACTAAACTTAACCTCAAAATGCTAACCAGAAAACAAAAGGTCACACTGAACTACTGTGGTGTAATGAAAAACAATACTGAGCTCTCTGTCTTACCATAAAACAGGAGAAAAGACACAACAAAAATGGCAGAGAATCCCTACAAGCTTGATACCGAAACACACAAATGGTGGCCGACACTTACGGCGTTTCTCAATATGCGTACTTGTGTGTACTTTCCTCTACTTGTGTCCACGTGGACTTATGAAACGTCATCAGTCTCAGCCTGGGTACATGTTCCAATTCAAAGCCCAGATGTGACTTAATCCTCTCACTTTCCGGAGGATGCATCAGAGGAGACTTGTGCGTACTCTGGCCAGCATATATCCCAGAATGCATTTCACCAGCAACCGGAAACAGTAGCGGAGGAGAAATAAACTACTGACAGTTTCCTTTTTATAAATACTACTGTTGTTGAGTCACGGAATGTTATTTTATGATGTTTTGTTTATTTAACTGTAAAACAATATTTACAGTGAATAATTAGAGTAAACTGAGGAGCAAGAACAGCTGATTTGGTGACCTCATCAAGTCAGCTGCTGTTCCAATCGCAGAAAGACCGTCCTCCTGTTCTCCCGTCCTCCCGTCCTCTGGAGTCTGGACTCCCAAGACCAAACTCCCAAGTCCAGACTCCAAAAGAACACAAGTCTGTAGTTGTGTACTTTGAATTGAGAAACCCTGTTAGGCACCGGGTCACAGGATAGTCAAGCTCAGAGGTGAAGAGAGACTTCTTCTTCTTCTTCTTCGTCTTCTTCTTCTTCTTCTTTTAACGGTAGTTGGCATCCATATAATTGGTGCATTACCACCACCCTCTGGAGTAGGTGAAGAGAGACATTTGTTTTCAACACAAACATTTTTTTTATGTCATGCGATCTACCAATACTACGTCGCGATCGACTGGCAGGTCGCCAGATCGACGTATTGAGCACCCCTGCCTTAACTCCTACTGAAAACAGCCCAGAAACCTGATTGGCCGACAGCCACACGTCGACAAGATTATAACTTATCATGAATGTGATTTTGATTTGGGAACACGGTTGCTATGGTTGAGTCGTGAAATTGGTCCGTGGATCTCAGGATTTTATTTTTGGAAAGGCATCTTGGTAGCTACTAATATTACCTATGGGCAATGTGTGTGAGTGGTTAGCAGGTCTGTCTTTCAATCAGAGGATCTCTCGTAGCTGTGTTTAGAGTGTAAGCTTGTAAGTCGCTTTGGATAAAAGAGTCAGCCAAATGAAATGTAATGTAATTTTAGTGGTACAACTAAATCTGAAAAAATGCCTAAAGCTTTGTGCAACAAATGCATTGTGCTAGCGTACTAAGATTTCAAATACAATCAATTCACTCCTTTGTGTCCGTGTATAGATGTTTTCTTGTGTAATGTTAAAATTGGAAGATCTTAAAAGTAGCTTATCCTAGAATGTGTTCTACAAAGAAACCTCAAAATGCAAACTTCCAATATAATTAAGACAACATTTTTAGTGAATCAAAGATATTATTATAAATAGTGAACATGCAGTTGATCTTCCACTGTTTCTTAGGTCAGTAAGTTATGAAACATATGAAGAATACCATATCGTGCCTTTTGTACAGCCTGTATTATAATGTCCCGGAGATAGCCTACCTGTCAAGGAGGAAAGGGTCGTTGCCATCTGCATCTACTAATTTCCTTGAGGAAGTGTCTCCTTCATATAGGCCTACGAATTGTAAAGCAAAATATGTGGAGGTCAAAGTGTTGTAAAATTGGAGACTTTCACACCAGAGACTGGAAAACAAGCACACGTTATTGTCAGACAAGCTGACATTGTATTACAAGCTAATGTTACTGTCAAACAAGCTAATGTTGGATTACATGCACACATAATTACTTTTACAGCCTCTCTCGGTTGCCTAGGGGTCCATAGGCCGTAACATGTCCTTCTGTACACATTACATCTATTGCATCTGTCCATCCTGGAGAGGGATCCTCCTCTGTTGCTCTCCTGAAGGTGAGGGGGGGGGTGCTGATGGATATGTCATACTTGCCTGTCTTCAAAACGTGAGAGCCCTGATATATATATATATATATATATATATATATATATATATATATATATATATATATATATATAAAAGAAATAACAGATACAGCCTTGACAAGGGTCCTTGACAAAGGAGGTAAACAATAACTCAGGGTGAAATACTTGAGCAGCAAAGGTCATACTGAATTATTGTAGTAAAAGGAAAAATAATACTTAGTCTTTGTCTAACCACAAAACAGAGGAAAACAGACCCAACAAAAATCTGATCCTCTGCAGCTACAGGGTACAGGGAAGAGGCCAATTAGGCCTCTTCCCTGTACCTGTTCCCTGAGCCACTTCCCCTCCAGTTGGATCTAACCACGCCCCAACCACCATACAGCTCCTGGACAACATTATTTTAATCATGTCATACCTTGTCGTATATTTAGAGCCATGTTGTAAAGCCTTGGCTCACTAAAGCCCTGCCATTGGATCTGGAAGCATCTTGAGGGAAGGAAATTGCCACCCACTCACACATTCCACATCAGAGAGCGACCTATTTGAACTTATAGCTCCACACATCCAACGGCTGTCATTTGGCCCTTTTGCTGCTGTCGGCAGCTTCATTACTGAGAGCTGATCCCTGTTCTATATGGTGACCTCATCATTATTCCATAATGCTTGAGGAATAATTTCATAATTATTTTGTGATCTAATTTGATGTCGTGCCTCTGCTCCCTTCACTTGATTAGTGAATGTTGCGCCACACAAATGACAAATGACAAATTCCTTGTATGGGAAATTATCCTGACTCTGATTGGCACTACGATATGATTGTTTTCTCTTTGAGTACAGCGTTCCTGATTTAATTTTTTATTTATTGCTGAGTGTGAGATGTTAGAGTGTGAGAGCAGAGAAGTATGCATGCATGTACGACTCTATTACTTATAAGAAACCATAATATAGTGTGGCATCTCAAGGACACAGGTAGTGGAGGGACGCTATATTCCCACTCAATTACAGCGGCCACAAGACAAAATGGCCGCTCGGGCGGAAACTACAGCTCCCAGACTTCCTCACCACTCACCAGCTGCAGGTGATGTGCTTAGGACATCTAATTGATATAGTCTAACAGAGATATGGGTAGTGAACACCATTTTTTTATTTTTTTATTATCTTTGTTATTTTTTTTATTTTATATTTTTCTGATTTATTTGATAATTTAGGATAGGAATATATGAGCATTTTTGTGCTGCTACCTATACCGTCTCAGTCTTTCTGTTTTGTATATTGTATAGAATTATATTGTATTGCAATGATTGACTGAATAAAATACACAACAACAACATAATTGCCCCAGTTTGGACAACCCAATCAAAAAAGTATGGACACTGTTAACCTAATGCCTGTGTATATGTGTGTCTGTGTTTTCAATTTGAGGAAGTTGCTCCATTGTCCCACCTTTTCCTCCTCTTTACAGGTCATCCCACACCGATGGAGAACGAGACGTGGCTGCACCCTTCATACATCCCACATTATCTCCTCCATGGGGACCCTTTCGCCTCAAAATTGTCCAGAGAGGCGGATATCATTGCTGCCTTTTACATCTGTGTCATAGGTCAGTCTGATTGCAAAGATTGCTTTACTCTTGATACATGTTTTGTCTTTTTACGAAATAAGACGGTGAGTGTTGCTGTAATCAGGCTTAATGATAATGTGTTGGAACATAAACATCACACTGCGGGGCAACAAGGCCAAAGTCAAGATAAAAAGTGGTTATTTGTACATTGATATCAGAGAAGATGTATTATATCAGCTGGCTATTGAGAAGCAGAATTTACTTATACATAATGGGAAATCTAGATGTATTAAAAAACGAATCAAATCAACAGGGATTTGAAAGATTTTACAAAATAGCAACAACAACAAATCTAAATGTTATTTTTGTTCTTATTGTCACAATTAGTGTTTAAATAAATACATTATTAGTAATTTCATATTGTATTTGTATTACAATATTTGATTTGGTTCCAAATAATCTGGGCATTGGTTATGTTAATAGTACATTACAAGCTGCTTTGTGCTATTTTATATTGCTGTGAAAACATCTCTTGAAACAACGTATGTATTAGCATTATTGTAGCGTTATCAGGGATCAGCAACTAAGTAGTAATGCCCTATCACCCAATGGCTTATTTACCCATTGAATAGGTCATAATTTTTGAGATTAGATACAGAAGTAAAAAGTAACAGCACTTTATGACAGAAAAAAAGGCAACATTTTAAGCATTCACATATTTATATCACAAACGATGCAATAACTAAACTGAATTACATTCATTTAGGTTAGATTAACCAACATCTGACACATTTTTGCTGTGGCTTGTAATTACATGTTTTTATTTTATATGGAGATGCATAGCAATGTTATCTCCAACATAACTTTTACAATTTGTGCAACCAGATGATGCATTCCAAAGCTAAAATTAAATAATGTAAGAGCACATTTGATCAATAGCAGCAAATAAAATAATTTGCTATTCCTGGCAATCAAGTCCTTCTAGTGGTGGCCTCAGGTTGGCTGGAGTTCTAAGGGAGTCATTGTTTACAAAACGTTACAGAATTTTTAGAAATTCAATAAATCATGATCACATTTGTTTGAGGCTAAAAAAAAGGGGGAATACTGCATTTTATTTTTAAATGCAGTTGGAGGGGATTTGGGTTTTCCCTAAACAAGAAAACAGAAGGAAAACAACTTAAACCATGATGTGAAATACATAAATGTTTGTGAGGTGCTTGATCTGTGTTCACTGTGAGCTGGTTACAATTGAAGTTACTTGACAGAACAGTATCTACCGTAGGCCACTTCCAATCATTTTTTGTAATATGTAACATCAAGCAAAAAAAGAGAGAAACGTAAAAAGATAAACAATCCGCATTAAAAAAAACTAACTAAGATTTTTAAAAAGACCATCTCAAAAAATATACAGACTAGAAAAAGATAAATACAAGCCTGTCGTAAAAAAAGCACAAGGCTAAGAATAACAAAATTGGTTATCATGCAGTAGGGACAGTGTTAAGGACTCTACACACAGGGGACGTGAAGAATATACAACACCTTATATGCTAAATTCTGACTTGCAACCATTTTGCATCAAAAGTTGCAGCACTTTTTCAATGAAATATTTGAACGCATTGGGACAGGCAGACAGCCAACTTCCAGGCATCAAAGGTGTCACGCATATGAGTGTTGTGGCAGTTTAACAGGTCTAACATAAAGGTATGAAGTCATCCGCTATGTTATGATGTTAACATGTGATGTGAGTGTTGGTCTGTGTAAACGGTTCCCCACACAAACACTTAAGAGGAAGTAGTAGGAAATGGAGATGCTGGCAAAATGGACATTCAATATAAGCAACTCTAGACTAATGTCTGTCCTGATTTCAGTTTAAGATATTTTGTTCCCCTACATCCCTGGTACAAATACCAAGTTGTCAACCTCTATTTTCTCTCCTTTCCGCCTCTTTGTTGGAATGGGAATTGAGCAAATTCTTCTAATCAGCGTGAAAACACAATCATATGCCACAGTATTAATCCTGTATATGTTGCAAAGTAAATAAATGTGTTGCAGTACACAGCCATAGCAACCCTCAATATCATAAATCCCCTGGCAACCCATGCTTGTGCCCACTCGGAGACACAGGAAATAATTGGAACGACGACACACGTCAAAGAGAGCGGATTACATCCGAAGATCCGTGTCATGGGTGTCTCCAGAGGATCTGCTGATTACGACTGTTGTTTACGCTATTGTGTACCAAGCTTCAGCCTTTGGATAAATGAAAATAATTTCTGATATTGAATATGAAAATACAAAAAAAAATTACCAATAATTCTGAGGAAAAGAAAGAGGAAGACAATAATATTTTTTTTGGAGAGGGGGGGGGGATTTTTTATTTGGATTTTTTCCATTTGAAAGTATCGTCAGTGGCTAAGTCTACAATCTGACGCCGTGGCAGAGTTGATTGATCAGAGCTGATTAGCACCCCCACCCCCCCAACACCCGCATGCCTGATCCCAATGCTGTAATAAAGCCCACCCACACACGCAGAGAAAGAAAAGCTCCTGGCTGAGATGTGTTTCTTGCATCATATGAGTGCATGGGAATTTGGAGTCACACAGTGTGCCCATTGTGGCCATTGTGCTATTCACCATTACATTTCAAGGGACCTCATAGATAATTTTAATGAATCAGGTTTATTCAGTGATAAAAAAAATAATATGTGCTCAGCTCAAATAAGTAAATGGAGAGCAGCGGAAAGGGCAGTGGGTTTATAAGGGAAAGTTCCAATCGTTCACCCTCAGGTCAATAGTTACTTTAATTTTGATAGAAAAACTGATGTGAGAAGAATAGAAGTGATGCATTTTCCCAACATCAGTTGCTGAGTTGGTCACTGGTCAGATTGTCGTATTAATAGTGTTGTTGCATGGATATATCTTTGTCAAGCTCCCTAAACCCTCTCTTCCACACATCCTGTCCCCGTCCGCCACCGCCACAACCACCACCACCACCTCCACCTCTCTGTTTTCCTCCTCTCTTGCTTCATCTGCTTTCCCACACTAAGACAACCTGTCTACATCTCCCACCCTTACTTCCTTTACGCCTCTCTCAACCCTTGTAGGTTACCACCCTCCGTCCAACCAAATGAACTCTTAAAGCCCCATTATGTAATAATGTAAAAAAGTAAATGCTTGTAGAATTAATAATTATTTTCTTATTGGATGTAGAAACTCAATATAACGACAAAGAACAATAAATAAGCAACAACAGAGCATCAATATTTCCCATAATCCCTTCTAAAACTGCCCCTATATATCCAGGTATCCCATTAAAGCCCCATTATGTAGTTTTTCCCTTGTAGCGCCCCCTTCAGGTATTTAACGTTTACTTCAGTGTCGTAAATACCCATTTACGATAGATCAGGTGTCGGGAACATATGGCTCGTGAGCCATATATGGCTCTTCCAGTGACGGCATATGGCTTTTTTGAGTTTGAGACCCTGTTTACACGATGGGGAAACGCTTTCATTTACACAAAAACTGAGGTTTTATCACGGAAAACGATCCTTTCTAAAAACTACGGCCAAAGTGGAGATTTCTGAAAACTCGTTTTTTGTGTTTGCGTGTGAACTAGGTCAAACAGATTTTTAGGTTGTCAAACGTCACATAAAATGCTTCACAGTGCGCCCCAACCGCGTTGTGTCGCCTGGGTGGGGATCGGCTCTCGTAAAAGGCGTCAGGGGTCTGCGGCGATGTCGGCAACCCACCCGACCCGTCTTGAAAAACGGACCAAGGAGTCTAACGCACGCGCGAGTCAGAGGGTGAATCACAACCCTGTGGCGCAATGAAAGTGAGGGCCGGCAACTCGCCGGCCGAGGTGGGATCCCGGCCCCGAGGGGGCGGGCGCACCACCGGCCCGTCTCGCCCGTCTCACCTGCGAGCATGGACTGGCACTATATGACATTGGTAATCACTGAAAGAAAGCAGGTCGAAGTACATCCGGATACTACCGGCTGCGACCGGGCGGCTAAAAAATCTTACATTCGCAGACCCCGTTGGCAGTGGCGGAGGCGCAAATCGCCATATTAAAAGTAATTGTAGCGGCATCATTTTTTTCAAGCTGTTATTTTAAGGTAGGAAATGTTACATAGTGTCGCTTTAACCCCATCCTGTCTTCCGTCAGACCCATTTTTCCTTCCTCACCCACCTCACCAATACCTCTGGGTCTTCCTAACCCTCTAAAACAGGGGTCACCAACACGCCCGCAGGGACCAGGTGAGTCGCCCGCACGGCATGTTCTAAAATTAGTCAACATTGAGCTCCGTCAAAAAAACAACAAAAAAAGACCATAATCCCTGGGCACTAGGACCTTGGGGGAAGCTGCTGCGTGGCTTTTTCACTGCAAGTAGCGTCTATCAAAGAGCCAGGATGACAGCCAATGAGTTCAACTTAAAGTAAATGATGCACGAATAACTGTAAATCCAGGTAGTTACAAAGTGTCATCGTTGTTAATGAGTGTAATATTTGTCTCTATTGAATGGTAAATTAGACACTGAACTAGTTCATCTTTATCTCATTGATAGAGTCCAAAAGAGCAGAATTTCAGAGTCATCGTGATAAAATATCCCTTTGACTCTGAAATTGTGTCTCCAACAATGGATCCAGGGCTTTAAAAGAAAATGTGGTGTGCAAAAGGCCCTCTGCTTATTAATATGAGGGCCTGAACACTGACAGTGGGTATAATATCTTTAGTATTACTACGTGTCTTCGGCACAATCTATGTTCTTCATCAGAATGTTGGGCAGAACAATCAAAGTACCATAGTTATAAAAGCTTCAGGCTTCATCAAATCACCTGGATGTCATGTGGCGGCTCATTATTAAAAGGTAATTCAGGCAAATTTGTTTCTTGGGAAATTTATATAAAACAAGTAGCCCTTCGGATTATTTTGTACCCTTGAAGTAGCCCTCGGTCTCAAAAAGGTTGGTGACCCCTGCTCTAAAAGCTGCTCTTAGGAAGCATATTTTAGAGAAACCCATGTTCACAGATTACACTGAGCTCTAGTCCTGCCAGTCGGGTTGCTACTCCCTCGCTACAAAGCAGACTCCACCTTCAATTCAATTCAGTTTATTTGTGTAGCCCAATTTCACAAATTTGTCTCGGAATGCTTTACAATCTGTACACAGACATCCCTGCCCCAAAACCTCACATCGGATAAGGAAAAACTCCCAAATAACCCTTCAGGGGGGAAAAAAGGAAGAAACCTTCAGGAGAGCAACATAGGAGGATCTCTCTCCAGGATGGACAGGTGCAATAGATGCCATGTGTACAGAAGGACAGATTTAGAGTTAAAATACATTCAATGAATATTACAGAGTTTATAGTAGGGATATTCCACGATGGAGACCTCCACGATTCATCAGGCAGATGGAGGTAGAGAGGAGTGTGCAGTCTCAATAAATGTGGCCCTAGAACTCTTTCTCTATCAACCTTTGTCTCTCGATAAAGCACTTGAAGTCAATCAGCAGATATGATGACGTTTACTTGCATGCATTTCACATTTATTGTAATTCGCTATTCATGAAAGCTTAATCTAAAGAATTTATTAATAAGGGTGGTATTCCCTGTAAGAAGTTGAGTGGGCTTTTGGGAGTCTGGCAAACATTGTTCTTGCTATTGACACATCCTAAGAGTTTCTTTTTTCGTTCTACAGTTCAGGTGACCTGACCAGGCAGAAACGTTAAAACACTCAACAATAGAGTAGACAATAGTCCACTGTTTCTAAAATCAGCATTTTGAAAGAAGCTCACCTTGGAGTCCACCGCTGTACAGAGGTATTCAACATGTTGTCCATCTGTCTTCGTATGTTGTTTACTTTTGTCCATTATTCATTCTTTCGTCTCGGCCACGTTGTTTTCTTGCTGGCTAAACCGACAACGTGTTTGAAGGGCTTTAGCGTGGGCCAGATAGGCAGCTCTGCCTTTTGTGTCTTTTGTCTGTAGAAAGCACACTTTATCCATATTCAAAGTTTATCATTGAGCATACATGATATACATTGGTAAGAACTCAGTTGTCGGGGTTAAAACAAACCAAAAAAAGGGCTCAAGTGAGCATGAGTTTACTCGCTTAAATATTTGTGGTTTATTCGTGTCACACAGCTCGGTGAATTTCACAGACTCCGTCTAAATGACTGGCGCTTCCAGCGCTACTAGAGTAGCAGAAGCCAGTTATATTAACCAAAGGCGGAGCATCTCAATGCTGATTGGCTTTTGCAACTCAGCGTTGGGCGTCATTCGCGCCACCCAGTGAAAATTTGCGTTAATTGCAACCATTCATGTCTGTGCATTGACTTTGCACAGGATCTACTCGCTTGAAAAATTCACAAAAGCTTTTGGCGTGAACTCCGCATAAAACGTAAAGAGTTCCCTGTGAGTTTGGTAATGTGAATAACCCCATACTTATTAATACTAATAACCAGCGTTTTCAACTAACTCCAATGTAAACCTACCTCAGTCATCGATAGACTCTCGGCAACTGAGGTGGTATGAAGGTCAAAATACCGCTCGCAGGGTCAGGGGAGGTGGAATGGTAAAAAAAACACAAGGACTTTCGTCAATTCCAAAACTGTCGCTAGAAGGGAGCCTAGAGTGTCATAGTTTAGCCGAGAGGGTGACCAACCAAGTGTCTTTATTTGACGAGTTGGGGGACAGACACTATATACATAGATGAATGTTTTCTATGAAGCAACTCAACTCGCTGTATTTTCCCTGTCAGTCCACATTAGACATGATGTTTGCACTGGGCTGAGATACACTTTAGTATCTATGTATACTACACATATTATTTGGCTTCTTCACTGCATTTTGTCTCGTCGTAGAGCACAAAGAACTGAACTGTTAAAGAAAGCGTTGTTGATGAAACTAAATACACACACAGCAGGCCATGAGAATCAATTTACTTGTTTTACAGCGTATCGGGCTGTGCAGCGTGGGGATGGAGTGGAGGAGTCATAAGCATTATGCCATATTCATCTCCTTCATCACCCTCCTTTTCTTCCCTCATTATGGCTAAATTAGAGTATGCACTTGTACTTATTTACATAACCTGTTTGGTGAGGATTTGATGGAATGAATATGTCGCCGCCTATAAGTTTTGATTGCCTTATGTGGATGGTCTAGCTTGGAGCTTTTATTTGTCATGTTTGATTAATGCAATTTCACAAACCCCAGGTATGCCTGTCCCCCAATGTGAGCGTAAATAGGTGTCTGTCTGTATTTTCTATGTCATATAATAGTCTGCCGACTTGTCCAGTTGGTACCCGACCTCTCCCCAATGTCAGCTGGGATCTACTCCAGACGAAAATATACAATTCACATTATAGATGTATTTAGTGCTCTGATAAATTCCTGCAAGGAAATAGCATGTACAATGTGTCTCATTTTATCAATGCATGAATTACTGCTGTAAATTCAGAAAAAGTCGCAGCAATCTGGATTCACTGCTCCCTCTAGAGTAAAACGTGACGTTTTTTAATGATGTGTACATCCATTCCAGTTTAAAGTGACATTTTAAATGTCCAGCACATAAGAAACATTGGATATTTGACGGAGAAAAATGTTTTGGACTTGGCTGAGGTGGATAAACTGGTGTATCAGCAAATAGAAAATGCAAAAAATTAGGTGAAAAGAACAACAATTTGCAAAATCTGGACAGAAACCTGACTTATGTAGGAAGTTCTGAATATGAGAATGGGGGGACTGTGATTTCAAATACAGCCAGAGGGAATGACAGCTTTTCTCACTGTAAATTCATTGCATTTATTCTTGGCTATTTTATGTGTGGCCCTTTTTATATTAGATGATAGATATATTTGATGTGGGCAGCTTACTGATCTGCCCAAAATGCATAAATGGTAAATGTGGTCGGGGTAATATCACGTTCAGTCTGTAACGGCCCTCACAGTCCTGAGACCAGGTCAGCCAACATTATCTGAAAAAAAGTAAATGCTTGTAGAATTAATAATTATTTTCTTATTGGATGTAGAAACTCAATATAACGACAAAGAACAATAAATAAGCAACAACAGAGCATCAATATTTTCCATAATCCCTTCTAAAACTGCCCCTATATATCCAGGTATCCCATTAAAGCCCCATTATGTAGTTTTTCCCTTGTACCCCTTCAGGTATTTAATGTTTACTTTAGTGTCGTAAATACCCAGTTCCGATAGATCAGGTGTCGTGAACCTCTGGCTCGCGAGCCATATATGGCTCTTCCGGTGATGCATATGGCTCTTTTGAGTTTGAGTAAAAAAAAGAAAAAAAATCTCCGCCCACCCCCCTGTAACTTTCTCTATCGCGCCAGATTACAGCAGAAGTCGTTAAAGGTCCCTTTCTTAAAGACGTCTTTGTTCTTTTATTAAACTAAGCGTCTGTTATTGATCGTCTCCACAGCAGCATGTCTCTCTGTCTCTACGCGTCGCGTAGCGGAACAAATAAAAAGTCACCTACGAGCGTGGACTGGCACTATATGACGTTGGCTAAGTCGAAGTACGAGCCAACCGCGACCGGGCGGCTACAAAATCCTACGTAGTCGGGTTTTTAGCCCACAGACCCTCGATGACAGTGGCAGAGGCACAAATCGCCATATTAAAAGTAATTGTAGCGGCACCATTTTTTTCAAGCTGTTATATTAAGGTAGGTATTGTTACATAGTGTCACTTTAACAGCTGTCCTGCTGCTCTCTCCCTCTGATCCAAAGATAATGCAAATGAGTTTGATCTTTAAATATTGGTCGGGACAATTTCCCACCATACCAAATGCAAACTTGTGCTTTTGAGTCATAGTGCAGTTGATTTATTGGTAACATGTCTCCTCTCGTGTGTGGCATTGCTTCGTAATGTCGTATTCATTGAATCTGTTGTAAATCTGTAACAATGTTCTTCTGTACACATGAAATCTATTACTTTAAATCTTTTCCCCGTAAAAGTTTTGTTTCTTCTTTTTTTCGGGAGTTCCGATGTGAGGTCAAAGGTCAGGAATGTTGTTTGTATATACATTGTAAAGCCCTTTAAAGGCAAATCGGAATTTGTGATTGCGGGCTATACAAAATAAATTAAATCGAAATGTATAATGTCGAAATTATGCACAAGCGTTCCATCTCTCCTCCAAACCTTTTATCTACACTTGATGTTTTTTTCTTTCATGTCTTTGACATCCCCGATATCTGGTTTGGTATGGTGTTCTTTCATATTCGCCCTTTTATCTTTTCGAACAGATCAATATCTTTAAGCGAGCCTGTACAGCCTCCCTCTGCAACATATGTTGTGCCATTTAAAGAAGATATGAATGAGCAGATGTAGAATATGAATTATTAGATGTCCCTCGGTCCATTACAATGTATAAATTGAACTTTAACGTTGAACTATAACTTTGTACTTTTACTTTCGACAGAAGGGTTTGCAATTGCATGTGTAATATAACTATATATATATTTATATTTACATACAAATATATAAAAATATGTATATATATTTATTTATATTTACATACAAATATATACGTGTATATAAATGGAACAGGTTTATAATAATAAGCATATATAAGCAAATATAATAATCATCTAAAAAAGCTGACAGGGCTAACTTCTGCTAACGGTTAGCTAAGGGTGCCAACTTCAACAACATGTGCAAGGTAAAAGTAGTAGAGCATAACACACCAGGTGCATCACGCTCCTGTGACCAATAATGGTTTAGACCGAGGTTCGGACCGCCTCAGCTCATTTGCAGACAAGGACACATAAATACACTAGTGAACTAGTTCATCTTCATTTCAGTGATAGAGTCCACATGAGCATACAATATCACTATGACCCTGCAATTCTGTCTCTTTTGTTATCATATACTGAATGCAGCAACAATACAGAGCAAAATCACCTTCTGATTCAACCAATCTATGAACTGTCAGAAACTATAGATATCCGAGGCCCACAAAAAACAATTGTGCGCAAACATACACAGACATTCCGCTCCCCTCGGGGCTTAGCCCACCCTTTCTTTGAATCCTACAAACACCCCTGGTAAACTTAATGCAGTGTGTTTACATAATGTATTGTTGTTGTGCTTTATATAATTCCTACAACTATTAAATATGCATATGAATTCAAAGTTGAAAGTATGTGATTGGGAATCCAGTAAAAGTATGACAGAAATAGAGGAACAAATGTTCCTTCCTGCTTTGTCACCTTCAGGAGTATTCAGATGTATGTGTAAGCGCAGATGGTTAAACTCTCTCTCTTTTTTACAGGAATCCTGTCGGCGACAGGCAACGGCTATGTCATTTATGTGACCATCAAACGCAAGACCAAGTTGAGGCCTCCTGAGCTTATGATTGTCAATCTAGCCGTCTTCGACTTCGGCATATCAGGTACTGGCTCCTGTTTGCAGTTACTATGGTCATAGAAATAATAGATTTGAGAGAGGGTGACAAAGGCAAAGACGATTTGACATAAACTATCAGAAATAGAAGTTCAGTACATCAGATTAGTTTGGTCCCGCCAAGTCACCAGTAGGCATTGTGAGTTTCCGCTAACCACGTTACATGTCAACATTCATGCATTGGGTCAAAGCAAGTGATGTAGAATGTAGTAATATGAAATGTAATATGTAATTGTGCTATACTAATAACTTTAACAGACGAGAATGTCCACACTTAAGGTGAGGACACAATACTTTCACAAAACAGACCAATGTTCTTTTGGAATCCAAAAGACAATGTTGGCTTAAAGGAGTGGTTCTCAAAATGTTTCTGTTATGCCCCACTTGAGAACAAAAAAAGATTTTCTCCCATGGATTCAAGCTGGCATGTGTTCCATCCGTATATGTGAATATCCCTTTAAAAACCAGGCGGACCTTTGGGAATACGTCAAAGTCAACTGTCAGGAAGTTAAATTTCAGCAATCGGATTTCACATTTAAAAAATGGCGTCGCCTTTCTGTATCCTATTGGATCACAGTGCTGTCGATCTGGCCTTTCTTGCTTCCAATTGATTCTATCGGCTCTAATAATTCCAATGACGTGTCGTTTTTAAAATCTGCTCTTCCCTGACTAATCAAGAGTGTCTCTATAGAGACACACTGTCACACACAGAGAAGCACTAGATGTGCCGTGAACAACACGAGGGTTTGACCGATGCTATCAGCTGCGCAGTGACGGATCCAAAAGCCGGCTTTACGCGCACAGCACCACTTTGTTTTATCATTCTTTTATCTTTGGTTTAATGTTTTAAAGCCACATAATAATGTATTTGGATGGATTGACCACTAAAAGTAAAAGTGAAATATATGGTTTGGTACATGAGAAAAGTCAAATGCCACAGATGGTGCTCAAATGTGCCCAAATGCACATTTTAGAGAGCTCGCCTAAACTCTCTTTACTAAAAACTCTATTTTCATAGAAGTTTCATCTTTATTTACTCTTAAACAGTAACATGTATACTAATATATACACATCTGACCAACAGCTCACATGTGTTGCCTTTATTATAACACCAACATTATTCAAATAGCTTTTGTGGTTGCAGAGCTACACTATTTTTAGTTTGGGTAAGGTATTTCGAGGAGAAACCTAAAAGAATTGGGTGGGGTTCATGATAAACTGAGTGCACCTCCTCTTTGCAGAATAATATGTGTAACATTTTAATTGTATTGTGCAGGTCAGTATGACAAATGTCAAGCATATGCAATGTTTAATATCTATGAGCTCAAAGATTCGCGACAACACGTTTCCTCGTGAGAGCCACCAAGCTTCATGTGAAACAGCTGAAGGCTCCGGCCTCCTCACAGAGTGAAAACAGTGGTGCTTTCAGGGACCTTGTTTTTATGAAAATTACCACGCTGATAGCATCGATGAAACCCTCGTGTAGTTCACGGAACATCTAGCGCTTCTCTGTGTACGACAGTGTGTCTATAATATGGAGACACTCTTAATCAGCGGCTGCATTCCTTTTCCCTGCCATGGTCTGCAACTTCTGCAGAAAGCCACACAACTCTCCCGCTTCAGCTCAGGTAACTGATCAGCTGATGCCAGTTTTACAAAGTGATTTGCCTACGTGCGGTATTCACCAAGTTTCCTCTGAAAGAGCTCCTGTGGATTATTTGCGTGAGTAATGTCTCCAAGTGTCTTTTCATACTGTTCGCTGAGTTTTTAGATATAAAACACTGTTTTTTCAGACATTAACTGGTCTCACCTCATCTGCATTGCCTGCTGTTGATTTTTATTTTCCCTCCTGCCAAATGTCTCTTTGTTGCGCACACTACTAAGCTACACGTGAGTCGCAAAGGAGCTTGGACATCGCTTTCGCGCAAGCGTAGTCGTAATGTGAGCATTTACACATACTTTTGTAGTATATGTGAAGTTCTCCGCACTGCCCCCGCGTCCCGCCTGTAATACCTCGGCACACCACTTGAGGAGCGCGCCCCAGTTTGAGAACCACTGGCTTAAAGTTTCTGACGTACCTTTATAACAACGTGATGCCACGTAACGTAAGTAAGAAAAAGAGCGCTACTTTTTTCACTGTTTTACACAGAGATTACCTAGCCAATCCTCTTTACAATATTAACTATGAGGCATTGCACATTTCTGTGAAGCGCGAAACAACGCAGAAACAAAACTCATTTATGAAACGTATATATATAACCAAAGTCTGGATTTTTTAAAACTATCTTGTGGTTTGCAGGATCTTACATTGGCGACATTCTTCCTGCTGTTTGGGTTTCTGGTTAACAAGCAGAGAGAAAACAACAAGTGACAGATCTTTGTCATTTTATAATTGCAGTTTGAAAAGGTGAATTAATTTAAACTCTTACAAAATCCTTCATATGATAGTTGTGTTATCCTGTGAATCAACACAAACAACTACACTTGAAAACATGGCCGCTGTTAAAGCTGAGGACATTAAATAATTAAAAAAAAATTAAGACTATTTTATTCCTGGCGTCTTCTTTATTCTACATATATCTGAAGAAGAAAATCGCTTCAAGATTCTTCTGTGCTTTTATTTTCATCAGATGTGAATATATTATTAGTAAGTGTCAGTCTGCTTATTTGTCTCACTTTCAGTCCCTTTTCATACCTTAGATTATGGTCTTCAATTTCATTAATTAATGTATTCATTCACTGGATATCAGAGGAATGAAATGATTTCCATCCCCATATTTGTGTCTACTTTTGATAAGAAACTTTTTTATTTTACCAAACTGAATATCTAGTATCGCATCTCAACATATTGTTGTCCCTATTTAATTGTTTTTAACCTACAATACTTGCCACCACCACCCGGTATCAATTTAAATTCCACATTCATTGACTTTCATTTTTATTGACTTCTGGAAATGGATGCTTTGTTTTTTGAGTTGCAATTGTGGTTAGCAGTCCGTCTTCTAATCAGAGAACCCCGGCTGTGTTAGCCCTAGTTGATGTGTCCACTTAACCCCAAACTGCTCCCCGAAGCCGTTCTACGGCATATGATTGTAATTCGCTTGGGATGAAAGCGTCAGCTAAATTAAATGTAATGTAATCATTTAGTTACTGCACACTTTTGACCTCAGAGGAACGCTTTAGCATTTACTCTCTTTTTTCTTTCTATCTTTCTCTATCCGAACAACAAGACAAGATGAACAGATTGTCCAAGTGAAGGTCACTGCAGTTGTCATAGGGAATACTGTGAATAATGTTTTGTCTAATTTAACAAGACTTTATTGAAGTGTGACACGAAACGATTGGAGTGTCCCACGGAGAAAAGAATATACAGAAAAAACGAACAAAAAACACAATGACAATGGAAGCTTGAAAATTAAATCATGGTCATCCTTGGAAGGAAGTGTTTGCTTCCCCCATATTCTCAGAAAACAAATGTTGGAATTTTTTTTAATATGCTTGTTAACCAGTAGACTGTTTGTATAGAACCATTCATTCATGAGCCGTAGCCTAAAGGGCTTCAGCTCATCTGAGTAGAAGAGTAGACTTTTTACATTAAGAAGTGTCACAAGTTAGACAGCTGACACTGCATTGAATGAACAATTACCGGAGATGCCAGCTGGCCTAGGATGTTAATAGGCTATGTGTCTTTTCTGTGAAGCTAATGTAGTCTTTGTGAATAAAAGAGTTCCATAGAGTTCAACATAAGGCAGATGAGAAGATAGGTAGTTTGTCCCTTTTCAACCCTCAACGAAAGGGGCAGAATCCACTTTATGTCCTCGGGAGCGTTTCTTCTGTCAATATCTACACCTATGCATCAGTGTGAGATGTTGACCAAGCTTTGACCCCACTCTATGAGGAATTGAAAGTCAAGTCATTAAAGACCATTTGTGTTCTGGAAGGTAGTTATCAGCCCATGTGTTGGCCCCGGGGCCACACACTCTGCAGTCCTTGGCTACAACAGTCTGCTGGTTAACAAGCATATCAAAACAATTTCCATCATTTGTTTTCTGAGAAAATGGGGAAGGGAGGGAGCACATACTTCCTCCCCAGCATGACCATGCTTTAATTTCAAGGTTCCATTGTTATGTATGTGTTTTTTTCTTCTTCTTCATCCGGAGCATCACGTTTTCATTTTGTCCAACTCTTTGGCTTATGAAGAACTGGTTCAACTCAGCATTAAATGCACGGTGTATTAATAAGCGAATAGTATGCCTGTAGACTCTCAGAGTTGTTTAAATCCTATACTGTGGAGTTGTTATCACAAGTCATACATTGTGGCTTCGCCTTCTCTGGGCATTCTCTCCTCCGTGGGACACTCCAGCCATTTCGTGTTGCACTTTTCATAAAGTCACACACACACACACACACACACACACACACACACACACACACACACACACACACACACACACACACACGTGTGAAAAAGACTCGTCAAATTAGATGCAACAGTATTCACAGTACTGCCCATGACAACTGCAGTGACCTTTACATGGACAATCTGTTCAACTTGTCATCTTTCGGAATTTGTTCGGACAGTGTGTTAAAAAAAGGAAATGCCAAAGTGTTCCTCTGAGGTCAAAAGTGTGCACTAACTAACTAATTACATTACATTTACGCGCCAGCTGTTTCATGTAGCACCTTCATAAATTCACACACACACACACAGGTGTGAAAATGACTCATCAAATTAGATGCAACAGTGTTCACAGTATTCCCTGAAATAATGATATATATATATATATATATATACAGGACTGTCTCAGAAAATTTGAATATTGTGATAAAGTTCTTTATTTTCTGTAATGCAAAATCAAACATTTGAAAATGTCCATTAATGCACTCAGTACTTGGTTGGGAATCCTTTTGCATGGATTACTGCATCAATGCGGTGTGGCATGGAGGCAATCAGCCTGTGGCATTGCTGAGGTGTTATGGATGCCCAGGATGCTTCAATAGCGGCCTTTAGCTCATTTGCATTGTTGGGTCTGGTGTCTTTCAGCTTCCTCTTCACAATACCCCACAAATTCTCTCTGGGGTTCAGGTCAAGGGAATTGACAGGCCAATCGAGGACAGTAATGCCATGGTCAGTACACCAGTTACTGGTGGTTCTGGCACTGTGGGCAGGTGCCAGATCATGCTGGAAAATGAAATCCTCATCTCCATAGAGCTTTTCAGCAGACAGAAGCATGTAGTGCTCTAAAGTCTCTTGCTACACAGCTGCATTTACTCTGGACTTGATGAAACACAGTGGACCAACACCAGCAGCTGACATGGCTCCCCAAACCATCACTGACTGTGGGAACTTCACACTGGATTTCAAGCAACTTGGATTTTGCTCCTCTCCAGCCTTTCTCCAGACTCTGGCGCCTTGACTTCCAAATGAAATACAACACTTGCTTTCGTCTGAAAAGAGGACTTTGGACCACTCTGCAACTGTCCGGTGTTTTTCAAGGCTCAGGAAACCCTTGCAGGTGTTTCGAGTTAATTAGACGATTCAAGTGATTAGTTGAATACCCTACTAGTATACTTTTTCATGATATTCTAATATTTAGAGTTTGAGTTTTCTTAAACTGTAAGCCATAATCAGCAATATTAAAAGAATAAAAGGCTTGCAATATTTCAGTTGATTTGTAATGAATCCAGAATGCATGCCATTTTGTTTTTAATTGCATTACAGAAAATAAAGAACTTTATCACAATATTCTAATTTTCTGAGACAGTCCTGTATATCAGAGAGAGAGAGAGAGAGAGAGAGAGAGAGAGAGAGAGAGAGAGAGAGAGAGAGAGAGAGAGAGAGAGAGAGAGAGCACACAATGGTTATGACTTAAATGGAAGCCCAAGGGCCTCATTAAATCTTACCCCCGTGTTTTGATTTCAATCATTTCTATTCTTTCACAGAAACAGCTTGGGAAATATGAATTGGAGACTGCAACTATTTGGTCCTTTAATTAATCAAATCTGTACTGATCAACTGTGATTTAAAAGCGACCACAGTTTCATTATTCAAAACACCACTGGTGTGCGTGGTCCACCACCACCTCACTCGGCCCCAACATGGACTTTGTAATACCGTCTTTATCCTGATGAAGCCACACACACACATTGTGGTTATATAGCACCCACACTGCAAATGTATTCCATATATTCCATGATAAATTATTATACAAAAATTGGAAAACAATATATATCCAACAACTTTTCAAATGCCCTAAGTGTTATTAATATTGGAAAAAGATGTAGGCTTAATTAGCGAAACGTATTTAACTTACTGTATTTCCACTCTGCTCTGTATTCAGCAGGCTGCATAGTTTTGTCTTGTGACCTTTGGTCTCAGGAGAGTTGCTCATGGCTTCCCAGTTGCACTGAAGAACAGAATACTCTGTTTTTCCCAGGATCTGGTTGGTGCAAAGGGTTTATTTGAGGCATGAAGGAAAACAATTACATTTTGATGATATATCAAACTTTTATTTCTGCTTACACCGTCTCATCGGACAAGTAGGTGCTGGATGAAGTCCTGCAGCAAAGGTTTGGTGTAGCCTGACAGTGGCGAAAAGAAGCACATTGAGTGGACATACATTAACATTGAGGAATTAAGGTGTCCGTCCACAGCAATAATCCAAAACATTTAATATTTTAGGATTTAAAATAGGAGTAATAAAACCGAACATGTTTATACATTATATACACTGTAAAACCTGATGAGTAAAGTCAACTCAAATAGTTATAGGAAACCGATTGCCTTGAACCATTTAAGTTAAACTCAAATCCTTTTAGTGAAAATTGCTTAAATGTAGTACACCTAACTCAAATATTTATTGTTAGGTATACTTAAGTAAATAAGTGACTAGTACTAACTCCATTGTTTGTATTGAACTTAAAACATATTCATTATTTAAACTTATTTGTAACGTTTGTATGAACTCATTAAAATGATAAAAAAAGAAAATATATGATTTATGTCTGTCTTACTTAAATAGCTTGTGTTACAACAACTCAAAATGGTATGGCAGCTAGTCTATTCATTTAAGGAAACTGATTGCCTTGAACCTTTAAAGTTGCTTTAACTCATTTCAAATACTCTGATAGATGCAATGAATTTATTTAAACAAATATGATTATTTGACCACAACATTACACATTATGCCATTATTACACATTATGAAATAACAAAAAATGCAATCATTATAAAAAATACCATCTTTACAAAAAATGAACTCACTGAACAAATACATTTTGCTCACAACAAACTGAAAGGTTGCAACTTCTTTTTTAAACGTATCATTTATTTATAATTATTTTATTTAAATGTGATTTTATAGATTTTTTCCTGTAATATTACAATCAATGACCTTCATTAAAGTGATATGTTGAACGTTTCTGCAGTGAAATACTGTAATTATACAGATTTTGTATGTATCATTACAATCAAACACCTTTAATAAAGTCATATTTATAAAGGTTTTGCAGTGAAATACTGTAATTTTACAGATTTTTTACATAAATACATTGAAACTTCTACAATGTTGCAATTTAACTAGGGGTTAGAAACTTAATTACAAATAGAGTACGAACCAATATTGATTTTAAAACATTTTATTTAATGTACAATTTCAAAATCAACCAATTATTCACAAGCACTTGATAAGTCAAAGCAAAACATACCGCAAAAGGTCCATCAATATTTACCAGAAGTGACAGTGCAGATAAAGAACAATCTTCCAAATTGCCAGTAATCAGCCAGATCCTCGGTGCATCTGGGGGAAAAAAGAGAAGGACAAACAGATTCACTGGAAAGTCCTTAGAAAGTTGACTTTTTCTTCTTACCGTTCCTTTAAAAAATATTAAACTAACCATTTTGAAATTGTCTGTACCAATAGTTGCCATTATGAAACATTCTGTCAATCTGAACAGTAAGCTTTGAGAATGATATTAAACATAATTAAAGACAAACCTGAGTCGGCGACCAGTCTGCATGCGATTTCCCTCCTCAGCTCAATGCTGGCAGCCTCATCAGTAGGGAAATCAATCGTCTCACCGGGTAATACGAGCTCTGCAAACTAAACAAGATATGTTTAATCAATAACAGTAAGTGTGCAACAAAGAGTCAGCTGCACTGCCCCACAGGATGTAGAGTCCTGCTGCTTCGGGTGACTTATTGTTCAACATGTGCACCGAGAGATATGGACATTTTTATGTCTCATAAAAGCCCTATTGGTTCGAACAATATAGTTTACATTTGTAATGAAGAATATGTTATTACAGACGCTATTGTATAACTTGCCTCGTCATATCATTTTGTAAGGAGTTCAGGGGTTTCACCCAAAGGGTCAAGGTATAGCACCCGCGTCTCCTTTGGATAAATGACCTTCAGGATACATTTAAAGAGGATTCATAATCACATTTAATCATGCTCGATTACACACACACACACACACACACACACACACACATCTATGGACACTAGGGATGGGTATCGTTTGGGTTTTTTTTCCGATACTGGTGCTAAACTGGTACTTTTAAAATCAGACTGTTAACATACACAATACATGTACAATACATACGTGATTGGCTATCGTAACCTGCTGACAGGGCGGAGTCACCAGAGAAGTTCAAAACAATAGTTTTTTTCAATTTCAATCGGCTCAGGCACCGGAAAGAAGCACCGAAATGTGCGTTGCGTTTCGATCCGGGTAATACCGGATGTGTTGGAACCGGTGCCACATTAGCACCGGTTTCCGGTACCCAACCCTAATGAACACTCCTACACATGGTTCTAAAATTCTTGATGGTAGTGTACTCACAAGTCTCCAATGGTGTTGGTCACAAACCGGTCCAATCAGGATATCGAAAGCCATTGGGTCTAGCTAAAAACATACACAGACATAATTAATGCAGCTTCTGCTTGTATCTTTAATCTTGTCTCAGATTTAGAAAGTTGCCTTTTTTAATCCTTTAAATGAACCTTGCCAGATGGCAGTCATTTGGAACGAGTCAATTTGGTGGATCTGCCTTCCAGCGCTTGATTTGGGCCTTACCAATTGTATGAATTCATTCAACACCTTAAATGATAATTGTGGAGTGTAATTGTGGAGTGACATACATTTTTAAATGGTCAATATTTATTTTGGACAGGGTGGATCCTGTCGTGCTTTTTAGGTCTGCACTTTTGCCCTCAATGTTAATAATGATGAAAGGCCCTAATAGATCACGCTCCAACTCCCAGAAATTAAGAAATATGGGGAGTATTTGGTTGTCAATTGTTTCTTTGTTCGGAGGCCAAAAACAGTTGACTTGATGTATTTGTCCCAATCAGAGGGATGGTCCTGCACCATTTCTAAACCCTTCAATTGGAGAGAAAAAAAACAATCATTCTCCATGCATTATCAAAATACATTTAGTGGAAGTCTTTTATTTACCCTTGTATTGTGCCATTGAGCTTTTCCACCATGTATGGAACGCATAAACTTCTGGCAATGACCAGTTCCTCACACAAATCAAGGTTGATCTACAAGATGAAGCAAGAGGATTATTAGAATGTGTAATACCATGGTAACCAAAAAGACAGTAATACTACTCATACTTTGTTCACAAATTATTTTCCTCGATCGATAAGGATCCTTTTTGAGGCTCTATATTTGTAAAAATAAAATCGATTCACACTTCTTCGGCTTTCTTTGTTCGAAGGGGGTAAACCTCCATCCACTTCGTGAAATAGTCGACTATTACGCAAATGTACTGGAAGCCACCTTTAGTACATTTCAGCTTTCCGACCAGGTCCATACCGACCAACTCAAATGGCTCAGTCACCTGAGAATGGAAACCAAAGCTAAACGCCAAGAAGACTACCATACATCAGATTCAATTGAATGTGTATTTACCTCTATGGGTTTGTACTGCATTTCCTCCTTGATGCAATTCCTTTTTGTCTGGCAGGCGTCACACTGGGCATTCTAATAAAGTGAAACAATTGAGAACATTACGATATTGACTATGTAAATATTATAAGGGCCCCAGAAAAATAGCAAAAAGATTAAACATACCCATTTTTGGATGTCAGCCTTCATGCCAGGCCAGTTATATCTTTGAAGAATTGCATCAAAGGCTTTGACCACCGCACAGTGAGCCCCAATGTCACTTGCGTGGAACTCCACAAATAAAGCATTTGCCTCTTCTGCCGAGAGCACAACTTTTGATGGATGATGCCGCTGCTCATCCGGCTTCCTTCTACACTGATAGAAGAGTTCCCCATCTAGGGATTACAGTGACAACATTTTAAATTATATAGAAAAACTAGGTTCATGAAAAAAATATCACACTGTTGTGGTGTTTGCCTTACCTATCAGCTGGTAGATCTCTGCCCTTCTTTTCAGTATGTAGCGGTCGTTTTTTTTTTTTTACGTGAAAGGAATGCATTAGTTAGCTTGAACTGAAGCAATTATTGCACCATAAGTGGATCCATTGAAGCTTCTTGTCTTTTTTCCCTTCCGTTTGTTTGCCTAACACAGTTTCCTTTTATAGAGATGTTGCTAATTAAAGTACTTTTCAGTCCAGCAAGACTCAATCTTTTTTATTTTCGTTTTTGTTCGTTGATTGGTCTTCCAGTGAATTAAGTTGTAACCTTCAAGACAGAACATACATTACATTTTAAATTAAACATTTTAATTAAAAATGTTATACTTTAAATTTTTACCAAACACAAAATTAAATATTATTTTAACACAAAATGAGCATTTTTAAACACTGTGAAATTAAACAAATCATTTCACCATTGCCGTCTTTGGGTTGAACCGTGGAGTGACCTGAAAGTTTCAAGTTTCAAGTCTTTTATTGTCAGATGCACAGAATGACACAGGGTCAGACTGGGCACTGAAATTCTTAGGACAAGGCACCACACAACAACTACCATAGCATAACACACAACCATAATACAACATAACATAACATGACATACACTCTGTACAAGTACTGACACATATAATAACCTTACTAAATATGCAAGATATTATACAATACAACATGCTAAGACATATACCAAACCTATACATATAATACTAACCTATATACATATAACATATAATACACATATAGTAACATATAATAAACTAAACTAAACTAATAAACTAAACTAAACTAAACTACAGACAATGGGAGTGCAATAATTCTGGTAGCTATGTACTTGCCGTGCAAGTGTAAGTACAACTTACGTCCTCTCTCTGCTGTTTGTCTTTGCAAATGCATCAGAGCATCTCCACAGGTGCTCCTAATAAGCGATACTGATTGCTACTGCTGCTGCACTCTTGGAAATGTAGTCTCACACACCTAGGCCCTCAGATTCAGCTCAACAGTACTTGCTTGATTGGAATTGTGATTGCAAGATATGACAGCTGTGCAGCATCTTCTAAACTCCTGTATTATGTCAATACAGTTTATCAATATTATTTATGTATTATGATTTCTGAATATTATTTATAAAAACATCGCTAAACATGTTTGGAAGTATTTGAATATCCGCCCATGGTAACCAGTTGTTTCAGATTCCCTGCGCCAAACTGTTCCCATTAAAAAAAAGATGTGACGTAATGGTTGAATATATAAATTACTTGAGTTGAATCTAATATCTGGTGGCGCAGCTCACAGTCTACGCTGCTTAGAGTGCAGACTCATTTTGCGAGAGAGAAAGAGATCGAAACCAGGTCAGGCAAGCTTTTTCAACAATTTTATTTTTATGTATTTATTCATACGTGGCTCTGATGTACTGCTCACTTATATACAATTGTAATTGCCGAAATACATATGAACTGTGGCTTGAAGATCTCCAGCAATATGTTTGTGAATGTGTGATGAATCTGGTGAGCGAGACACAGCCCCGCTGCAGATGTGAAGAGAACACAACATGTGCACGCATAGGAAAACCAGTAGGTTTAAAAACCAGTAGGAGTGTAACGCCAGCCGTCACGTGACCAGACATGTACAATGACTGTACGGACTGACCACTACGGTATATACAAACTTGTCTATGTCTGCTTGGAACCAGTGTCAAAGCACTTCAATAAAATCTTGGTTATTAGGTGAAGTGTGTAGCACGTGACCCCTCGGTGTCTTAACCCACCGGCTACAGTAATCAGAATCAGAATCAGCTTTAATGGCCATGAAAGTTTTCACATACATGGAATTTGTCTCCGGTTCCACTTTGCTCTCTCATACATACACAATATACATTAAACTAGATAAATATAAAAAAGATTCAAAAAGACATTAAAGGCAGTAGTTAAAAAAGTGCAGATAGTGCAGATGGAGAGTCTGATCAACTGTTCATCAGGGTGACAGCCAGAGGGAAGAAGCTGTTTCTGTGTCTGGTAGTTATAGGTAATGAACCTATAACACAAGCATTAGCTAAACATTGCCGGGGCTAACATGTGTAAAGTAAGCTAATGTTAGATCGTTCAACACAGAAACCGACAACCTACGTTACATCGACGATGTTATAGAAACGTGAACACAATTATCAGATAGCCAAGTTAACTTACTCTTGATGTCCGAGGCAACACAGAACTGCAGAAAACCATGCCTCGAATTCAAAAGTAGCTACCCGGTAACTCACATGAGGCTAGCTCAACTCCTCACGAGAGAGCCGAGTAAAAACCTCAAAATGTCACTAACGTTGCCCGTTCAATACAACGTTGAAATTAAACTAGAAAATGCATTTCCTACTGAAAATGCTTTGGAATGCTGAAAGTTTGAAGCTGAAAAATTAAAACTAAATTGCTGAAAAAGGTTTGAAAATACCTGAAAATGTCTGAAAATAGCTGAAATATTAAATGAATAATTGAAAAAGTCTGGAAATAGCTGAAATGAATAGGTGAAAATAGATGAAATATGAAATCATAAAGTGAAAATAGCTGAAATTAATAACTGAAAAATAGCTGAAAATAGCTGAAATATGAAAGGAATAACCAAACATGTCTTGAAATAGCTAAAATATGTCTGAAATTAGCTGAAATGTGTTTTTTAAAATCTGGACATAATTTAAAATAGCTGCCAATAGCTTAAATAGGCTGAACATAGCTTAAACATCTGAACATATCAAAAAGGGAAACTGCTTGCTTAAAGTAAGTGTAACTGTAAAAGATAAGCAAAACTGTATCTTCTAAATATTCAAAGATATGAATCACAAACCAAGAAATGAGAGAGACGGGGAAAAGTCAGACATGAGAACATGAGAGAGAAAGGAATTAAGAGTCAGAAGGAGAAAGATAAATAAGAAAAGAGAGGGAGAAAACATGGTGAAGGATGGACGAGAACTAAACACTGAGTGGATTTTCTACAAAAGCACTTTTTAAACCCTTTAAAAAAAACAAGATCAAATCACCACAATAGTATAATCAGAGAGGAAAGATTCAGCCGAACGCGCCGATATGTTTGTTATTTTTGTGGGTTAAATGTGACCTGAGAAACTCTGAAGATGGTTCTCCTGATATCTCTCCATTTAAAGAAACACACACAGGGCCTCACACACGCGCACAAACGTTGTTCTGTGTTTGGGTGTGGCTTGCAATGTATGATAAACAAGAGCGTGTGTGAGATCCGCCACTGATTAGCAGACACAGACAGCTCTGAATCTGATGAAAGCAACCTGTCGAAACCTTTGAATTTGACAGAGAACTATAACAAGAACTATAACTCTAAAGACGTCTACATTACAGTTTTTCACGATTGTTAACACACGTTTTTCAAAACACTAACGGCTTTCTCAAAACTGCACACACAAAACTGAAAACCTCACACACAAAATGATAGACCTGACACTCCCTTTGCAAGATGACTCTTTGCCATCAAATATCTTACCTGTTCACAAAATGGAACTCGTTTTTTCATTTGGTACACACAGCCATTTTTTCAAAAGACACACACATTCAATTCAATTCAATTCAGTTTATTTGTATAGCCCAGTTTCACAAATTACAAATTTGTCTCAGAGTGCTTTACAATCTGTACACATAGACATCCCTGACCCAAAACCTTCATTGAGTACACACAGCTAAGAATTTGCTGCACACTACCAAGCATTTATAGCACACAGAAGGGCAAAATTGAAAACACAATCATCGAAATGGAACACACCATACGAATGACAATGACTCTGGAGAATGAGACATTTCTCCTTTTGTAAAATGTCTCAGTGTAGGCCTACTTTTTTCATTGTCAAACTTAAAACAGCACACAAATATGAAATAAAAAAAGGTTTATTCTGGTACACAGAGACAACAGTACAGTACTGTAAACCGGCCTGAGCATTGGGACCTGATCCTGTGGGGTCCGTTCGTATACCTTCCACCTCCAAGCTGAAAAGAATCCATCTTCTTTCTTTTTTTTGCGATCAAATGTTTCTATTTAGCATAAAATAATTCCTCAATAGGATTCAGTAAGGGTGAATACAGTTTTGTTCAGGCGCTACCAAGCATTTGTCCAAACAGGGGTCACATTTTCAAAACTCTAAACACAATTAGCACTACATCGGTGTTGTGTGGCCGTACCATTCACGCATTTCATGTCGTTTTCACACAATATGCAGTCAATGAACACATTTCCACAATGCTTACATATTCTTAACAGACAAGCTATAGCTCCCAACAAAACGATGGATTGTTTTTGTATTATTTACGAACATTAACACACAACATCCCACAATGACAAACACAATATTCCAAACCTTAGATACACTCTAAAAACCTCTTCTGCAATAATATCAGTTATAAAACAATATATCTCAGCTGATAATAAAAAACAATTAGTTCCACATCTCCTGATAGTAGGTCAGAGTTTGGAATGTTTTTGAGAAATATGTTTTAGCAAGTTTTGGATTAGAATTTACATTTTGATTATGACAGGTTGAGATATTGATCACACAGACACCGCCTTCATTGACTAACTGAATGTTGTTCAATCATCTATTGCAGCCGTTGCCCCAAAACATAGTTTATTTGTAAACAATAACAAATGAATAAATAAATAATTTGGATTTACTGTAACTTTTTTAAAGGAACAATAGTATATATTTAACGAAATGGACTTTTGAGAAGAAAATTATCCATTTGGCCAATTGTGCTTTGTAGGTGTGAGTCTGTGTTAAGAGTTTAGAAAAAGTATCTCAAGTATGGGTAACCGCTTGTTAGCGATTGAACAAAACTGTAAGGTGGAAGGTACATAATGGAAAAATGTGGGTGGTCCTGGAACCACTCGCGCACTTGATCAGCCCGGTGGAAACTCACATTGTCCCAGATGACAACATGGTCGACCCGCTGCTGGTTATCTATTTGGCCAGGTGGTACCAGCAGGTCATGCAGGCCATCTAGGAAGACGAGGAGACGGGCGGTGTTATAGGCCCAGAGGTGGACATGACAGTGCAAGATCTCATGTGGATTCATCGCAGCACACATCGGGATGTTCCCACCACGCTGGCCGGGGACCTCAACAATGGCGTTTCTGCCCCTTCGCCTCCTCTCACTCTTACCCCTCTCCTTCTCTGGTTGTCGTTATCTGCCACGTTCTCCATTGCTCATCAAACAAAACAAAGGCTCAAGGCACTTTCATGCTGCAGTCCTGAGTGCAAATTTCTCAAAAAGACCTGAATGTTTAGAGATTTGACTACTTGTGTGTTGTAGGTTGATGCTTTGAGATTTTACTTGAGAAGTGTGTGCAACAAATGAACATTGTGTGTAGTGTTTTGACAACAAGGGATGTGTAAGTGACATCAGAGTGTAAACAAAGAAAATCAGAGTCTAATGCAGATAAGGCAGTGTGAAGTAGTGGCAAATTGGGTCGAACGATTGGTACATGAAGAGACGGTTGTGCAAATTGTGCCAAATTTTCGCTTTTTGGGTGTTAACAACTGTGAAAAACTGTAAGAGATGCTCAAGGCTTTTGTGAACGTTTACATGTCCTTAAATATCTTTTAGGTTAAGAAATGAGAGTTTAGTCGCAGTTCAGAAAATGCTCCCGTTTGCTTCAAAAAAAGGTGCTCAGAATTACAATGGAGATGACTGATGAGAAAGCCGAACTTCTCCCCTCGTTAAGGCTTCTCTAGAAAAATCTGGGAAACTGTTGGATTCCACAGTCACATGTCTACGACAAGCATAAGATTCCCTACTACTTTATCAACAAAAATATGTCTAAAGAGTAAGAATTGTGGCCATAGTGACGATATATACAAATCTTTTTTCCGCAAGATTCTAAAGCAGCGCTGCACTCTAGCGATGACATCACAGCTCTAGACTTTCACACACATACCCATTGTAAACGTCAGGAGGAGCGGAAAAATACATAAAACTAAAATAGTAACAATTAAATAACTATACGAGAAATGAAAAGAAGATGAATTACAAAGTTGTAGCTAACACAAATTATTTTCATGGACCGGCGACATGAATATGATGTAATAAATATGAAAAATAATAAATGTGAAAAATAATAAAATTATTAGTTATGATCGGTGTTGGAGCAATTCATTTTGATATTTGTGTTTAGTTTTATTTTAAACTAATATTGATTATTCATTGCTAATTTAGGTTTTTATTTTTATTTTAGAAGAGATTTTTTTAATGATAATTTTAGTTTAGTTCATTGTGATTGTTGTTTGAATATATTTAGATTTATTGTAAAGTAATATTGATTATTCATTGTTTATTTTGGTTGTATTCTTATGTTAGAAGAGTTTTTCTTATAATAATTTTAGTTTAATTTATTGTGATTTTCATGAAATATACTTAGATTTATTGTGAAGTAATATTGATTAATCATTGTTTCTTTAGGTTATATTCTTATGTTAGAATAGTTTTTTCTTATGATAATTGTAGTTATCAATTTTAAAATATATTTAATTTTATTTCAAAGTAATATTGATTAATCATTGCTTATTTAGGTTATATTTTGATATGTTAGAAGAGTTTTTTCTTATGATAATTTTAGTTAATTGTGATTGTTGTTAAAATCTATGTAATTGTATCGACCTCTCGAGATGCATCACGTATTCCGATCCCAACATCTAATGAAATGGTCCCCGGATAATAACCAATCAGCCCACCACATTTCATGCAATTCAAGATGTTGACCTTTTTTTATGACCTTGACCTTTGACCCGATCAATCCCAAAATCTAATCAAATGGTCCCTGGACAATAACCAATCATCCCACCAAATTTCATGCGATTCAAGAAGATTTTGACCTTTTTTTATGACCTTGACCTTTGACCAGATCGATCCCAACATCTAATCAAATGGTCCCCGGATAATAACCAAGCATCCCACCAAATTTCATGCGATTCAAGAAGATTTTGACCTTTGAGCTTTGACCCGATCAATCCCATCTCGCTTGCGCAACAGAGCTGCGGCGGGAGAGCTCCTAGCTGACTATCGTGCAGGCGCTTTGACTCTCGTTCCGGCGCTTTGACAATCGTTCCGGCGCTTTGACAATCGTGCAGGCGCTTTGACAATCGTGCAGGCGCTTTGACTATCGCTTTGACAGTCGTGCCGGTGATTTGACTATCGTGCCAGATGGGGCCATCCAATCAAATTCATGATTCAATGAAAAAAGGTATCAAACACACACTACTACTTTGCAGTTAAATATTGAACATTTATTCTAACACTGACATAGTACGGACATCTTATTCATACAATTCAGTGCATGTACATATATATCTATATATATATATCTATATAGATATATATAGATATATATATATACATATACATACATAACTGGTACGCAGGTACGCATGCGCGAAAATAATCCACAATGCGTACTGCCACTTGTGTTCCTCCTTTGCGTACCTGACCGATCTGATGTTTATCGTCTCTACAGCATAGGGTCATAGGGTCCATCGAACCCTATAAGACGTGAAGTCAAAAGGACTCCGGGAGGAAGCAGAATTAGTAATAGTTGAAGCTGACAATAACCGTATCCCCTCCAAAAGTGCACAAAAACAAATCCGGAACAGAGAGTCTCTCAGTCTCCATTATTTACATAGTTTTTGCCCAGTGGGACCAAAGCATTTATTCAGCTGATTGATTCAGTGGCCTCCCACTTTGATCTGGGAGAAAATTGTCCTCTGGGAACCATAAATATGCATATTAAATGTCATGGTGATCTGGCCAGGAGAGTTCACATTGTTTTGCGGTGACATCACTTATTAAGCAATATCACTGGACCAACACGTATGTCAATTATGATTTTAAACTTCCCATAAGGATAAATCCTCATCCAGTTTGGTGACATGTGATCTTTCCCCTATTTACTACCAGCAAGCCATTTACCGATCTAAATGTATTCCTGTTTCAATAACGTTTGCAAATAGGAGGAGGACGACAGCCGGTGGGTTCGCAGATTATATGTTGGCCAATACGTTAAGCCTCTTTGGCTCTCCACATGGCTGCGTTCAAACAAAGCCTGCTCCAACGCGATTGGTCAAAACTACTCGGGACTACTACTCCGCTAACAAGTCAATCTCAATGCTTTTTTCTTCCATAAATAAACCAAGCAGTAGAAGCAAATATTCAACAAATTAAATACATGGAAAAGAAGACTCCTACAAATAATTTAGCAATCCCTTAGTATAGTATGGAGCAGGGGTCAGCAACCTTTTTGACTGGGAGAGCCATGAAGGCCAAATGTTTCTAAATATATTTAATTGAGAGCCATATAGTATTTTTGTTGTTAACGCGACACGTAGAGACAGAATTAACAGCTGTTTGGTTAGTTTAATAAAATAATAAAGACGTGCTCTTTAAGAAAAGGGACCTTACATTACTTTTGCTGTGATCTGGTGCGATAGAGAAAATTACAGAGTGGCGGGCGGAGATATTTTTTTTTCAACCCAAAATTGTCTGGGAGCCATATGCCATCACCGGAAGAGCATATATGGCTCGGGAGCCATAGGTTCCCGACCCCTGGTATGGAGGAAGCTTACGCCAAGTTCGTCACCCCTTAACAAACTGTGTCCATGCTTGCTTGGAGTCAGGGGGTCGCATGCCAAATTTAAACTCCGTACACAAACCGAATTTAGGCAGCGCTCCTTTCAACATGAGCTGGAAGACAAATAGCTGCGATGATTACGGCTATAATTGCCTGATTTGTACAGCTGAGAGTTTTCTTGGCTGTTATTGCTATGACTCAGAATACGTGATTACCAATTGGCCTCCGAACACTTGAGCGACAGTGTGCACATGGCAAGTATAAGTATTCCAGGATTCCAAGAAAACATTGGGCTCATCTAAACATGACTATGCAAATTTGCCTTGAGAGGTTTTTGATGTCCTGCTTTTTATCCTTTGAATACACTGGTAAATCGAGAAAAAGGCTTTTGGCATCTGCACTTTAACACACTGTTCTCATTTAGTCAGTGTTCTGCTTCTTATCTTTTCTTTTGTAGTTTCTAGGCAAGGTGACCAAATGTGGCTTTAATGGCAGATTCAGGAATATCCAGAAGGAAAACAGAGTGGTGATTTAGGAGTGGGAATTTGAGTTTGTCTTCCAAGATTGAGAAAATAATCAAAGTGTATTGTTTGACTCAATTTTGCATTTGGCTTAAATTTGTTTTTAATCTTAATCCGTCCACTCTTTCTCCAACCCCACCTCAACCTCAACCAATGTCCATCCTCTTTTCTAACCTTCCCCTTCTATTCCCCCCTCCCCCCTCACCCACTTCTGTCCTTTCAGTGACAGGAAAGCCCTTTTTCGTTGTATCTAGTTTCGCCCACCGCTGGTTGTTTGGTTGGGAAGGTTGCCGTTTCTACGGCTGGGCAGGCTTCTTCTTCGGTTGTGGGAGCCTCATCACGATGACCGTGGTCAGTCTGGACCGGTACCTGAAGATCTGTCATCACAGATACGGTACGTCGGGAACTCTTATAAACAAGTAAATTGTGATTTCTTTTTTTTCTTTTATCCTAGTTTTCACCATACACTATTAACACTTCAAAGCAGTATGCTCCTTTGCATACACCATTTAGGGCAATCATACTTAGCTAGCAGGGTATTTAGACTTATTTTTTATATCACACCAACCAAAAACTGATGTAAGGAGCACTGTCATTGTTTAAAATCCATTAATCCATTTACTGGTCTGCTGAAATAGTTTCAGAGATGCAACATTCACAAAAAAACAAACAAAGCACCAGAAAGCAGGCACACACAACTCAAACCACTCCAGGGTCAGTTTCCCTTGTTCATTAAATTAAAACTGTTGCACTTTGTCAACCAACCTAATTGAATCTCAAAAATTAGTTTTTTAACATATGTACATCGTCTTTCTCTTCACTCTCAGGCACATGGCTGAAACGCCACCATGCCTTCCTGTGCCTGGCCTTTGTGTGGTTGTACGCTGCTTTCTGGGCCACCATGCCCCTGGTCGGCTGGGGAAACTACGCCCCGGAGCCGTTCGGGACCTCCTGCACGTTGGACTGGTGGCTGGCACAGGCGAACGTGTCCGGCCAGTGCTTTGTCATAGCCATCCTGTTTTTCTGTCTCGTCTTCCCAGCGGGCATCATCGTCTTCTCCTATGTCATGATTATCTTTAAGGTCAATAGATCTGCAAAGGAGATCTCGCACTTTGACGCCCGCATCAGGAACAGCCACAACCTTGAGATAAAACTCACAAAGGTGGGTGAGAGGTTGGAGGGAAGAATGCTGGGAAAGAAAAACAAGGGAACAGATGACTTTTCAGTATACTCATAGAGAACAAATAAGTGATCAGTATGTTGCTCTTTGTCCCTTCCCAGGTGGCAATGCTGATCTGTGCAGGCTTCTTGATAGCCTGGATCCCTTATGCAGTGGTGTCGGTGGTGTCAGCGTTTGGTGAGCCAGACTCGGTGCCCATTTCCGTGTCTGTCATTCCCACGCTGCTGGCCAAGTCCTCGGCTATGTACAACCCCATCATCTACCAGGTGTTGGACCTGAAAAATTCCTGCACGAAATCCACCTGTTTTAAGGGCCTGAAGAAACGCAAGCATTTTAGAAAGTCCAGGTAAACATTGTGTTTCTCTGCTATAAACACTAATGCTGCTGCAGTTCCTTCCATTACCCTAACGTTCTCCATATATGCTTTAGGTTTGGTGTGTTTTTATCTACGATCTAATGTGTTAATTAAGGGGGATTAGTTCCTGCTGCAGAATAATGTTGACCCTCCTGTTATGTTGCAAATTGACCCGTTTTAAAATCTATGAAAAATATTTCTATGTACTTTTTCTATATAAAACATCTTCTGCGTACCTTATTTAGTGTAATCGACGTAAACACCCAAACACACCCTGTTTCATCCCAATCTCACTCTCTTTCTAACGACCCCACCTGTGAGAGACATACAGATACTATTTTGACGGGAACCTTTATTTTTGCCTGCGGGAAAACTCCACCCACACTTATCAGGGGAGGGGCCAGACATACAAAATGGTTGCTGAGAAGTACTACAACATTACACTCTGCAAATACAAACAACTGCACCAAGAGGATGACTGTGCTGGCCTTTGGTATCTTTCATAACATAATTTATGTATCTTAACATCAAAAATAAACCTAACTAAAGTCTTCCAATATCAATCCTTTATGACTCATTTGGCTTGATTATGAGTAAGCGAGTCAATATGACGCTGAAAAGCACAGGTTTCTCATCTCTATATCCATCTATTTCACCCCATGACAAATAAATAATAGAGGAGATACAATTTAGGAGAAAATGCAACGTAATTTAGATTTTTTCAATGTACCTAAAAAGTAATTTGAACATGTATTTTTCATTAAAACGAGTGAGTTCTCCTGATTAAACTGATCTATGGAGGGCTGAAGAACTAAATTCCACTAAAAACGGATTGAATTGTTAGTAATGTTGTTGGTGAACTATCTTCCATGCTAATAGGTAGTAACTGCTCTAACTGAAAGGTTGATCCCTTTTTATTTCTGTAATATTGGCAGCTCAAGGTGTGTGCATAAGAGAGTACCACACACACACACACACACAGGATTACCAGAGAACATCCAATCTTAATTGTTAAGCATTTTGTCTGACAATAATTAACTGAAATAACTAATGTTTGTTTTGACACTGGAGAATTGTTAAAATGTATCGAAAATCTTTCCAAAATATTACATTAAGATACCACGAGGAACACCTTAGAAAGATCCATGCAGCGATTTTGGCATCAAACACTTTGTCGTTTGGAGGCCATAAATCATAGGCTATAGGTTAGGGTTATTGTTAAGGGTGAGCAAGGCGTGAACCCAAAAGCATAACTAGGAGTTCTTTCAAAATAAAAAGGTTTATTTAATGCAGCGCTGAGCAGAATCAAAGTCTGGCAACAGGAGACAAAACGAAAACGATCCAACAACATGCAGGGGTAAGACCTCAGTCTAAATAGGGAGAGTCCTAATTGTTGATCAGTCTCAGCTGCTCCGGCAATCACCGCCCAGGGGAGGGAGGATACAGCCACGCCCTAGTGGACACAAGGACAGGAAAACAGGAACAGAAAATACAGGGAAAACTCTGGATCGTTTTGATGAAAACATAACAGTTATAGGGTTAGGGTTAGCCATAGGTTGAGGTTGTTAAGTTTAATGAGGCAGTGATTATCCTCAAGGTCATAACAGTTAACTTTATTTTTAGTACAAGTAAAAACAATTAAATGGCTTTTATGGGGAATAACATGGCTAATTGGATCCACCAGAATCTCGGCTTTCTAATCCAAACCCAAGAATGTTGCGGGACCCACGTATTCAGAAACCATTTTTAGAATAGGCAAATGTATACTGCATGCAAAGAACTGCATTTTTTTTTGCCTAAACCTGCATGGGGTTATTATTAAGTGATCAGGTCTGCAAAGGGAAGATCCGTATAGGTACTCATTGGGTACTTTCCAGGTTCCTTTTTTCTTATTTCCTCGCTCTTCGGTTGAACCAGATGTCTTTCTGCGGCGCAAAAAAGAAAAGAAGGAGTTTGTTACTGACGTTCTTGTGTCCTTCTGTGTCCATGTCCTAGCAGGTTCTGCACCATCTCTGGCTCGTTAAAGGACAACCCACCAGCCAAAGACGATCACATGGAGACACTTTAGACTGCATGACCCTCTCACCTCTTTTCTGACTGTTTGCCTTGTCCCCTCCCCCTCTGTGTCACCTGTCACCTGCTATGATATCAACAACAGCTCACCTTTTGTTTCCTGAGTCTCGCTGCCCCCCTCACACACTTGCTGGATCTCCCTTGTGAAATGCCCCCCCCAACCTATTCCTTGGAATACACAATCCTCCCCACAAGGTTGTGCTTAATCAGGAGTTGTGGTGTTTTTTTAGTAGTTACAACCTACAAGTGACGTGTTGTGTGAGCTTCTTGACGTTTCTCTTTGTATTATAGTCTGTGAGAAGAAAAAAACAACAACAACCCTGATGTTACAGACTGACTTGCTATACAAATCTATTAATACGGCTCTACTGAGTTTGGAAAAGGCTTCCAACCAAAGTCGAGTCACAGCTTCCAACATATGTCAACAATGTGTCTACAACCAAACTGTAGCAAAAATGAAATCAACCTGACACAACCTGTGGCTGTTAAACAATTAATATATCAGTTTAGCTCTCATCAGCAGTTGAACTGCACACAAGGAGATGTTGTGTGGTGGTAATCAGTAGCAGCAAAACCTAGACAATGCACGTTTCATGCAAAACCATTTATTGTGCAATATACAATACCAGTTTGTTTCTTTGAATGAATGGAAAGTCAAACTGGTTGATTCACGGACCATTTTCCTTTATCTATTTACTGTTTGTTTGTTAAGCATCTCTTTTCAATGAAATGTACAACATACAGATACCAAAATCACAAGTTCATTTTCAATGTGAAAGCAACCACTGTTACGAAAGAGATGGTTCTCAAGGCTGAAAACAACGAACAAGAGTAAACAAGCTATCTTTGTGGAAATGTGACTTCACTCATTCGCTTTCTTGTCTGAGTTCGACGAAAAGATTGATACCGCTCTTGTGTGCCTGGCTGTTAATTATGGTGCTAGAAAAGGGGCCAATTAGCTTATCTTAGCGACTGGAAATGGTAAGCCTAGCCGTGTCAAAAGCCAACAAATATATTGTAATATAACAATATAAAAAAGTGTAACGCTAACCAATCAACATGTATCTTGATTTGTTTTTATAAGTTCACAAAATAAACGGAACAGTTTTGGGTGTTGCTTGCTGCAACCACAAGCTAACCATTTCCCTCTGCCACTAGTTTTTTATGCAAGCTAACCACCTCCTGCTTTCTGCTCCGCACGTAAAAGAGATGCATGAGAGACGACTTTAAACCGACTGCTTAGACCCCCAATTCACATGCCTGTGGAGATAACTGAGCAAGCTAATCTGCTATCCTAAACCACTGTTTTTGTGCAAGCTATTAGAATGTTGTCACAATTTATTGTTCAATGAAATCAGTTTGATTTGCGTCAAAACTTCCTGACATTGCTTGGTAATTCTCCAGAAATCTTTTTCTACCCACTTGCGATTAAGTATCGAGTCACTCTGTCTGCCGACATATTTTGTTGCCATGATAGTGTCGTAACCATGCAGGAAAACATTGTTAAACTGGAACAGATGTGTAGTTAAGATCTACATGAAGGTTGACTCCAAAGATGGGCATTGTCCAAGTAAAGGGAGTCGCAAGTTGGGGAGGGGCCATTGGGACAACTTTACGCCCCTGCCTTGATATTGCGCAACGGATGGTACCCAGTTAGGTTTTTTCCATTCATTCTCATCCGTTTATTTCGGGGTTGTGTCATGTGGGTAGCAGACCCAGCAGGCTGACCCAGACTTCCCTCTCTGCCACAACCTTTTGCAGCTCATTGTGTAGGACAGTGGTTCTCAACCTTTTTTCAGTGATGTACCCCCTGTGACATACTTTTTTCATCCGAGTACCGGCGAGCGTTGTCGACGCGTTGCGCGCTGTGTGTACGCTAGATCTGATTTCTATAAATGTTCTTTAGATCCATTTTTTATTCCTTGAATGAAGTCAAGCAATACTCCCAAAAGTTTCCCTTTTAAAAATATCTGCACATGAAAACTACAGTACATTTGAGGTTGGAAAAGATCATGGTGATAATAAACTAAGATGTTGTTTAAGGAATGCTCAAGCTATTTCTTTAACTTTCCGAAGCAGACAATCGGATGTTTTATTCTTTACTGTCACTCCTTACGCCGCAACAGAGTGCAATGCGATGAATGTCTTCCAGGAGAGACTGACATTTGGCAATCACCAATAGAGTGATGTGTATGTATATATGTGTGTATATATATATATATATATATATATATATATATATATATATATATATATATATATATATATATATATATATATATTATACATCTTCAAGATGTAAATATTTGTAATTTTAATGAATAATTTTGTGTTTCACGGCCAAATCTAAAAGGTATACGAGTAGTATGGGACAGCATGGAAAGACTGCTAATTTGACTCCAAAGCAACACCAAATTTACTCCTATCTCAAATAAGGTATTAGACAACGTCAAGGAAACACAAATACATAGTAGCAAAGTGCAAATGATACCCTGTTTTGCTGCTGAAACATACAGCCCGGTGTTACCTAGCCTCTTGTAAACCTGCCACATGGAGCCCTTTTAGTTCCCCTAAAGCAACATGTCCTTGTGTCCTAAACATCTGACCAGCCGCTAGTAGAAAGTGAGGCCCTTCGGTGATTCTCTAGCAACTCTTTAGTACTCATACCGCAGCTCTACCCATCCATCCTCTTTAGAGGGGACTCATTTGCAATTTGCTAAAACCTAAAAGTTTACATTAACACATGCTTCGGATGACGTCGCTTTCAGAAGCGCTATCGCAAGTTCAATCAGGAGAGACTGGTATTTCAATAATTTATTACTATTGCATATTGAAATAGTGCAAAGTCTTTGGCCATTGAACTTCATCCTGAATTAGGATAAGCCAGGGGTAGAGTTGTTGATGTCTGCAAATGCAGAATACCCCCCATGTAGTCCAGACACTGGTGGTTGTGAAGAAGAAGAAGAAGAAGAAGAAGAAGAAGAAGAAGAAGAAGAAGAAGAAGAAGAAGAAGAAGAAGAAGAAGAAGAAGAAGAAGAGTTGCTGTAACCCAATGATGAATGATTGCATTGTATATCAATGTGCTTTGGGGATTAATATATATCGTAACAAGATTTTGTCCAAACATTTTACACATTTTAGCCATGTAAGGAAAGACCTTCTTTGCTGACTGCATGACTCGCTGCCAATCCATAAATCCAATTAAGATTTTTCACACATACCAAGCTCAGGGTCAGTCAGTTCTATAGTGTTGCATATAAAAAAAAGCCATATTTCATGAGTGAAAGGTGCCTTCACAGACGGGTCAATTATAGTTGAAGCACATATGTTCTTTCAATTCAGGATGATCATATACATAGAATTATGGCTGTCTGGAGACAATCAAAAACTGTTTTCTAGAATACCTAATACCTAATAATACCCAATCTGATCCAATCCAACTCAGAATCATTGACACAAAAGCAATATGTATTGCAGGACTCTTATATTGTTCTATATGTTATTTTGGCCACTATGTATTTCTGCTAAATCAAGCTTGTCTCTTACTTTATCCTTGCATGAAATCCACTTGATGTAAAGCACTGCTGCACCAAACACAGTATTGCTTCAGCTGCACTGGCTGCTTTGTTCCAATATGTATTGTACACTCGGAACCCCTCATGACTTGCTGCTTTATCGATTATTTGTTATACGTTAATTGATTTCATTTATTTCTTTGAAGATTTTTTTTTTCTTTCTTGTGTCCTACTGTTGTAAAGAAGCAAAAAGAAAACTGAGCTTTAGTTTCCCAGTAAGCGCACAATGTTTGTACTTTGAATCAGGACTGGTACAACTAATGTTTATGCATAGAGAAAGCATTGTAGCACTGGCTGGGCTGTGTTTGCTCTCAGGTCATACATCAAATATTATTTTTTTAAACAAATAAAATTTCCATTAATAATCATGAGCATTACATTCAACTCTTAAGATTTCACATAATACATATTTGAAAACCACGAAGTGAGGGTGTGGCGTGGCCCGGCCTGTTGTACGATGATAACGCCGATGATGCCCGTGTTTGGGTTTCAAACTGAATCTCAGGGATCGGTAGTTTGTGGTTTTGGTCTATCAGTCCGCTGGTGGATGAGAAAAACAAATGTGCTGCACATAAATACAGTTTCATGTATTACTGCATTTGTAATGTTGTTTTCCCATCTTTACACACTTAAATACTGTATTAGGCTACATTGTTTCATTGTTGTGTACATAACTTCTGTTTGATTTTGCCAATCACTAAACATAACCATAATACATAAATGCACAAACACAATAAATAGAATAAATTGCTTCACTTTATTCAAACGTATAGCTGTATTTTCTGGTTTATATATTCTAATCATGTTATCCTCTTTGCGGCTGTTTGAACATCACCCAAGAGTGGTTGAACTTCGTCTGACCTTATAATGGAAATCACAAACAGATTGTTTATTTATATGAATGACCACAAGGTAAATCGTTCTTTTCCTTAAATATTTATCTTATTATTCGGTGCAATAGAGCTCCATTGGTGTCCAAAGAATGTTCATCGGTGAGCCACACATTAACTATAGTGTTCCTTCATTACTACAAGCTGTTTATCACCAGGTCCCTAATCTGAATTTATATCTGAATTTTTAGAGTTTCTATCAAGTTTAGTCCTTAAAACTGATAAAGTCATTATTGTAGGAGATTGTAATATGCATGTGAATGTTGATACCCAGAAGGCAGCGCAGGTTCTGGTCCAGGCCCTGGTCATTTCGCGCCTCGACTACTGCAACTCCCTTCTGGCTGGTCTACCTGCTAAGGCCATCCGGCCTCTTCAGCTCATCCAGAATGCAGCAGCTCGACTGGTCTTCAGCCTCCCGAAATTCACCCACACCATTCTGCTCCTCCGCTCTCTTCACTGGCTACCGGTGGCGGCCCGCATCCGCTTCAAAACATTGGTTCTGGCGTACCATGCTCTGAACGGATCGGGCCCCGTCTACATCCGGGATGTGGTCACACCGTACACCCCGGCACGTTCTCCGCTCGGCAACAGCCAACCGACTTGTGACTCCGTCACCTCGAGCTAATCACTCGAAATCCAGACTGTTTGCTGTCCTGGCTCCTCAGTGGTGGAACCAGCTCCCCACTGACATCAGGACAGCAGAAAGTCTCTACATCTTCCGCCGAAAACTGAAAACGCACCTTTTCCGACTATATCTGGATTAATCACAGACTTGCACTTTGGTAGCACTTGAATGGCTCTTATTATGGTACTTTTGTAGTTTGACTATGTTGAGGAAATGTTACTTTCTGTATTCTTGTTGTTCTTAGTTTGTACTCTAGGTTGAAATGCACTTATTGTAAGTCGCTTTGGATAAAAGCATCTGCTAAATGACATGTAATGTAATGTAATAATGATTGCCTTAGTGCTGCATTCATCTCATTGTTGGATTAGATTGGCTTCTGTCAGAAAGTACAGAAACCCACTCACTGCGTTGGCCACAAGCTTGATGTTGTTCTTATGTATTTGACATTGAGCATTTGAAGGTCTTCCCACAGAACCCTCTTCGATCTGTCCTCCAAGTGGAGTGGCCTTGGAAACCGCTGAATGCCCTGGTGTATATTTGAATGGCTTTTCTCCTATCAACCTAGACCAACTGTCTTCAACGGTTTCTACTTCTAAACCATCTACCTGTCTCTTGGAGCCCGTCCCGACAAGACTGCATAAAGACGTTTTGCCTTTATATGGTGCCTCTCTATTAGATATTATCAATGTGTCTTTGTTAACAGGCCACGTACCACATTCCTTCAAAGTAGCTGTAATTAAATCTCCTGAAAAAGCCCACTCTGGATCCAGAGGTGTTTGTTAACTACAGACCGATCTCTAACCTCCCCTGCCTCTCTAAGATCCTTAAGAAAGTAGTTGCAAACCAGTTGTGTGATTTTTTACATCATAATAGTTTATTTGAGGAGTTCCAGTTAGGATTTAGAAAACACCACAGCACAGAGACATCACTGGTGAACATTATAAATGATCTCCTAACTGTATTAGATAAAGGACTCATCTCTGTACTGGTCTTGATAGACCTTAGTGCTGCGTTCGACACTTTTGACCATTAAGTCCTGTTATAGAGAATGGATCAGTCGATTGGCATTTCAGGTACTGCACTAAGTTGGTATAAATCCTATAAATTAGATCAATCTTAATTTGTATTTGTAAACGATGAAGCCTCAATAACCACCAACGTTAGTCACAAAGTCCTACAAGGTTCTGTGCTTGGACCAATTTGTATTTACCTTATACTGTATATGCTTCCTTTGGGTAATATTATCAGGAAACATTACATAAACTCAATCAATCAATCAATCAAACCAGAGGAGATCACCCAGCTCACTAAAATTCAAGCTGGAGCATGACCTGCAATTCTTGATGTTAAACTCTGACAAAACTGAAGTCATTTTACTTGGCCCTCAGCACCTCAGAGACCAATTATCTGGTGATGTGGTTTCTATAGATGGCATCCAAGACCACTGTAAAGAATCTTGCCGTTATCTTTTAACAGGACTTGTCCTTTAACTCCCACGTGAAGCAAATCTCAAGGACTGCATTTTTTTAATCTATTTAATATCAAACACATCTTGTCTAAAAAAGATGCAGAAAAAGTTGTTTGTTACTTCTAGACTAGATTACTGCAACTCCTTATTATCAGGCTGCTTTAATAAGTCTATTAGGTCCCTCCAGTTGATCCAGAATGGTGCAGCTTGTGTACTTACTAAAACTAAGAAAAGTGTGCTGCAACAATGTCGCACTGTTTTCTTTATAATGTTACACTTTATCTTTACTGTCAGCAATTGTCATATCATTTTGTTCCCCACTTCTGGAGTAACCATGCACACAACCAATAGTTATTTAAAACTATTGTCATGTGAAGGTAATGTTTCCTTCTGTTCACAAGGCATCTATTGCATCTGTCCATCCAGGGAGAGGGATCCTCCTCAGTTGCTCTCCTGAAAGTATCTTCCCGTTTTTCCCTGTGAAAGTTAAAACAAATAAATAATTATATGGCACCTCTCTATTACGAAGAGAATAGATAATGAATGAGAAATAATGTCAATTTTTTATCAAGGGTTTTATTGAATTTGTCTTTACACCAAAGTAGAAAACACAATTTGCTGGATGGGATGCCGAATGATGGAGACGTTATCGGTTCACAGGCACATGTTTTGCCATTGAATTTCAGAGTTCTACAGTCTCTAATTAACCCTCAGGTGCTTGTCTTTGGACTGTGGGAGGACGTCGGAGAACCTTCAAACTCCACACAGAAGGCCCGCCCAGAATCGGGGATGGAATCCGGGTCCCTCTAGCTTTGAAGTCACTGTGCTATAGCCACAGCACCACCCATGTCCAGAAGTGTGTTTTGTAATTTAAATATAAAACCAAAGCTAAATGAAAACAAATAATATTGGTAACTAACAGCAGTAAGCCATAGAGGTACAAACCCAATTTTGAAAGAAAATGTTTCCAGCTAAAATAATCTATGTAAACCACAGATTTCTCTTTGAATTGTTTCATTGAATGCATATATTTTACTTCAGCTCCCTTGAGTCAAAACCTGTGAATCAATTATCACCACTTTATTATTAAAAGAGCGATGACTTTAATTATTTAGCTTTAAAAATTGACCTACTTATCATCAGCATCAGTACTTAAATGTGTCTACACATGTGCACCAAATGAATAGCTATTCTTTAAATAGGCAAGTGCTTCTGAACCAATAGTATTGTCGATACAAATGAATAATTTGTTACATTTATTTTCTTGCACAACTTTTTCTGGCGGTTGGAAATATTAGTTAAATCACAATCAAGAATATTCTATTTTTATTTTATCAGTTTAAGTTATATGTGGATTTTAAATATTGGTTACATTATATGTGGACACCTCTGCCTACATGTGTGTTTACTCTTAAGCCTACAGCAAATTATTTGAGGCAACAGAGTACTTCTTTTTGGTAACAGATAGCTTTCCAAATGTGGTCATAGGGAACTAATCAGCTGATGCCAGCACTGGAACTCAGCTCAGTGTTCACAAGACTGGTTTAGACCGGTCTGTAGTTTTTAAGGTCTTATTTTACCCTCAGATTATTCTAATGCAAAGACTGTTAACTCTTAAAAGTTAGCCACCCTCCACGCAGGCAAATTCTGTACTAAAAGCCCAGTTCCCATGTCAACAAAGTAAATTCTACTACTCACGGTCTGACTGAGATTGTTATACGCATCAAAGTTAATGAGTTACAATTTCAATGGTAATAAAGGGCATTATTTTTTTCCAGTCTCCACATACGTGCAGATACGCATCCGATGGAGCCAATATTAGTAATAGAATCATTGTCCTAAGAAATAAACAAAACACTTGAGAAATATCGTATAATAAACCACAAAGAAATCTCAAACTTTTCTGTGTGTACACATAAGTGTAAGGACTGCCTTCACAATATCACATGGGTACTTCACTGTGAGGCTGGAAAAGGCTTCCAATTAAATACAAGCTCACTGCTCAGGCAACACCTGATATCGAGAACACTTGGGGCTTAAGTGGTTAGAAGATAAAAAGACTTCATCTTTTAATATCTTGAATAGGTCTTGCATATAATTACTCTCAGCCCCGTGACACTAATACATAATGCTGTTTTAAAGATTGGGAAATGGGTCAAGCTATCATCTGACCCGAGGGATGCAGGGAGCATTACATACATGACCTGTCTTCTCTTAAACCAAGGAAGCAAGCCGGTTTCTGATTTCACTCGGGACAGGAGAGAGTTGGCCCTGAGCAGGATGCTCAGCCTCCTTCTCTAAACACGAGGAGCATTTTAATAACAGGTTTATGAGGATCATAATCAATTGATTTGGTATTTAGAATTCTGTGCTTAGAGGTACGCGTCATGAAGAGCATTGATGTTGCAGCAAAGCACTATCTGTGTGTGTCATAACCACGGTTACAGCTGATGTCTCAACCTTAGCACTCAATATGTTTGGTCAATACGATAAGTGGGGGGACACATGGCAGTCAAAGAATATTTGAAAAATCAAAAGTAGGAGTAATGGGTTCAAATATTATTTATTATTACACAAAAAAACAAAGGTCCCATGAAGTGGGAGAGATTTGGACAGTTGCAGCTGTGCCAAACAAATGAAATTAAGATAACAAAACTAGGCCTGGCTAACTACCTCTAGGAAAAGAAACGAACAAAATGGCTTCACTTGCTCTCAAACAAAGTTATTGTCAACTACACAGAGGGAGCACCAACCAATAGTCTAATGTTTCTGGACATAAAGTATCTACGTGAGTGCACAAATGTACAGGGTACCCCACAATTACCTATTTTCCTCAACCTCTCACCACAGAACTGCACACCTAGCAGTGTCAGTGTAAACATTACACAAACCAAAAACCACCCCAAACTTCTTCTTCTTCTTCTTTAAATTTGAATGGCGGATCGCAACCAACTTTCCTAGGTGCATACCGCCACCTACTGTACTGGAGTGTGCAGATTCATGAATAACTGTACTAACTAACTACTCAAAAAACAAAAACAAAATAAAACAAAATACTAATTAACTGCCCAACTACTGGCCACGCCAACACACCTACTCGCCACTAAATTCTGCGGCCTAGCCAAAGATCGGGTATCTTTGGCAAATAGCATCAACGCCCTGTAGCACTCATGCCCATCCTGATCCGCTGCCAGCACTCCCTCCAAACTCCACCTCCGTCCCCGCTGACAAATGTTTTCCTTCAACCGTTTTCTTTCAGAGCTGTATTTCACACACTTCATGATCACATGCTACACATCCTCAGTCTCGTTACAAAAGTTACATTTAGCTGTTCCCACTTTTGCCATTAAGAACAGAGTTACATTCAGCCCTGTGTGCCCAAATCTTAACCTTGATATGATGACCTCCTCTCTCCAACACTTCCCTTTGAATAACTTTACATTCATGGATTTGTGTATATTGTGATAGTGCCTTCCTTTGTAGTTGTTGTCCCACTTCCTCTGCCATAATTCCCTCACTGCCTCTCTAATAACTGCTTGTTGCTTCCCCTTTCCCAAACGGAAAACTCAGTATTTCCTCCTTCCTGAGTTGAAGCGCTTTCTTAGCAATCCTGTCTGCTCTCTCATTTCCCTCAACACCCATGTGAGCAGGAACCCAGCAAAAAAAGAGTAGACTGAAGACTTTCCTTTTTGACAGAGCTTATAGTCAGGGCTGAATCAGGTTTGCCCTGGTTCAGACCCTGGATATGCTGGTATAGGTTTATAGCTGCTGGGGGATGTTTTAGGATGCACTGAGCACCTATCTCCTCTTTTCTTTCTCCTATGGATGAATCTTCATCTCTCCATCACACATGACTAACTCTGCTTTCTCCCCGGAGTCCTTTTGACTTCACGTCTCATGGGGTCATCGGACCCTATGAGACGGCATAGATCCTATCTGCCTATCTGCCATTGATGGTCTGGGTCGTCAATTCCTGCTACCAGCTGCGCCGCTGCCCAGTTGGGACTCCGCCCACTGTTGAGACTCCACCCACTCTTCCCGAATATGCCTACTATGAACTCTTCATAAACTCTGTCAAAGCATTAGCCAGCATTAGCTAGGTCTTTTCCAGGTTTATCAAAAGGTAAAATGAAAGCGCTCTTCCAGCTGCTTCCATCCAAATCATATTAAATAGTTTAAGAACCATTTCCAAGACTTTCTCTGGTAACTGTCTAAACATAGTGCAGCATAATTGGTCTTGCCCTGGCGCAGTATACCCACTTCCCTCTATTGCAGTTTTCAGCTCCTGTATTGTAAACTCCATATCAAGGGGTGTGCCTTCACTGACTTTTTTCTTTTTAACTTCTGTATGTACTTCCAAAATTTCTTATTTTCTCTGTCTGTGCATCTCATGTAAATGACTTCCACTGTGAACACTTGCAAACTTCTTCCCCAATAAGGCAGCTTTCTCCTTATTTGTAATAGCCCGATATTCTATGTCCATCAAAACTGGAATTATAACTGATATTCTTTTCCCACTCATTTTATTGATCATCGCCCAAACATCCAGCACCTGTACTTCTCTTCCAATAGATGAGCAGAATTGCCTTTTTCTTTGATAATCCTGAAGGCACAATTTCTTTGTTTAATTGCATTTTTACATTCCTCATCCCACAATGGGACCATTTTCTTTTTCCCATTCACCTTACTCTTAGGAATGCATATTGTAGCAGCACCATTAATCACAGAGGTCACTACTCTGGTGCAGCTGTCCACATCCCCCTCAATAGTTATCCCTTCACATGCCTTCCTACAACATTATTTAAATATACCACAATTAGCTTTAGGGAACACCATCTTTCTGTTGAACTGCCCTTCTGAGAAGAAATACTGCAATTTACTGAGCATAAAATTGGGTAGTGATCACTCCCTATGTTAGAGTCATTCATTATATTCCATTCACAAAAATTACTCATATTTCCTGAGACCAATGTGTGATCTAAGCAAGACACTGTATTTCGAGTGACATCTACTCTCGTACCTCTTCCATCATTAAGACAAATTAATGCTCTTTCCTCTATAACTTCTTCCACTACCCCTCCATTGAAATCTTTGCACTCACTTCCCCATAATGTATTATGAGCATTAAAATCCCCACACCAAATTTCTCTTCTCCCAATATTTCCTGATATCTCATGAAACATTTCCAAAGACAGCTTTTTACAAGAATTATAAAAGTTCACTACCTTGATATCTCCTCTGGGACTGCATACTTCTATCATAACACATTCATACTGCTCTGGAACATTAATCTTCCTGTATGCTAAGGCATCCTTAATAAATGTCCAACATACCCCACCCTGTTTTCCAGATCTATCACATTTAACAGAGCTGTATCCTGAAATGACAAAGTCCAATTGTTTTTTAGCCATGTTTCTTGAATGCAAATAACATCTGGCATATCTTTCAGATCCGCCACCACCTTTTTTAACTCTTGCCCATTTGCAATTAGACTTCTGGCTTTCCATTGTAGGATATGCAACACTATAAGGAGATCAATCAATCTGAACATCATAGTTGGGAGGATTTAACATCTTATGAACCAAGTCTGCCGTAGCTTCTTTAATCCCCAGTATCTATATGGCTGCCTCTACAATTGTTTTAATACTGTCACTTTTTTTTCTTTTTGATGCATTGCCAAATACATAGTTTTGCAGATGAAGGCCACACAACTCCTTTTATCAACAATTAGAGTACCCTCATTTATCTCTTTAATGCATGGATTTAACTCTGTTTGACTCTGACTCGGGACAGGGGGAAGGACCACCGGGGGTTGTCTCTTCCCACCTTCATTCATGAGAGCTTCCCTAGGTGTAACTTTATCATGTTCCTTCACCTTTTTAACTGCTTCCCGCATAAGACACTTGATTGAGTATTTTATATTTCTGCACTTCCTTTGCTTGCATTTTAACTGGGCACCCTCCGAAAGCAGCGCTGTGTTCACCTCCACAGTTACAGCATTTAATTTTTTTCATCTTGGCCACATTTTCCGTACTCATGCTCGCCTCCACATCTTGCACATCTCTGCTTCCCCTTACATTGCCCTGTCGTATGTCCCATTCTTTGACACTTGAAACATCTTAAGGGAGCTGGGATAAACCCTCTTACCTCATAGCTCATATATCCTATTCTTATTTTCTTGGCTAGGACCTTCTCAAACTCAAGTAGCACTGCTAGGCTATCACTTTTCTTTCCATTTCGACTAATTTGCTGTCTAGACGCTTTCACTATCTTTCTTCCTTTCACTTCCTGGATTATCTCATCTATGTCCATTGACAGTGGTACGTCCTGTATAATACCTCTCAGTCTAGCAGCGCTCCCTGGAATATGACTGCTGATCTTTTCTCCATTCAACGTTTCAGCTCTGAGGATCTTCTCCCTTTGTCTTTGATCTGTTGCGAAGATCAAAAGTCGCCTTTTGCTTAAAAACTTGGCAAACTTAATCTTTCCTATTTCCTTTTCTATTGCTTTGGTAAGTTTTAACGGATGATAGTGAGCCCCTTCATTCTTAAACGCAATCACAACTTTCCATTCCGCTGTATCGTCCTCTTTTCTTACACTTGCTCCATTAGCCTTCACTTTTTTACTCTCCTTGCCAAACTCATTTCCAGAGTGGCCAGAACTATCGCTCGAATCTCTCCTCTTTTTGGAAACTTCTTACCATTGCATATCCTCTCTCTCGCCATCTGTACTGTCACCCATGTTATCTGCATTCACGGTACAGTTGTTGCTCAACCGCAAAAGTATGCTCTTCTCTCAACGCCCGCAAACTCTCCTCGGGGTGAGTCTCGTGACAGCTCTCCAAACGAATCAATCCAGACGCAGTTTGATGACGCTCTACTTTCCCGCCACCGCTTCCCCACCCCGAACTCTTCAGGCTTCTTCCTTTTAAAACAGGGCCCACTCAGCCGATTTGCCAGCTCGCCTTCTGGAACCCAGGTGCAGTCGGATTGGTCTTTGCAGGTGGTAATTGATGGCAAATGAAGGGAAAACAATGAGGGAGGGGAGAACACACAGTACTGACACATAACAATATAAAAAAAGAATCCCATGTCACAATCCGATATACGAGTCTTTTATGGAAAAACAATACATACAACAATCCAGTCTAACAATATTTGTTACCACAGCAAGAACACAAAAGGATCCATATAGGACATTGATTATTTCTGAATAAATACCAAAATCATTATGCCAACAGAAGGAAACGAGACCCTGCCTTCCTGAGTGACTTGTTCATGAATGGTATTTGGTGACATTACAGCGGCCTCAAGTGGTTGCTAGTATGAATAACAACACGTTTTTCATAAATGTAGATAGTGCACTGCAACAACCATGTGATGATTATCTGGTGATGTGGTTTCTGTAGATGGCATTGCCCTATGGAGGACTCAAAATGACTTAAGTATAAATAAATAAATGCTTAAATAAATGTATAAATGCTTAAATAAATGTATAAATGCTTAAATAAATGTATAAATAAATACAGGAATGAATAAATATGTTATAAATCAACAGAACATCATTCAATAAATATATTTCTACATTTCTGTATTTCTTCATTTATTTATTTCTCTATTTATGTGTCCACACATATTTCTTCATTTATTTGTGTGTGACATTTACATGTCCGTATATTCAAATGAGCTGGGGCTGTCACGAATTCCCCACCTTCATAGTTAAATTCATCCTCCTTACATGTTTAATTAACTCTCCTGTCATTCCAGATCCTGTCATCCTCACCTGATTGTCCCTCATTCACTACACCTGGTCCTCACGCCCTTCTCACCTGTAGCCCATCCCCTCATTAGTCCCTCACTATTTAGCTCCCTCACTTCCTCTTGACCTCTGCCAGATTGTCTTGTTTTTCACCACCAAACTTTCCAGTGTTTACCTAGTTCTGCTCTGCCGTTTACGACCCTGTTTGCCTGTTCACCGACTTGAGATTTTTTGCCTGCCCCTTTTTGGATTTGTCGCCCTGTCTGATGGACCACCTGGTTTTGATCCTGCTTGAAAGATACAGTAAACTGCCTCCTCCTACAATCCTGTGTGTTTCGTGCTTTTGGGTTCCAGTACCTGTTACCATTACAGGGGTGGTCCGAACCTCTGTCTAAAGCCTGATTGGTCAAGTCGGGGAGCAAGACAGAAGTAATCGATCGCTAGAACTTGGACCTGTGGACGAACAGCGTTTATGCGTTCTTGTCTGTACATTCTAAATACTACTTTCGAGTCATGGACTGTCATTTTCTGTTTTCAGCCGAGAAGTTAGTAGTTCAAGCATCAAATCTGTGGTCGGTTTATCGAGGTTCAGACTAATAAGGATATGCGACGGAGATTTGAGGTCCTGCTCGCAGGACCACTGAACTCTGGGCGCTGTGTGGCCGGCGACAGCAGCCTGATCTCGGCGGGATTTATTGAAATGCTCTATATCCGTAGAGGCTAAACATGAGATATAATTAGGTTTGGGAGGATCTAAAGAGCACAAATAGTTTATTATCTATTAAAAGATAATGTTACGCTAATTTGACGGAGGGTTAAGATTCATAGCTTCATATTGTAGAGACTCTGGGTCAGGAAAGCTACGAGACGTTGTATATTTATTACCGTTTATTCGTTGCCTACGCCAAATGACCATGAACACCGCAACACATTCTACTCCACTGTATTTTACAGTGAATAATTGGAGTAAATTCCTGAGCAAGAACAGTTGATGTGGTAACATAACAAGACCAGAAAGACCATCCAGCCTCCTCGAGAGTCTGGTCTCCCAAGACCAGACTCCAAAAGAACACGTCTGTTCTCACTGTACTTGGAATTGATAAACGGCTTAAGTTAAAAAGCTGTCTCGGCTAACTTCTGCTAACTGTTAGCTGAGCGAGCTAACTTCAGCATCATGTGCCAGGCATGAGTAGTAGAGCTTAACACACCAAGTGCATCACACTCCTGTGACCAATCAGGCTTTAGACAGAGGTTCGGACCACCACAGCTCATTTGAATATACGGACACGTACATGTCACACATAAATAAATGAAGAAATACGTGTGGACACATAGAGAAATAAATAAATGAAGAAATAGAGAAATGTAGAAATATATTTATTGAATGATGATTTAACTTATATTTATTCATTCCTGTTTATTTATATATTCATTTAAGCATTTATTTATTTAAGCATTTATACATTTATTTATACATCTATTTAAGCATTTATTTATTTATACTTAAGTCATTTTGAGTTTCCATATTGCCCTGGCATCCAACACCACTGTAAAGAATCTCGCCGTTATCTTTGATCAGAACTTTTCCTTTAACTCCCACGTGAAGCAAATCTCAAAGAATGCATTTGTTCACGCAATATTTAAAAAATCAGGCCTTGTCTCAAAAAGATGCAGAAAAGCTGGTTCATGTGTTCGTTATTTCTAGAATAGATTACTGCAACTCCTTATTATAAGGCTGCACTAATAAGTCTCTTAGGTCCCTCCAGTTGATCCAGAATGCTGCAGCTTGTGTTCTCACTAAAACTAAGAAAAGAGATCACATTACTCCTGCTTTAGCTACTCTGCACTGGCTTCCCGTAAAATGAAGAATCACTTTAAAAATGATTCTCCTCACCTACAAAGTGTTGATTGGTGATGCACCATTATATCTTAAGGAGCTTGTAATACCATATTGCCCCACTAAATATGTGTTCACTAAATGCAGGGCCACTTGTAGTTCCTAGTCTTAAAAAGTAGGATGGGAGCCAGAGCCTTCAGTTATCAAGCTCCTCTTTTATGGAACCCGCTTCCAGCGTCAGTCAGGGAGGCAGCCAAAGTCACCTCATTTAAGAGTAGACTCAAGACTTTCTTCTTTGACAGACCTTATAGTTAGGGCTGAATCAGGTTTGCCCTGGTCCAGCCCCTGGAGATGCTGCTATAGGCTTATAGGCTGCTAGGGGACGTTTAGAATACACTGAGCACCTATCTACTCTTCTCTCTCTACTTATGGATGGATTTTCATCTCTCTATTTCACATTACTAACTCTGCTTTCTCCCCAGAGTCTTTGTGACTTTACATCTCATAGGGTCCACTGTACCTGGCTGGGTCTGATGCCATGGCCCTGCTGATGTGCCCCGTCCCCTCTTCCTCTCTATCTCCATCTGCCTGATGTTATTATGGAGGTCTGGAATGTGGTCCATACCTAATACAAACTATTCATACACTGTCATACTCATTGAATGTGTTTTAACACTCTGTTTCTTTCTGTACACATGGCATCTATTGCATCTGTCCATCCGGGGAGAGGGATCCTCCTCTGTTGCTCTCCTGAAGGTTTCTTCCCTTTTTTTCCCCGATGAAAAGATTTTTTTTCTTCTATTTCTTGGGAGTTTTTCCTGATCCGATGTGAGGTCCTGGGACAGGGATATCATATGTGTACAGATTGTAAAGCCCTTTCAGGCAAATTTGTGATAATGTGCTATATAAAATAAACTTAATTGAATGATGAGTTAATATGATGCCATTACATATTACTTTGGGGTTGAGATGACTAGACTTTTCTAAATTCTCAGTTAATCCCTCCTCCCTGGCATTTCTTTGTAAAACTCGTCAATATTGAAATGTTAATGATGTATTAAAAAAGACGTGTAGGTGAAATAAATAATAGAAACAGTTTTTATTAAATTCTAATAGTCAACACGTAAAATTAAAGTAGAACAAATATAGATGAGTGAGCCTAAGTGTCACTTTTGTAGGTTATGAGGGGATCTTCAGAATGACTTGCATGTAATAATCATTAACAGTCATCTACTAATGACAATTAATACTATCATCTGTGACTCTCTTTTGTTTCTTTGTTTGGTGTTCCTTTGTTCCTTCCATCCTTTCTTCCTGTCATCACTCCCAAAAGGTGACTTAGTATACGGCTGATAATGCACACATTCCTCTAGGGGGCGTCATCGCTCTCTCTGAACTTTACAAAGCTGCTCCGGCTCATAAAATGCAGCTTCAGCAACGCACATGAATGTTGGCAAATCTGTGCATTTCATTTTCACGCTTTGAAAACTTAATCTGAGCTTGTTCCTTTTCTGCCTTTGCATATTCGATTTCTGTCTGCAAAAAATTAAAATCATGAGCCGCTGGGACTTCAGGAGATTTGAAGATACACCATGCATCTAATGGTTTCCTCCCAGTATCTACATTCATCTATTCCTTCCTCTTCACAGTTTCCTCCTTATCTCCTCCCCTCCATTCTTTTCCCATTTCTGTGATAGCTGCATTCCAAAAAAAACACCCTCCCTCCTTAATTTAACATTTTGCTCTTCCTCTTCTTGTCTCCCTGTGTTGCCGGGAGGAAGACGAGGAGGGCAACTGGAATTGGAGCAGTGTGAAGTCGTCAGGCGCCAGTGGTGCCCTCGCTGTTGGAGTAGTGAGCGGAGCAGGAAGCTGGCAGGACGATAAGCAGCAGATAACATCCAGGGCTGCCATGCATATTTCATTTCTGGAGGGATGTAAACTGACAGGTGTGGTTGAGAAGCAGAAGGGGGGGAAATGACAGATTAAGAAGAATTCCACTTCTTCCTCTTTTTCATTGTGCTTCATTCCTGCTATGAGTTCTTACCCCTTCTTCCACATGGACGGTTTTATTCTCTAATTGGCTTTTGGTCATTTATAGTTTCTCAGTTATGTAATACATCTCCAAGTATACGTGATAATATCATTCCCTATTCTTCCTGGTTGTGGGTCATAATTGACAAAATACATGTGCTAATGCAAACTAAACGATTCAAGAGTGGTTTCATTTGTCGGAATCTCAACTAACATTGATTGATAAGCAAGCTAAAAAAAAAGAAAATCCTACAAGACTCAAGGACAATATGAAAAAAGGTTATGCATGATGACATTTTATTTTGATTTATTAAGTTTCAATTATTAATTACAATGTTAAATTCCAATATATAATCTTAGAGATGCTACATCTGAATTATAACTTAGTTATTATTTTGAAAAGTACGAATAGATCATTTTGACTTGCTAACATTCCGATAAAGTATCTCTCAATTTAGATTTATGGAGTCTTTTCATTTTCACCATGTCGAACTTTTTATCCATTTTCGTTTTCTGACATAAATGGTCTGATGCTGAGGGTCTGATGCAGAGGGACAGATGCTGAGGGTCTGATGGCGAGGGACTAATGTTGAGGGCCTTACACCTATTTATCGTAGAGATTTGGAAGTTATCTTTCGAGACTACAAGCCAGCAGCCTTACAGCTACACCAGTTTTGTAGCCGCCAGATACAATATTCATACGAGAGCCAGCTTTAATGTGAGGACGACATCTGTTCACACGAGTGGGTTATAGAAGGAAGGAGAACACCAGGGGTCATATGGAAGAAGAAAATACAACAATCTGTATGTAGGTTTTGTCAGAAAAAGACTGAAAATATTATGTTATCCCATATGCTCTACTTAAAGGGCCAGCGTGGAGGATTTAGAGAGATGCAAAGGTCGCTCACTCCAAGCGTGTCGGAGAACCTGTGCTAAACTGAGCACTGTATAATAATTTTATACAAATATGTATTTCGTAAGTAGTTCAACCAGACTGACAACTGAAAGAGCAAAAGAGCCCAACTGTTAGGTTATGTGCATTTCCTGTTTTATGTTGAAGTCCCTGTCTCGTTTCCTGTTCCCCTGCTCTTCCCTTCCTGTGCTTGTCGGTTTCTTTCCTGATTGTTTCCACCTGTGTCTCCACCTGTGTCTCGTTCCCCTGTGTATGTAATCTGTGGCCGTTTCTCAATTCAAAGTACACGACTGCAGACTTGTGTTCTTTTGGAGTCTGGTCTTGGGAGCCCAGACTCCGGAGGACGGGAGGACGGGACAACGGGAGGACGGTCTTTCTGCGATGGGAACGGCTGCTTATTTGATGACGTCACCACATCAGCTGTTCTTGCTCCTGAGTTTATTCTAATTATTCAGTGTAAATAATTTTTTACAGTCGAATAAACAAAACAACCTAAAATGACATTCCGTGACTCAACAACAGTAGTATTTATAAAAAGTCAACTGTCAGTAGTTTATTTTCTCCTCCGCTACTGTTTCCGGTTGCTTGTGAAATGCATTGTGGGATATATGCTGGCCAGAGTACGCACAAGTCTCCTGTGATGCGTCCTCCGGAAAGTGGGAGGATCAAGTCACATCCGGGCATTTTGACCGTGCTTTGAGAGAAGAGAATTGGAACATGAACTCGGGCTGAGACTGATGGCGTTTCACGAGTCCACGAGGACACAAGTAGAGGAAAGGACGCAAAAGTACGCATATTGAGAAACGGCCCGTGTGTCTGGTGTCGGGTCGTTTTGGTTCCTGTGTGGTATTTTGTTTGTGTTCCTGTGTGGGAAATAAACCTGTTTGCGTTTGGGTCCTCAATACCACAATCCTTAACAGAACGATCCGATCAAAGGGAATGGACCCAGCATGGAGGGTTTCCGAGTTATTCCGTCCGCTCTACCCATCTGTCTGCCATCCTGGCTTTCCTCCCGTCTACCAGCACAAGCCCCTGCAGCCCTTCTACCAGCTGTTGAGCCATCAACCCTGGCAGCCCCTGGCAATTCCCGCGGCTGTCGCTTGGTCGGAGGAGAAGGACCCTCTTCTCCAGGGCATGCGGGAGGCTCTCGGGGCCCTGGTCGCTATGTTTCCGTCAAGGTCGGTTCCAGTCCCCGGTGTTCCATCGCCGGTTCCAGTCCCCGGTATACCGTTGCCGGTTCCAGTCCCCAGTGTTCCGTCGCCGGTTTTTGTTAGCTTCTGTGCGTTTCCTGTTTTATGTTTAAGTCCCTGTCACGTTTCCTGTTACCCTGCTCTTCCCTCCCTGTGCTGGTTGGGTTTCTTTCCTGATTGTTCCCAGCCAAGCCCTGATTGTTTCCACCTGTGTCTCGTTCCCTGTGTATTTAATCTGTGTCCGTTTGTCATTTGTTATTTTATTTAGTAGTGTTAAATATTGATAGGGCAAGTCTAGACGCCATGATCCACACTCCATACCTGTTGGTGGCGGTAATGCACCAAACAGTTGTTTGCCAACCGCCAATAAACCTCGAAGAAGAAGAAGAAGAAGCTTGTTTTGGTTCCTGCGTGGTGTTTTGTTTGTGTTCCTGTGCGGGAAATAAACCTGTTTGTTTGAGAAACTCTTTTGCTTTTAGGTCCCCAACACCACAATACATAACACCAACAGTTAAATAAGAATATATTACATTTAGCAGTCATTGTTTCAAAAGCTATAATCCAAACATCTAAAAATAAATGGTAGGTTAGTGTCGGGTTGACATTGTTGAATTGTTGGCTAAACAACAATTTAAACTGTTTCAATCTTACCACTCAGTGGGCCGCAGAGAAACTTACGATCTTCTGATCTCCTTTCATGCAAAGACTTTGGGGACATTGGCGAGATCGAAGTTTAAATAAAACGTTTTTTCTTTTGCTGACCAAACTATTCCAAATACAAGAAATAGTGTCTCTGAATTATATATATTTTTTTATCTCTGAAAATAGCCACTTTTGAAGAAAAAGACAGAATTGATATGAAAGGTGAATCCAAACTTTACAACAGCAGTGAATCCCTTGGGCTGACTGTATGCATCAATAGGATTTGCACATTTAATGTAAAGACAGATAAAGTCCAGATGGAAGAGGATGTAGTGGATGACTGTTATTTACTTCCTGTGTGAAACCAAAAGTCAATGTGTTGGCTTAGTGTGGGTTGGAAGCCTGCTGTGGTGAGCAAGCTGCAATATTTCTCCAAACTTTTCAACACAAACTCAGATACAAAATTCGAGTTGCCTTTAATATCTGACTGACATAATTTTCACTCTTGTTTTAAAAATGTTTATCCTTATTTCCCTCCTTCTGTGGCAACATTGCACAGTGATCATCACAAACTGTTTATAAAATAAGTAACGAAAAAAGAGCTAACGGCTCTCTCTACCCTACGGCTCCTCTTTACATTAGGCAAAAAAGCTGATTAACTTTCAGTCGCTTGTATATAGTCATACACTTTTCCACCCTCATCATCGGCCCAAAGCTTTCAGGATCTTTTTTTAAAAGGTCAGTGAGAGAAAGAGCAAAAAAGACAATTCTGGGACAGCAGTTAACACAGATTCAGACTTCTTCAGGTGCTTGTGAAGAAAAGTGCTTTAAATGAATAAGTGGAGCGCTAGATTAGAAGGTAGGCAGTGGTGCTTAGAGGATTATTGATTTATGAACATATTCATTTATAGTTTTGAATCGTTTGGAGCGAACTGCAAGATGTATTATACAACCGTATTAATTAATAAAGGATACAGGATTGATTGGTGCGCAGAATGGGAGCACACACTTAAATGCTGCATAATAATGATGACACATACATATATATATATATATATATATATATATATATTAGGATGGTGAGGATGGGGAAGGTGAGAGGGGGAGAGAAGGTGGGATAAGAGGGGGGAGAGGAAGCCTGAATAATCCATCGGAGAATCACGACAGGATTAACCCTAGGTGGAAGCCAAGAATATCCGCGGCCAAGGCGGCTTGGCGCAATAACGCAGCGTTGCAACGCCACACGACAGCGAGCCGCTCCTGCTGCCAGTCTCCAGCGGCTCAGGGAGCAAAGAGCTTGGCGGATTATAAAAAGCCACTATGATGTCGCCGTGTACAGTAAAAACCTCCAGGGCCACGCAGCGTAGAGTCCAGACTCTATCGACTTCCACTACTGCCTGTGAGACACGCCGATATGACATTGGATCTGTCAACTAGCACTTTACTCAATTACACAGATTTCTAAATACAAACTTCAAGGCAAACACTTCCTGCTGTGGTCCTACAGCAAGACAACGTTACTGATCTCAAGTTCACTCGGGTTCAGTGTACTTGTCATGGAGAGTACTACTCACCTTGGGAAAAAGCTGTATAATGTATCGTGTGGCTCTCGTAGAACAATTAAGAAAAACAACAACAACAACATGATGTTGCTTGGGATTAGATCTTTTAGTGTGCAGTGTGAAATATACAGACAAATTCCATTATTATTATTATGATCTGAGGTCCTGGGACAAGGATGTCATATGTATTGGACTATACAAAATAAACTGAATTTAATTGAATTATGGGTAGGAGCCAGCGAAGTTGCTAGCGGCCCCATGTTGTTTGTCTGGCAGTTTTTGTATTAATGAACTGCTTCTGATATGCATCATTGAAGCACAATAACAACGACAACGGTTTAGGCCTCTTAGCTGGAAACTTCATAATTATATTGTTCAATTATACAACGTTTAATATTCATGACTTAATTAATGCAATACAAGTTAAAGTTGAGTAGAGAATTTTTTTTGTTTAAAATTAGAAATATTTTTTGCACTCCCAAACTCAGCTAATCTGCTTCATCAAGACCATGTGTGTGTGGCTCGATCAAATTTGAGTCACAGTGGTCTGGCGATATAAAGTAACATCCTCACTCAGACATACACATTAAGTGAGGTCCTGCAAAATTCCAGCAGGGTAATATTGCAGCACAGGAATATAGCCGTTAGCTTCTGAGGGGAAAGTGTATCAGGATGCTCAACACATGGACTTTTTGCCTCAGAAACAGCCTTGTGTGTGAAGACATATGCATATATATATATATATATATATATATATATATATATATATATATATATATATATATATATGTTGGGGAGTAACGGAATACATGTACCGCCGTTACGTATTTAGAATACAAATTATGAGTAACTGTATTCCGTAACAGTTACATTTTAAATAGATGGTATTTAGAATACAGTTACATTGTTAAAATCAATGGATTACATGACGGTACTTCTCTGTTTCACGAGTTTATTCACACTCTAAATCAGGGGTGCTCAGTCGATCGCGGCGACCTGCCAGTCGATCGCGGTGTAGTATTGGCATGACATAAAAAAAATGGTGCCCGCCCCGCTGTAACTTTCTCTATAGCTCTATAGCACCAGATTATAGCAGAAGCATGCTGTCTCTACGTGTCGCGTTAACAGTCCTCTGTCTCGCGCCGCAGAGCGCGGACGCTGGCTTGCGCGCAGCGGGGCGGAGCAAAGAAAAAGTCACTAGCACCCCCCCCCCCCCCGCAATTGGAGGTGATGAAGAAGATGATGGCTTCTGTACTTTTGCGACAGCACGGATGACAAGTTCATCAGCAGAGCAGAGGTACTTCCACACTCCAGACAAGTCACTGGCTTCATTGAAGATGTATCCAATGATCAGAGCCCTCTTCATAAAGTACAGTACTACTCTGCCATAGTAGTGGCAGGGGGATTCTGCCTGTGAACCTAAAGTAGAACTTTAGGTAGAACTTTAGGAACCTAAAGTAGAACTTTAGGTTCACAGGCATTCACAGGCAATGCATGGACATTGACAGCCTAATTTCTGTGTAAAATCATTTCTTATCTTTTTTCATTTGACATTTATATAAACACCTTTTGTCATATCACCTTTTGTCACCTTTTTGACCTATAATGTTGACATTTTGGGTTGTTTTTTTGCTGCTAGCCTTTGTTACATTACCAAGAAGTAATGTTTTTTATTGTTAAACATTGTTTCATGTGGGCAAAATGATATTTGATGGCATAGTTTAAAAAAAAATATATATTTTGCCATTATCACATTCAGTTTGAGCTTAGGTTTCGTTTTGATGGACAGTTGTTAGTGTGTCATTTTTCACAGCTGAGAACATAAAGAAACTGAAAAGAGAACATTTGTTAATTCTTTCTTTTTTTACCAAGTAAAACATCTTTTGCGTTAACATACTCTTATAGTCTTTGTTCCTCTAAAGTAAATTATAATACAATACAATTACACTTTCAGGGAGACTTCCCTAACACATTCAGCTAGTTGGAACAGAAGGACACACCAGCATAGGCCTTTTTAGTTAGCAGGATTTTAAGGCCGCATTCCTACACTTATAAAATGCAATTCAATGTGGAAGTAATCCAAGTATTCGGAATACAGTACTCAGAATAGTTAAGGTATCGGAATACGTTACAGATTACATTTTTGGGCATGTATTCTGTATTCTGTAACGGAATACATTTTGAAAGTATCCTTCCCAACACTGTATATATATATATATGCATATGACATACAGTACCTACATATGTATATATAGAAACTGTATGTCTCCCACCTTTATGGGAGTGTTGGAGTACACTTAATCTTTTAAACATGCTATAACATCTGATAATTCTCAGGTAATTCCATTTACCATGTGTGTTTTTTCAATTGCTAGTGGAGGAATAAGCCCTTTTTTAAAGATTCCTACTGAAATGAGCGAATCTGCATCTCTAGCGTTTTCCTATGTGGAATAAGCCCTCAGACTCAAGCAATGGACTCAACATCTTGCATTTCTGACAGTCGCCCTCCATTCATATGTCGTCTCCCCGCACCACAAAACTTCCTATCGTCTCGACTGCTGGAATCTTAGGCTTACCTCCCAGTTTGCTGCCGTCCCGTTATTTCTTTATATCTCCCTCTCTCTAATACCTAGCTCGTCTCCATTTCCTCTCACCCTGCTTTGTGTGCAGAGCTCCTTAGTGATACTAGAATCTACAGAGCATTGGGAATCTTAACAGTGACTCGAGGTGGTGAGATGGAGGATTACAATTCATGTCTGATGGAGGGATGAAAATTAATCCTTAAGTAGAGAGAGAAGAGGAGATAGGTGCTCAGTTTAATTAGGGCCTGAGACGACCGACAGAGTTGGTCCGACGAGGACCTATTGTTATTCCTATGTTTATTAGGGTCCTCGTGACGACTTCGTCGTAGAGGAACCTATTGTTTTTCATCCGATCATTATTATTTTCCTTTGTCGTGTTTAAACGTTGTCTGGCCGCACACCGTATGCCCCAGCAGACTGAAATTTCACATGCACAAGCAGACTGGTGACATTTTTTATATTATTGAGTTTTCGTATAAGTCGATAAACAAATGGCTCTGTAGCGCCCTTTTAAAAAAAAAAGAAATTCAAATAATTTACATTTCTTCCCCCGATGACCGATTGACTTGAAACTTGGTCAACAGGTCAGAATTGACCTGCTCTACAAAAAATCCTTGTTGATATCTTATTGCGTTCAGAAGATATGGACCAGTGAACATCCAAGGGGTGTGGCCTATTATATAAAGACACCTTACTTCCAAATAACTTGGACTATCTTTCCCAAATTGGTAGCCTATGTCCACAAGGATAACCTTAACCCACACTAATTTTTTCATAATATTTGAACATTAGGAGGCGCTACAATCAATCCCTGAAAATAGGCCTTTGTGGCCTTTTTTTCATGTTTTTAGGGGTTGTAAAACAGTTAACTCATCCTAGAGCGTAAACCCGATTATTTCCAAACTAGGCCAGTATGGTCTTGAGACCTTTGTCTTCAAAAATCTTTGAAGGATTTAAAAAATATTAAACTATGTGCGTTTGCCGGACCGGCAAAGAAACGCCATTCGCCATGAAAATGTACGTTGCTGTAACTTGGCCATACATTGTTTAATATGCTCCATATTCCTCATACGTCATGACATACTGACCCTGAAGAGATCCATCTGCTAATTTTTTATTATGGTCTTAGCGCCAACTAGTGGCACTACAAAGTTACATGTTTTCTACTTTTATACCCTGCTCCTCGCAGATTATTCAGATCCCTCTTAAAATATAACAGAATAGACCTAAGACCTTGATGATGTTTCCCAGTGAAGCTCGTAGCGACACGTTAAATTACGGCGAATCTCTCTATTGTCAAACATAGATCCTTCGCCGTGAACGAATAACCTGATGTAACTCGACTCCACATCATCAGATCTGTTCCAAACTCCACATGTGTGATGACACTCCAGGTCTGAAGACAAGTGCAGTCTAATTTTCTTATTTAGTGGTAGCGCCACCTACTGGCAACCGGAACAAAAAAAGTTTATACTTTGGCTTCTTTCTCTTAGAAGGTAAATCAGATCAACATCAAATTTGTTCCACATGAAGGTTAGACTTTCATGATGCCAGAAGACAAAGCATTTTATGTTTCGTCCAACACTGTTGCCGTGGCAACCCATTCTTCACTTACAACAACGAAGGGGCTTTGGAGGGACTAAACATGCTCGAAACGTAACTATATTCAGTACACACAATTAAAGTAAAATATGTAGTTACTCCATATAATTCTAATGTTTCAAAATGATAATTTGGCTCTGTAGCGCCACCTACAAATATTAAATTACGCAGCCCAAGTGCTACCTTAGACCTACATGTATGAAACGTGGTAATCATATGTAACACATGTATACGGAAAGAAAAGTCTCCTGCGACCATGTTCTAAAACACCAATATGGCTCCATAGCGCCCCCTACAAATATACATTCACGTAGCCCCAGTGCTACCGTTGACATACATGTATGAAACGTGGTAAGTATATGTAACACATGTATACAAAAAGAAAAGTCTCTTGGGACTATGCTCTAAACCACCAATATGGCACTATAGCGCCCCCTAGACTGTATCTCCTTTATAAAAGGCCATATTATTTTCTTACAAAGGCCAATTGCCTTGAAAGTCAGCATACATGTCTGCTTGGACCTGCTCTACAAAAAGTACTCATGCTCCGCCTACTTAGATTTTCCGCCATTTTGAATTTTGTAAAAAACACATTTATTTCAACTTTTCCTAAACTCTTGTTCTGAATCATACACAACTTGTCGTGGTTCATTATTGGTTCAATGCCATCCGGAATCTTTGAAAGATTGTTGATATGTCATTGTTTGCAGAACATCCAAGGGGTGTGTTCTAATATGTAAAGACACCTAACTTCCAAATCACTTTGACTATCTTCACGAAATTGGTAGCCCATGTCCACAAGAATAACCTTAACCTACCCTGATTTTCTCATAATTTTTGAACATTAGGGGCCGCTACAATCAATCCCTCAAAATACGCCTTTTTCTGCATTTTCTCATGTTTTTACGGGTTGTAAAACCGTTAACTCCTCCTAGAGCTCAAACCCGATTCATTACAAACTTGGCCAGTAAGGTCTTGAGACCTTTGTCTTGAAAAATCTTTGAAGGATTTAAAAAATATTAAACTATGTGCATTTGCCGGACCGGCAAAGAAACGCCATTCGCCATGAAAATGGACGTTGTTGTAACTCGCCCATACATTATCCAATCTGCTCCGTATTCCTCGTATGTCATCACATACTGACGTTGAAGACATCCATATGCTAATTTAAAATTATAGTTATAGCGCCACCGAGTGGCCAAAGCAAATTATCGAAGCGGCCCCTACTGGCTACACTGGATTTGCTCGAATATACTCCGAACTTCTCTTGCTTCATAAAATTCACGGCCTGAGGATATCAACAAGCCTTTTTTCACTCAGAGTCAAAGCGCCACCCACTTGCAAAGTAAAATATGTGTCGCGTGACAAACGGTCAAACGCCAGAACGGCGGTCATGCGTTCTCGGCCGACGGGGCCGGCGACTGGCCGGCACCCCCGACGTGCGAAGCAGGAACGAGGACCCGTTCGACGCTGCTTGCAGCTTTAATTATTATTCTTATTTACGTCCTTTGCATGGAGATACGAGGGTCTTGGGCTCATACGACAACGTTCAAAATTTCCAAATATATCAGGATCGGCGAAAATACCGATCTGATTGGGGTCTTGGGAAAAAGTTGCGAAAATTAGCTCTCTAGCGCCCCCTTGAGTTAGAAAGCTAATACTTTTTTTTTCAACATTAACAATTAATTAACATTAATTGGTATACAGATTCACCTGGACCTGCTCTACATATAACATTGTGGTGGCCATCAAATGCGCCTACTTAGATTTTCCGCCATTTTGAATTTTGTAAAAAATATATTTTTTTCACTTTTTTCCAAAACGCTTTGTCCGATTCATCCGAAAATTTCTGAGGTCTATTATAGGTTCAATGTCATCATAAGTACTGAAGATCTTGTTGATATCTTATTTTGTTCAGAGAATATAGACCAATGAACATTTAAGGGGTGTGGCCTCATATTTGAAGTCACACAACTTCCAGATGTTTTGGCCTATCCTCACCAAATTGCTAGCATATGTCCATATCGCATCCCTTAAACCAATTTATTTTTTTCATAATATTTGAAAATTAGGGGGCGCTGCAATTAAACCCTAAATATCGGCATTTTTAGCCTTTTTTAACCATTTTGAGTGGTTGTAAAACCGTTAACTCCTCCTAAAGCATAAACCCGATTAATTTTAAATTGGGCCAGTATGGTCTTGACACTTTTTTCCTTGAAGAATCTTTGAAAGATTTTCAAAATATAAAAAAATGTGAGATTGGCGGACCGTCCAAGAAAAGCAATTTTTCATCAAAATGTACGTTGTTGTAACTCGGCCATACATTATGTAATCTGCTCCATATTTCTCACATATCATGACATATTGACCCTGAAGAGATTCATATGCTATTTTTTTATTATGGTCAAAGTGCCACCTAGTGGCAACAGGAAGTAACATGTTTTCTTCTTTTATACCCTGCTCCTCACAGATTATTCAGATCCCACTCAAAATATTCCCAAATAGACTTAAGACCTTGATGATGGTTCTCTGTGAAGCTCGTAGCGACACGTTGAAGATTGGGACTTCCATCTATCGGCAAAGTATGGTCCTTCGACGTGAGCGAATAAACCAATGTCACTCGACTCCACATCATCAGATCCAATCCAAACTCCACATGTGTGATGAGACTCCAGGCCTGAAGACCTCTGCAGTCTAATTTCTTATTTTAATCGTAGCGCCACCTACTGGTAATAGGAAGTACATATTGGTCATACTTTGGCTTGCTTCTCTTAGTCGGTCAATCAGATCAACTTCAATTGTGTACCACACAGTCTTAACATTGTCATGATGTCAGCACACAAAGCATTTTACGTTCGGTGTTACGGTGTTGCCATGGCAACCATTCTTCACAAACAAACAATGAAGGGGCTTTTGAGGGACTAAACATGCTAGAATTGGCACACACATTAAGAATCAAAGATTTAGTTACCAGATAGGATTTTTATTCTTCAAAAAATTTAATTTGGCTCAATAGCGCCACCTACAAATATTCAATTAGGCAGCCCCGGTGCTACGTTTCACCTACATGTAGAAAACTGTGCAGGTATATGTAACACATATAGACGAAAAAAAAGTCTCTTGGCACTATGCTCTAAACCGTACCGGAAGTCGCCAATATTAATTTCTGTGTCACTATGTTCGTGCCTCAGTTCAGCCTTTTCCAGCTACGCAGAGATCCTCCTGCGTTTCACCTCCAGGCCAAAAGGTGGCGGTAATGCACCAAATATATGGATGCAAACCGCTGTTACAATTCAAGAAGAAGAAGCAGACCAACAACATGAACACATTGGATCACGCCGTCTGACACAGTAAGTCTTTCAAAAGTATTACAATGAACTACAATCCAACTATAATTAGTCATGGCAGTCTCTTGTTCACGTGACCGCTGTAAAGTTCGCCGTGTTTCTCCGGAGCACTTTTTCCATGTGTGACTTAACAGGTTGCAGGACTTTAATAATAATCAGTTAAATACTCTTTAACTTATACTTGTTAAAGACCATTTATACCATGATATGGTAATAATATGTATATTGTAAGATCTGTATACTTTAATCACCACTGATAAAGAATAGACTGTTGCATAAACATACTACTTTGCCACGACTCAGTATCTGAAAGTGGAAAGTAGAGATGATCGTGGGCCGATCACCGATAATACCGATCACCGATCACTGAAATAGTATCTGCCGATCCCATAATACCAATTATGGTGTCGATTGAAGCATTCTATTTATTGTGTAGCATTATTGCCTAGGACTATGAGGAAATACACATCTAAAGCACCTCAAACATTAAAGAAATTACAGATTTCTTTAAACATTTAGGACTTTTACTTTGAAAACTGTCCTAATTGATACATTACAATTGTTTGATTGCTATTGTAGGGGATTGATTTCAGATATATATGGAACACATCTGCATTATTCATTTCCTGGAACTCTTGGGGAAATCTATATACAGGACTTTTTTAATATACAAAAGTCTGACATATTTTTATAAACTCTTCCTTGGTACAGTAACAATGTTTTAATGTCAGCATAATTCAAGCTAAATTCAGAAACGATCTATTAATATATATATATATATATATATATATATATATATATATATATATATATATATATATATTGCAGCCCTCACATCAACACGCCACATGAGTCTCTCAGAGGAAACATCCAGCACTAGCAGCAACACCGATCTTTTATATACTTTTTGGAGTTCAATTTATTAATTAAATTCTAATTATTAGGTCTGATGCTAAACACTGATGAAATTGGCCTATCTTAGTGACATATTTGGAAAGTTGAATGAATTAAATGTTGACTAGCTACGAGCTAGCTTAAACATGGTTATAATGGATAATTTATTATTTATTGGCTTACTTTTATGAATGCAAGACTTGCAATCAAGAGTTAAGGCCGCTCTTTTATTCATCGGTCTCCCTGTGTTCAGGGGGACCGGTAACGGTCTCCCCAACGCGTCCAGCCTGACGCTGGTGTGCTCCGCACGTTCGCGTGGTCACACACGGCGCATGCCTCCGCTTTCAAAGTGAAATGATTGGCTATCGTAACCTGCTGACAGGGCGGAGTCACCAGAGAAGTTCACAACAAAAGTTTTTTTTCAATTTCCATCGGCTCAGGCACCGGAAAGAAGCACTGGAATGTGCGTTGCGTTTCGATCCGAGATGTATTGGAACCGGTGCCACATTAGCACCGGTTTCCGGTACCCAACCCTACCTACAACTACAATCACTTTCAAGTAAACCAGATTGCTCCATCAGACAAGAAAAAAAAGCTAAACGTTGAGGAACAGCAGAAAAGCCGGACTCACAGAGGTAAGTACAGGCAAGTTGCCAAGAATCTCGGCTATCGCGCATGCCCAGTCGTAACTTGTTAATGCCGTAATGTAAACATTTAAACTAAGGTACAGGCATTTCAATATTTATTTATTGATGACTAAGTTGTATGTCTGTGTACTTTGAACTTGTGTAATATGTGAAGTTATCAATAAAGGCCTTTCTGCATTTCATCTAAATCGTACCGGATTGTCGGCCATTTGGACTTTTGTGCGATTTTCACGTCCATTTGTTTGCGCTTTAAAATAACAATCTGCTCCTAGGTAAATCTTTGGATGGACTTTAATTTCACCCAGACAATCAAAACACCTTAGTGATAAACAGTTGTCAGCATCACTCTATTAAGAAATAAAACGTCTAACTCTTTGACGCTCAGTCTGAAGATCGCTAACCTTCTCTGCCAAGTGAGCCGGCCTCCAGCTCAAATAAACTAACTTGCACACGCTTGGTCCGACGGTCACAGACACTCGGCCGAGTGAACCGACGACCGGCCAGTACGCTCTACGTGCGTGAATTTGTCGGGGCCCGGTCAACGCTGCTCGCAGCTTTAATTCAATTTATTTTGCATAGCCCATTATCACAAATTACAAATTTGCCTCGAAGGGCTTTACAATCTGTCCACATACGACATATTTGTCCCAGGACCTCACATCAGAATGGAAGAAACCTTCAGGAGAGCAACAGAGGAGGATCCCTCTCCAGAATGGACGGATACAATAGATGGCTTGTGTACAGAAGTAATCATTTAAAGAGTTACAACACATTCAATGAGTATGACAGAGTGTATGAATAGTTGGTATAATGTATCGTGTGGCTCTCGTAGAACAATGAGATAAAACTACAACAACATTCTCTTGCTTGGGATTAGATATTTAAAAAGTCAGCAGAAAGCTTGAAATGTGCAGACAGGTTCCATTATGATTATTATGATCTGGATAACCACAATCCAGACCTCCATAATCCATCAGGCAGATGGAGGCAGAGAGGAAGAGTTGGTGGGCCATCAGCAGGGCCATGGCATCAGACCCAGCCAGGTCCAATAGACCCTAACTCCGGGGAGGAAGCAGAGTTAATAATGTGCAATAGAGAGATGAAAATTCATCCAGAAGTAGAGAGAGAAGAGGAAAGAGGTGCTCAGTGTATCCCAAAACGTCCACCAGCAGCCTAAAAGCCTATAGCAGCATATCTAGGGGCTGGACCAGGTGAACCTGATTCAGCCCTAACTATAAGACTATAAAGAGAAAAGTCTTCAGTATACTCTACATGAGGTGACTGTGTCTGCCTCCCGGACTGATGGTAGAAGCTGGTTCCATAAAGGAGGAGCTTGATAACTGAAGACTCTGTCTCCTATCCTACTTTGTAAGACTCTAGGAACTTCAAGTAGCCCCACATTTAGTAAGCGCAGCTCTCTGGTGGGGCAATATGGCACTACAAGCTCCTTAAGATATGATGGAGCATCACCAAAGAAGGCTTTGTACCCGAAGAGAAGAATTGTAAATGTTATTCTTGATTTTAAAGACCCTTGTGGAACTCCGTGACTAACGTTGGTGGTTATTGAGGCTTCATCGTTTACAAATACAAATTGAGATTGATCTGATAAATAGGATTTAAACCAACTTGGTGCATTACATGAAATGCCAATTGACTGATCCAGTCTCTATAATAGGATTTCATGGTCAATAGTGTTGAATGCAGCACTAAGGTCTAACAAGACCAGTACAGAGATGAGTCCTTTATCTGATGCAATTAAGAGGTCAATTGTAATTGTCACCATTGCTGTCTCTGTGCTGTGGTGTTTTCTAAATCCTGACTGAAACTCCTCAAATAATCTATTATGATGTAGAAAATCATACAGGTGGTTTGCGATGGTTTTTCTCAAGGATCTTAGAGAGGAAGGAGAGGTTAGAGATCCGTTTGTAGTTAGCCAACACCTCTGGATCCAGAGTGGGCTTCTTCAGGAGAGGTTTAATTACAGTATTATTAACCTCTTCCACTCCCCCCCCCCCATTTTGGAGCAAAAACGCCTAAAATGACATACACTGATTAAAATGGCTGTAGTTTCTGAACCACTCTGACTATATACTTCAATGAGGTCTTTTCAGAAAGGAAACCCCCTAGATTACTTCTGAAACTGTTATAAATCCTGCAAGTCATACAAACACAGAGCAGTGGGCCTTTGAAGTCAGTAAAAACTGATGATTTTTGTCCGCCTAAAATAAAAAAGTATCTTTCAGTATAAATCGCTGCCTGTGTCTGTATCTGTACAGGTAAATGACAGTATAGGTGTGTAACTACAATATCAATAAACACCTGCCTCAAATTTGAAGAAGATAGGACAAAGTATGACAATTTTACACTGTTTTTCATGAAAAGGTCCAGGCGGAGCTAAAAAGGTGTATAACTGTAATAACCACTAATAATAATGAAACATATAACTTTGACTCCAAGTGTAGCAGATTTATTGATAAATAATAATTATATATATATATATATATATATATATATATATATATATATATATATATATATATGAGAGAGAGTGAAAGCGAGAGAGATATGCATAAAAGGCATGCCCTAATCATGAACATACAAGGACAGCAAACATTTGGCAACAAAGAACCAACCAATAATATAATATATATGTATAAATACAAATGCAACTGTATCTCCAAGTGGAGAAGATTCATTGATAAATAACGAGATTCATAAAAAGGCATGTCCTAAACAAGAACAAAGACAGCAAACATTTGGTAACAAAGAATACGCTTCAAGCCATTTTTCATGGCTTCTGATCATCATGCCACTTCATGAAACAGTTCCTTTTTGGAATAACGCAGAGGGGGATGGTGCACTTTCTGCAAATTGCCGGGGTCTTGTTCTTGCAAAGAACACATTGCCTTCGACCCTTTGTTGCATGCTGGTGAGGAAAGATGGGCATACAGGTTGACGGCTGTGTTGGCTGAGATGGCTGAGATGGTTGAAATGGTTGAGATGAGTTATTTTCCGTAATTTCTCTGATGAGAAGCTCCCTGAATTTCTTGTGTGTCATTGGCTTCACTCCATTGGCAAGTTGAAGATGCTGGTAAATTATAAAGCTGTTCACCACAGCAATGTCCATCATGTGGTAGAACACTTTTTTGTACCATCTCATTGTCTTATGGAGAACACTGTAATAGCCTATCAGGGCATCGGACAGGTCCACTCCTCCCATGTATGCATTGTAATCCTTTACAGAATCTGGAACGGGGACTTCAGTTCTTCTAACAACTCCGACATCATCCCTCACCCTCCTAGTGGCATTGAACCCACTGTATGCTTGGTGATAATTGGATGCCACCGTCACCAGTTTGGTGTCCATCCATTGGACAAACAGTACGTTTTCCACTCGCAACCATCTGATGTCTCCCCTTTTGGACCTTTTTACCAGTTTATTTGCTTTGGTGGCAGGGAAACCTTGACGGTTCTCACGCATAGTCCCACAAGCCATGATGCGTTTCCGGTCCAAATCCATCAGAAGCTTGGGACTGGTGTAGAAATTGTCCATGAATACCTGGTATCCTGTCCCTAAAAGTGGAATTTCTAGAAGCCGCATCACAGTCGTGTAGCCCAGTCCATCGACCAATTGTTCTGCGGTCTTCCCCTCATAAATAAAAAAGTTCCAGGTATAGCCATTCATGTCTGCAAGCACAAACAGTTTTATTCCCCACTTTGTAGGTTTTAACGGTAAATACTGTTTGAAGGCTAACCTTGCCTTTGTGGCTACCATCCTCTCATCTATGGCTAGCTTCTGGTCTGGATGATAAGATGCTTTACAGGCTACCATGATCTTCATTCTTTTCATCCTCATCAGGATCACATAGATGGAGACACCAGACGATTGCATTGAAGCGATTTCGGCTCATGACTGACGCTGGAAAACGAAAATCATATGGTGGTATTTTCCTCCAATAGTCATCTTTTGCTGGACACTTCACCAGTCCACCAAAAATGATGACAGCCAAAAATATAAAAAACTCCTTTCGCTATGGGTTTCCATCTGAATTTTTTTCCTGCGGCCTTCATTTTTTGTGCCATTTTATTGGTGTTGGTAATGATGGTACGTACCACGGTGATGTTGAAAAAAAGTTTAAAAATTTGGAAGGCTGACCAACTTGAATTTTGGGTGATGGTGGGGCCGCTTGGATGATGAGGGTGAAAGTTGTGTGGGAGAGGCTTTGTGTCAGGGTTTTCCTTCTCAAGCCATTTGATGGTCTCCTCCACTTCCTCTTCACCTCTCCTTTTTGTTGCGGGGGTCTTTCCTCTTTTTTTTGAATTTGTGAGCACTGACGGTGCTGGTCTTTGGAGTGTCAGTAGGCGAGGGACTGAACATGAGGCCCCTGGTTGTTCATCATCCAGACTGTTAGAAAAGGTTTAGAATGAGTCTGTATCACTGATGTGATAATAATTATATTCACAAATGTGTAGGTCCATTCAAATATGAAAATTCCATGGGACAATACAGTAGAATAACAGTAATAGTACAATGATACCATGCAACATATAGTCACAGATGAAATACATACCACAACTTTCTTTTTTTTCTCAGTTGGGTGGCAGCAGAAGAGGGCTGTGGAGGCTCCCAGTCCTCATCATCATCATCTTCCTCATTGACACTGAAAAGAAAATTAACATCATTATATATAGTTTATGCAACTACAAATACAAATAATTATGTCAGCCAGACAACTAGAAGACAAGAAATAACAACTAAAATGTGATCAAATGAACAAAACATACTAAACTCAGGTACATACAATGGATAAAGAAATAGCATGTGGAAAAAAGATCATATTTTTTACACCATCAATACACACTAGAATAGCACAAAAATATATGTAAAATATGTAATGAAAGTAATACTCTTACTTGTCGATGATGGGATCAATCCCTCGCAGAAAGAAATCCTCCTCTTCTGTGTCATAATCATGGTCACTGTCAGAGGAATCCGCAAAGATCTTCTCCAAAGCTTCTTCGACGGAATACTTTGTTTTTCTTTGACTTTTAGTCATTTCGAACAACTAATACTAAATATTTAGGGTCAAAGATGTGTAGGCTATAGAGAATACTTGCTAATAAAAATATATAACTTGGAGTCTTTGACTCCAAGTGGAGCAGATTTATTGGGAAATATTATGGATTTATTGAGAAATAATATTTACAAATACATATATATATACAGATATATATAAAAACACATATATATATAGATATATAGATATAGATATAATATATAATGAAAGGAGAAGACTTGCTGTTCACACGACCAAGTTGTTCCGATGAGTTCAGTTTCGCGGGGATTCTGAAGCATCCTTCAAAATAAATTTGCATATGCATATGCGCAGTTTGACAGACGGAAGTACCTCCTGTGTCTAGAAGAACGGATTGACAACTATAACTGAGGAGAGTAAAACAAATGCACTCAAACTAAAACGGAGCAAATCCACGTTTTCATGGCACGACAAAGATAGCGCGGTCTCCTCGCTTTAATACGTTAGTCAGTAAACACACAACACAAATAGTAATACAATCTTTAATTTTTCTAATCCCGCTAGCTCCCTGCTAACATCCGCTAGTACTTCCGCTAATACCTCCGCTAATACATCCACTCGTAAGCTTTTTTCTGTACGTTTTCGGCGTCGAAAAGGTGCAAGAACTGACGTGCAGCTTATCGCGACGTTAGACATTGTGCATGAGAAATAAAAGAAAATAACTATTTTCTTTGCAAAGATGAGAATGTGTTGAATGCTGGGATATCAAACATGCCCGTGTTTATTTACGTGGTCTGCGAGAGCAAGCCGTTTAAAGGAAAAAGGAGGGGCTTGAGGACGCCGGCGTCCTCGGTGGAGTGGAAGAGGTTAAATACTATTAAAGAGCAAAGTCTTAAGTTAAATGTTGTGACTGTCTGCCTCCTGGAATGAAAGTGGAAGCTGGTTCCATAAAAGAGGAGTTTGATAACTGAAGGCTCTCATATAGACTGTTCTGAGAAAGGCATTAAGAATTGACAGCATTTAGAAGCTAAACTCCCACAGTAACATTACAATATCATATATTACGATCCAATTGACTACCCACCCTTTCTCCTAGTGACATTACTGTCATCTCATCGATGACCAATCATCCCACCAAGTTTCATAAGAATCGGCTCAATTTTGTCTGATTTAGACGAATAACAAGTTTTTCACCCTTTCGTGACCTTGACCTTGACCTTTGACCCAATCACTCCCAAAAACTAATCGATTGTTCCTTGGGTCATGACCAATCATCCCACCAAGTTTCATAAGAATCGGCTCAGTTTTATCTGATTTAGACGAATAACGGACAAACGGACGGACAAACATATTCACAAACTAGAATGGGCACTCGGTAGAGCGCATACCTTCGCATATCACAAGATTGAATTGTGAACAATTTGGCACTAGTTTCACGCAAATCGGATGCCAATTAACCGAGATATCGCAAATTTACGTTTTTCACCTTTTCGTGACTTTGACCATGACCTTTCACCCAATCACTCCCAAAAACTAATCGATTGTTCCTTGGGTCATGACCAATCATCCCACCAAGTTTCATAAGAATCGGCTCAGTTTTGTCTGTTTTAGACGAATAACTGACGGACGGACGGACATATTCACAAACGCCGGCCAAAACATTACCTTCTGCATTTTCAATGCGAAGGTAATAAATACACGCCGGCCAAAATATTACCTTCTGCATTTTCAATGCGAAGGTAAAAATCAGAAAAAATGGTTACTTTCACCACATTATTTTGTTCACTTATTAAATTTGATAAGAAAAACAATAAGTGCAATAACACATTTCAGTACACTCTAGTTTGGCCACTACAACCTTTGCTCTAGCATGGCAAGTAACTTATGTTGGCCCATGTTAGATAATCAGGGTTAATCACACTGCACTTAAGTGAGCTGTTAGCCTGGGGCTAACAACGTGGGCAAACCCAGTTTTCAGTGAGGAATCGTTGGCCACTCCAGACCGAGTCTCTCGTTTGTGGGTTATCCCCTAAAAATCATTAAACATAAGGCATTCTGAGTGTGTTGGGCAAGTACACTTTTTAAAAATATGAAAAACATGTAGCCTAAACAGTAGTCAGTTGTTACAACTGACATTTAACCCAAGGCCAGTAGAATGGCAGAGCTAATTGTAAAGCATTAGGCATAGGTTTACCCTGGGTTAATTTTCAATTCAATTCAGTTTATTTGTATAGCCCAGTTTCACAAATTACAAATTTGTCTCAGAGTGCTTTACAGTCTGTACACATAGACATCCCTGCCCCAAAACCTCACATCGGACCAGGAAAAATTCCCAAATAACCCTTCAGGGAAAAAAAAAAGAAGAAACCTTCAGGAGAGCATCAGCAGATGGGATCTATGCCGTCTCATAGGGTCCGATGACCCCATGAGACGTGAAGTCAGAAGGACTCCGGGGAGAAAGCAGAGTTAGTCATGTGTGATTGAGAGATGAAGATTCATCCATAGGAGAAAGAAAAGAGGAGAGAGGTGCTCAGTGCATCCTAAACGTCCCCAGCAGCTATAAGCCTATACCAGCATATCCAGGGGCTGGACCAGGGCAAACCTGACTCAGCCCTAACTATAAGCTCTGTCAAAGAGGAAAGTCTTCAGTCTACTCTTGAATGTGGTGACTGTGTCCGCCTCCCGGACTGAAATTGGAAGTTGGTTCCATAAAAGAGGAGCTTGATAACTAAAGGCTCTGGCTCCCATTTTACATTTTAAGACTCTAGGAACTACACGTAGCCCCGCATTTAGTGAGCGCAGCTCTCTGGTGGGGCGATACGGTACTACAAGCTCTTTAAGATATGATGGTGCATCACCATTTAAGGCTTTGTAGGTTAAGAGAATAATTTAAAAAGTGATTCTTGATTTTACAGGGAGCCAGTGCAGAGCAGCTAGTGCAGGAGTAATGTGATCTATTTTCTTAGTTTTAGTGAGAACACGAGCTGCAGCATTCTGGATCAACTGGAGGGACCTAAGAGACTTATTAGTGCAGCCTGATAACAATATGTGACTGTGTGAAAAGGGGCAAAGTTATTCCAAGGTCATCGCAATATGCCCCGTGAAAATTAATTTTAGCAAACTAAAAAAATAAGTTACTAAAGACATATTACTGGATCATGTTGCCAACTTTATTATTCTTTAGCCGTATGACACAAAATGTAGCCTTTGAAATGATCCCATTATTATCACTTGAGGACCGCCAATCTTTAGCTAAAGTAAGATTTTCTCTATTTACAGGTTGTCCCAGCATCTTTTATCACTCATTTATGTTTCACATTGGTCGAGGTTCTCAAAACTTCTTCCAAGAACATTTTATCGTAACAAACAATTTCACCGACAGAACCTTTTACTCGCAAGACCTTTCATTTTTTTACTGGCATGACCAGAGGAGTGATAGTAGCAAACATTAGAAAATACTACAGGAATACCATTGCTGTATTATTGAAATGACTGAGTCAATTCAATGACTTTTTCCGACGTGTTGACATGACGACCAATGATTGGAAAAACATTGGCTAGCTTTAAGAACCACATACATTATAACATTCAGTTTCTGGTTTCTATGGATAACCTAAGACTGATAAAAACACTCTTCTTTTTGCCCATGGGTTGTTGTAATGTAATTTTGCTACATTACTAATTCTAAGTCTAACATTGTAGCCTCTCACACAAAGTAATAGGCTATTAACAGCTGACATTCAGTAACACCTGACTCTTCAGGGATCTGTATTGAAACAGTACTGCAATGCTTGAACATTGTTGAACAATTGTTGCTCAGCATTTTGTGGTATAAGTAAGAGTTGACCAAAAGGACTGGACTTCCCATACATAGCACATGTAACTTCTTAAAATGAGTCCTATACCTTTTTAAGACAAAGGCTTAACGTTACACTGATCAGACTTCTCCAATTACATTGAACAATAAGAGCAAAACAACTTGTGTAGTCTTACCAGAGTCACATGGACACATTAAACTGATGTATTGTATCCATATTTCATGTGTTCGGGTCATACAATTCAAGTAGAAAAACAAAACCATCGGTTAGTCAATGTTGTCATCAATGGTTAGTATTGCGAAGATAGATAGATAGCTTTTTTGCACAATGTTGACACTTCATGAACAATGGTAAATTACTGTCGATGACAATACATAATACGTTTGATGAATGGGGGCCACAAGAGCCCATTTTTGTAAGGCTTATTTAGTTGGTATGCAAGATAGATGAGTGGCAATAAAAACAGCCTTTTTTCCTCTGTGGCTGTTGTTGCAATGTAGATTATTCAACAAGCAAAGGGGTGATTGCATATTTGTATTGCCCTGCATGTGCAATCCCTGCCTGTACAAACTAATGTGCATGGTCAAAGGATTTTGACCATGCACATTTACATTTACTTTCAATATACCACCACAGTTTTTATCACTTCAATTCTCTTTCTGCTTTTGATGTTCATGCATTGTACTCATTATTTAGTGACAAATAGATTCTAAGGCAACCTGACCTAACATCCCATTTGATACCATATCAATATGTCAGTTGTATTATCACAGTATCACATACATTTTAGTGTTGGTATCCCCATACAAGACAACAAGGGGCTACAACACGCCATATAGCTGATAGGGTGTATCCAATGAAATTGATTTGTAACATTAGAAAATGTGCAACGCTTGAAGAGGTATGGTCACAATTATCTGTTTTCTTTTTTTCGATTGTAGATTTTCATTGCTAAAAGGTTAGTTTTTTACAAAATGATACATGTCACTCAAACAACCAAATGTTACTACAAATGTATCAGACTCAAACTATATACATGGAATTATAAACTTATATGTAGCTTAGCTTTCTCGAGCAGGAAGCATTTGAATTTCAAGAGTATACAACATATTATCAATTAAGTCATAAAGCAAACCAGGCCTTTTAAAGAACCGGGCTGTCAATATTTTGTATTTTACAATCAACAATTCCAATGAAATGATCAAAACCACCAATGTATTGATTCTGTGTAATAGAGCGTTATGTTGTATCCCTCTGCACCATACAGCCATATTACTGAGTTGCTCCAGTAAATGTATAATGAATATGCTGTTGAAAACACCCATGTTTGCATAACCTTTCTTGACTACTACTGTGTAACCAATGTGAACTTTTCAGGGTATTTATTGACAGTGAGAAACATTTAGAATAAGCTTAAAAGGAGAGTGTGTAGGATTTGGATGGTATCTAGTGTTGCGGTGGCAAATTGCAGTACCCATTCGCACACACTCCCTTTCTAGACTGAGGATGCCACCTAGTGCAAAACCATGGTAATGCAGTTTGCCTCGCTCCGTGGCGATCCATACTATAGACACAAACATGGCGGTGCAACGTGTCGAACTCTGCGAAGGTACAACCCAGAAGATATAAATGCAGGGCTCTCAAGCCTCACGCATTGAGCGTGAGACTCACGCATTTCGGTCACGCACTCCCGCCACACATCGTATTCCTCACGCTTAAAAATAACTCTCGGCTATTTAATGTTTTAATGTGCCGCAGGGCCAACATGAGGTGCTCTCACTGTGGGGGAATCAAGCTGTCACTTATCAGCCAATCAAAAAGAAGAAATGGGCAACACAACAGCCAATCAGAAAAAGATCACTAGCTTGTTCACTAATGAGAACATTTATGGATATTGTTCCTTTTCACTAATAGATCCCTTCAAATGCACCTCAATGGCCCTTTAAGCAGATTTTTGTTTTCAAAAAAAGACCTAAGAAATTATAAATATGTGTTTTAAAAATTAGATACGACATGCTGTGTATATAACTCATTGCTAAGTGTTGCCTCAGAATAATTTGTTATTCATTTATAACAGCTTTCGGACACCAACAATATTTAGGAATGATGGACCCCAGTTGTTAACCATAATGCTAAATATTGAAAAATGTGCGTTTCCTGCAGTATAGCAAACTGTAACAGTTGTATTTCAGACACATTTAGCTACCGTTTTGTGAAAAGTGATTTTCCGTTCAAAAAAAGGCTGTTGAGTAGTGGATGACTTCCTTAAATGGACCACGAACATAAGGGACTCAAGACACACAAACAATAAAATGGCATCCATAGTTTCCCATTTAAATACATTGACACTGCAGTGTGTGCAAGGAATAAGATCTAGTATACTGGTAACATTCCACTGTTTATTACTGGCCTACTGTGTTTTTCCCCTTTTTATTCTTTTTTTTTTAGAAAATTCTGTCATTAAAAATCTTTCTATAGCATATTTCTTTCCTTAGAAAATATAGAAAAGAGTATTTTACAGTTATTTTACACATGGAATATCCTCTGGCTTTTGTTTTGGAACAGATGTGACTAATATCGTTCTTTTGCAGCACATGGTGTTACAGAATATGCATTTAAACAACAAACATAAGTCACTACAGCGGATTTAAAAAAAACTGAAAAAAATAAAGCCCGCTGATTTCCTACAGAAAAATAAATACATGCTTACATACAATACAGTGCCATGCAAACACAGTTCATTTTGGGAAGTACATTGTTTAGGATTTTCACTTCTTTCCCGTGTTTCTAACATTTCATGCCTTCTTGCTATACATACATGACATGGCTTTTAGATAATGTGACAAGAAGTAGCTCACCAAAAAACTCCTCCCTATTAAGTAGGCCAATGTCTGGTTGACAAAAGTTATATGGTTCCTATTATTGACATTTCAGCACTGCTTTCCAAATTCCTTTCCAACTCCAGAGAAGCAAGAGATGTGTTTATGGTAAAGAATGGCAGGGAGACAATGATTAATTTTTACGTTTGCTCAGTGACGTTAGGATTTAACTATAAGTGATTGATTTTCCACTTGAATCTTCCTCTCGTCCAAGCATATTTCTCACTCACATTTGGTCCAATATGACAATTCTAATCTCCTCCTATATGCCTGTTAAGCCCTTCTGTGAGAGCATTCATTTTCTCCGTGGTACCACAAAGAACCAGGACAGGAAGGAGTGTCCCCTCAATGACATCCCCGTAAAGGCCGGCCAGTCCCTTTTAAGAAGATATTGACTGGTCTGCAATCAGCCACATTGGCTCACATCGTGGGGCTCTATCGCAAGCCACCAGCTGAGATCCGTCTACACACAGAGGTCAGTGTGAGATTGGTATCTGTCTGACCTTGGGTGTCTTTGTTTTGTTACGCAACAGAGATTTATATCCGGCCTTGGCACATGTAATACATGCATATATATAAATATCACCCTCCAGGTAGACGGTAGCGATTTTAGACTTCCTAGACTGATTATTAAAAGAGGGTATTTCATTATTTCTTGACATTTAAAATGTTTCAAATAGAAAGCTGCAGTCTTTATAATAATAATACTTTGAATTAATATAGCGCTTTTTCTGGACACGTAAAGATGCTTGAAGTCTTGAGCTAGATGCTGTTCTAAGCTATCGTAGCTCTATAGAATATCTCATTGATGGTGTCTTTGTTTCTGGCCTGTCAGAAAAAGTGAAATTCTCTGTTCTGATTTACTATGCAAAGATCAATGGGTGTCTTTTATAGTGTTGAATATTAGCATTCAAACCCTTAATGATTGTAAAAAAATTACATGATTGATTTGTTAACATGAAAAAAAGCTGTTCATATTAAACATCACTGTAACCGTTTCTTCCTTGGCTGGAGCCAATGCCAGTGCTAGTGCTATGTCATAACTTGTCTTTCAAGTTGTTATGAACCCAGAATGGTCTTAGGTGTGAGCAAATGGCGTAAATTAAAGCAGCATTGTTTTGGTCACGTGGGAGCCTTGGAACATGCTGAAAAACACATCAAATTATTACCTCAAAATGTTGGCATGTAAAAGCAATTGCTTATTTACACATCGAGCAGAAACTTTAGCACCCATTTGGCGTTGTGTTTCTGATCGTCTGATCAATGTTTGTCCAATATTCACTCTTCTTCAAGCTCCGCTTTGGTCTCCGCTGACTCCCGATGGACACATGTGGCCCTTTAGCCGCTAAATGCTACGTCCACCACACTTCTCTGTCTGCTATTTGTTGCTGGGAAGGTAGCAAAGAGAAAGTATATCAAAGCTTCATCACAGAAAACGCTGCCTACTGCTGGTTGATGAGTCGTGAGAGTGAACCATACAGTTAGGCTGCTGGCCACAAACCTATAGGCTAAAAGACGCTACAATACTCTGCAGAGCTGAGGTGGACAACAGACGTGGGTCATATTCATCTGGGACCTTGTCACTATGATTATCCCCTTTTGTATAAGCTTTGTATTTTGATCCATTGTCAACAAATATATTGATTAGTGTAGCTTTAAAAAGGTGGCAAAAACACAGATATCAATGAAACAATAATTGCACAATTTTCTTTTTTTTAAATGTACTATCTTTGTCTAGACGAATGGAGTGAACAAAATACAAAGATATTGTTGTAGGGTTGGATTAATAGTACTTTGTTTTTATTACAAATGTCAATGATTTTGAATAACGTTTCTTTCCTTCTGGAACAAAAACCTGGATGTTTTAGTTAAACTACGGCTCTTCATCACATGGACAGTCTACTTCACTAAAGGTGCTTCATGGCTTCATTTAAAGCCTGCTTTACAACACTAATTAGCAACCGTTCCAATGAACTTAACACATTTATGATTCATGGTTGGCTTCTATGAAAGTTCCAACTTACTGAGACTTCTTTTGTTATTATAGAACTTTGTCAAACCAAAAAAATATATGTACACTATTTGGCACCACTGCTATATTTAAATCACATTCAGACCTTCCAATTACCAGTGCAATGCCGGTAAGCTGTTGTCAGTGGATCACAGAGACCTTCATACTCTCTCGGGAACTTTCCATTGTTACTGACCTGCAAGAAAGTTCTATATTTCCATCCTTGGAAACACCCTTCACTTTTTGTTTTACTGGACTGGTGCAAAAGCAGTTTAGGATACAACTTACTCAGGCTTAGTGCCGCTGCACGACAGTCACTTATCACTTCCTCTACATGAGCCGCAGCCCACTGCAGTTCTTTTTGCCATTGCCTACAACTTCATTTGACCTCTGGAATAAAGCAGAACAAGTATTTGTCTTCTGCTAATATATACCGATGCAATGTGCAAGATAATTCTTCATAATGGAAACAGTGTATACCATCTGCTCAGATCAACAGTTCAGCCTATTATTCACGTCACAGTTGTGGGATCTCTTTCTCTTATTACATAAAATTTGGTTTTGTTTTGGTTTGCCTCTCTCAAGGAGTGAGGAGTAAGGCGCATGTAAAGTTGTCTTCTGCACGGTTTTATTTGTACCCTTTTGTATTCTCACACTAACCCCTTTCACCAACTCGTCCTTGGCTTAACAGACTGCTATGTTCCTCACTCACTTACTCAGATAATCAGATAAGGGCAGCAGAAGATTAACATATAATTGCGAATACTTAAACGTTTGATTGGAATTTACTTGCAGACTTATCAGGCATAAATTCTGTGAACTCACTCATTTTCTATACCAAATAGTTGGGAAAGAGCTTAAGAACCATGGGCATGTTGCAGTTGGTGCAATTGAGATACACTGTCCCGACTGAAGGACTGAATGACTGACCAGTGGGGCTGCGCTCTACTCCGGCCAGCTTAGCTGCTATTGGTTGAGAGGGACCAGTTCCCACTCCTCGGGGGAGTTCTCGGACCTCCCTACACCTCGAGAGGGACCTCACCAATGGAGGAAACCTCCAATCCACCAATAAATGACGGATAACCACTGATACTCATTGCTAAAATTACAAACAACTCAGACGTTTGTCACATGATCAGGATTCTCCCTGACTTCAATGCACTCTATCTCCTCCCTTTCTCTTTCCCTCTCACGCTCCCTCTCCCGCTCTTTGCGCTTGGCCCGTTTCTTTTTCTTATGTCTCTTTTTGGATGGCGGGAAGAATGTCAGGAAGACAGGCAGGATGACAAAGCAGTGCAGCACGGTACAGCCCGCCGTGAGGAGGGAGGACTTGAACAGTGTGTAGGTCAGATTGGAAGGCACAAACACCAGGGGCATGATCCCGATCACAAAACAGGATGCGTTCTGCAGGATGGCCGCCCCGTGCTCCTCCAGAGCCAACTTAATGCACTGTGTCCGAGTGTGCTCGGTGGCTAGCACAAAAGTGTACAGGTGTGGTACACAGTGATCCATGGCGAAGTTGAGGGTATAAATAAGGCACAGGATTGAGATGCTGTCCATGCCAACATTCCAGAGGGTCATCAAACCCAAGACACCCAGCTCTACGGAGGTTACCGTGAGGATGAGCCAAAAGTTCCCCAACGGGTTGATTACCAGGAAGAAAGTGAGGATGAGGATTGTGAGTACGCTGAACCCTGAGGTCAGGATGGGCGAGATAACAGAGGAGCTGTAGCGGTCCATGAACACAAACGTGGGATTGTAGGCGATGAATTTAATGCTGTTGATCAGCATTAAGGGCCGAAGCTTTTCTAGAAGCTCCACCACTTCCTCACGTTTTTTCTCCGTTGTTCGTGCCACCAGGTATATTCGCGAGGCGATGATGTCGTACTCGTCAGTCTCGCGGTTCTTGGAGAATATGATGTCCTCAGTGAAGTGCTGGTACTCCGGGCTGCGAAGGAAGGAGCCCTTGAGGATAGTGATGAAATCGCCCTTGGTTGATGCGCTCACGTTCACCACACGCAGGTAGTGGAAAAAGTTGTCCATCCAAGAGATCTTGTTGAAGCCATGACTCAGGGTCTTCAGATGCTCCTGCACCGTGGAGTTCCAGTACTCGATGGGCTCGTAAATGTAGAACCCAATCACAGGACTGTAGTTGCTGAAGTACTTCTGCTGTGTCAGAGCGTAAGACACACTCGGGGAGTTACTAGCCAGCAGGTTCACTATATTTGATCCATCACTGATCTGTAAACATCCCATGAATGAGAAAGAGGCGTAGATGAGATACAGAATGACCACAAAGGGTTTGACATAGGTGTTGGTAATCCATTCTGTGTAGTGCTCACGCAGGAAGTGCTGGATGAAGTGATTCTGGTAGGGGATGCTGTCGTGGTGTGTGGACAAGTCATGGCCATCACTCATCATGGTTTTGAACCATGTGGGCTGGCGGTCCAGGTACTCCACCGAGGGGATTTTACAACAGAAAACACTGTGGTAGCGGTTCTGCTCCAGCTGTCCGGCAAACACCAGGCAGGAGCCGTAGAAAGAGAAAACGTAGAAGTAGTTGACCAGGATGGCAACGCACATGCTCTGGCAGAAGATTTTCACCGACTCGATGTTGGTGAAAGGGCTAGCTCCCATGCCGAAGGTGATGATGTAGAGGGAGCTGGTCATGGTGTAGCACACCATAACATCAGCAAAAGCGTCCGCCACGCGCTCCTTGAAGGGGAGGTTTTCCCTCGTTCTCCTCCAACCTGCCAGCAGCTCAAACACCCCTTTGGTTCCATGGCCTAGAAGGAAAAAGAGAGAGAGAGAGAACTCAGTCAAATTATGTTTGCATTGATGTATTAGCACTGGGTACATCAAACTTAACATAGTCTGGAAAATGTCTCTTTTCATAATATAACCATTCCTAGGAAGTAAAATTCAATTCAGTTTATTTTGTAGAGCCCATTCTCACAAATTACAAATGTGCCTTTACAATCTGTACACAAAGACATCCCTGTCTCAGAACCTTACATTGGATAAGGAAAAACTCCCAAACAACCCTTTCACGGGGAAGAAAATGGAAGAAACCCTCAGGAAATGGTTCTTCTCTCAGAGTAAATAGCATTATCAGAATGCTGCGGATTCCTATACAACTACATTTTTTCTGACTGAACTGATGCACCATATTTGAATTACAAAACATGATTTTACAAACAGCATAAACAGATATAAAAATGTATGATAATAAGCAAAACATGTTAAATAGATTATTTCTGTCTCTTTACTTCTGTGCCACCATAAGAACTTCTTCAGAGCAACATCTTCATATGCCATGTCTTGTCCAAAAATTATTTAACAAAAATAAATACGGCAGATTACTATTTAATTTTGTACTTTACACCATGTTTTGATTCTGACCACAAAGATGAAGCGATCCGGTATACTACTTGTGGCAGCTGTCCCCAATGTGGCCTCGGCTGCTGGCTGGTTGACAATCAGTCAACTGCTCTCACTGATTAGCAATCAGTCAGCAGCCGATGCTGCTGGTATAAAGGGGCAGCAGAGCTGGAGGGAGGGGAGAGTGAGCAGACGCGTCGTTGTGCAGTCTGTGTTGGGTGTTGAGTAAAATAAAAGGATGTTTTCCAACGAAACCTCTCTGATCATGGCTGATCCTTGGTGCTGGTGGGGGAAAGCCACGGGTAGCGGCGTGAGTCCTGCTACACTGGAGCCCAACGTGGGGCCCCCAGGAACCCAGCGCCTGGAAGAGATGCAGCCAGAAGAGGACCTCCGAGCCCCAGAAGCCGTCGGAAGTGCCGACCTCCGAGCCCCAGGACCCGGCGGCGCTGCCGACGACCCCTGTTCCTCGGGACCCATCGGTGGAAGGCCAACCCTGGTTCCCCGTGACCCGACGCCGCTGTCGACCCCTGATCCCTGGGGCCCGTCGGCTGTGCCTGTTACCCCTGCCCCATCTCCATCCCGGTCAGTCCCAGCTCTCCGTCCCCCTACCCCAGTCAGTCCCAGCTCCCCGTCCCCCAGAGCTCCCACGTCTCGGTCCCCCAGAGCCCCCTCCTTCTCCTGGTCCCCCAGAGCCCCCACATCCTGAGGCTGGTCCCCCAGAGCCCCCTCCTCCTGTGCCCGGTCCCCCAGAGCCCCCTCCTTCCGAGCCCGGTTCCCCAGAGCCCCCGCCTCCTGAGCCCGGTCCAGCTCCCCCAGAACCCCCTTCTCCGCTCAAGCTCTCATGGGGGGGAGGGAGAGTAGGTTAGGCCAGATGGAGCCCGTCCTAAAAGAAGTGGTAGGGATATGTTGCAGCTGTCCCCAATGTTGCCTCGGCTGCTGGCTGGTTGACAATCAGTCAGCTGCTCTCACTGATTGGAAATCAGTCAGCAGCCGCTGCTGCTGGTATAAAAGGAGCTGGAGGGAGGGGAGAGTGAGCAGACGCGTGGGTTTATGTAAAATCATTTTTGAAAAGAAAGCTTAGATGTATTGGCTTTCGTCCAACGCTATCATTTCTAGAGCCATAATTTACCACATTTAGATGAGATGGTGGAGCTGCGGAGGGATATGTACCGCTATCCTGATCGGCAGGTCTCCATAAAGCAATAAAGGCTGCTTTATCGTCTATATGACCCTAAACAGACCATACTGTTAATAAAATTAACATCATGCTGTATTGAAGAAGACTTCAAACTAGCGAGGTTTCCTGAGGTAATAAATCAAGTGGAAGCTTTCATACGGTCTCTAGGGACGCCGTGGTATCAGGTTGCCCTGAGAACTTTTATCAATAATTGCAGACAATGGTGAACAAAAACTTCCAGAAACGACATTCTACAGAATTTACATACATATCAAGTACAATAAAACAATTGATTCCTACATTTAAGAAGCTGAAACTTACACCTTTCCTTGTGGAATGATTTTTATGAAAATCAAGAAATTGATTGTGGCTCAGCTCAACTTGTGCTCGCATTAATCATTTTTTAGATTACTTTTTTTCCCGCACACACCCCCACATGACATACCAATGACTGTCAACACATATTCATCGTATGGTCTAATAAACCATGTGATGAACATATGTCTGCTTTCTAATAATAGCAGAAATCATTCCGCGTATGAGAGCGGGGAATTTCACACCTGTCTTGCCTCTGTGAGAGAAGGGTTCTCTTTGAAGGCTCCACACTCGAGAAGAATCCCAATTAGAGGGGTTGAGGGAGAACTGAAAGAGTGCGAGCAAAGATCAAAACCGGCAACAAGCGCGCTGGGGTAATATGTATTCACACCCATGTCAAAGTATGACAGCTCCAGTGGGCGAAGCACCCCCACACCTCCTAAAAATAGCTTTCTGTCTTTCAAAACGGATTTCCCCAAAACTATCCGTGGCATTTGACATGATTTTACTCAAACAAAGGAGTATAAATGTCCTTTTTGGAGGAGGAATCAATTGTTTATAAAACACGGGTTCAAGTGTTACCTTCACGTGATTGGTTGATCATTTGGCTGGAAGCTCCGTGCTTTGCTAGACACAATGGAGACACAGCTGGATTGCACCAGATGTTTGTGAGTTCAAACTTAGTGCTGAAAATCACTAAATTAAAATGAGTTGACACAAGCTAGTTATCACGTAGAGATGAGTTAGGAAATATTTACACTATTCAAAATGGGTCTTCGGTGCTCAGAAGAAGAGTTGTTGACGAGGGGGGGGGGGGGGGGGTAGTGAGCGTGAACTCACCCGTGCACGCAGCACGGCTAAGCTCCTATGTCGGCGTTCGCATCGGCGTATCAGCAGCTGGCCGCTCTGTCAATTCGCTCCCTTTTTTTTCTTTTTTTTTGCCTTAGGCGCTCGGGATTTGTCATAGGCGCTCGGCAAAAAGGCTCAGGCGCGCGCCCAAATTTTCTCTATGCAGGAAAAACCCTGCACTATAAACAATAAAGTGTAAATGTTAACTGAAACAAGTAATATAACTAATAATAAGTTGCTAATATTTGTAGAATATAGAATAATACAAAATAGATTTATTGTAATATTACATATAGTTATATCCATATATGAAATGTGTTCTCTTCATTTAACCCATCCTTAGTTATGAAGGAACAGATTTTCAACAGATCTACATGGCTAATTCCAGCAGGGAATTAGCCATGTAGATCTGTTGGAAAAGTATAATTGAACAGGTAGCCAGCGCTGGCGAGTAAAAGTGTCCTCAGTGTTTGTTTCACTTTTGCAAGTTATGCTCTAGCTTTTTTTAAACTTTCTTTTAGTGGGAAAATAAAAGAAACTAAAAAAGCCCCGGTCAATGTGTAGAGTACAAGGACTTTAATTAAGGGCGAAGTAAAGGAAGCAGGAGGGAGAGTCACACATGGCTGGACTGTCGTCTGCCAGTTAATCACATTCGGTGCAAACTGACAATTCTCTGAATGCTGATAGATGCAAAAAACTGAAAGTCCACATTTTATTACTCGGGCCACTGTGAGTGGAATATGCGTCGATACGGAGTGGTGACGCAAGAACAACCAGTGGGGAAGCAATGCGGCTCCGGAGACCAAGAGAGAGATTGCATTCCCCATTATTGCAGTGATAAAACTCCACTGGTGTCACCGGGATGTCCCCTAAACCCTCACACACACACAAACAGTATGAATACCCTCTTTAGAGCCACGGCAATGAGTCTGCAGGGGGTACCACATGCGTTCTTCATTTGCTGTTGCTCTCTCCATCTTCAACTACACACCGATGCTCTGGAGCAAACACCGACACAGACAGCAAATTAACTAGTTGGCCTCCTTTCACCTTCTTTTCCCATCTCTATACGAGACTGCATGTGGCAGGAACACACTTTCTGGCAGCTGCAGTGAAGGCTCACAGCTGAGTGCACTGACTGGGTATTATGATAAATAATACCGGCCTGTTTGTTATCAGCAATGTCAAACCTGCAAAAACAATCAAATTCTTCTCTCCAGGCTGCATGATTTCATGAAGATGAGACTATGTCCTCAGTGTTTCATCTGAAAATGGCTTTTGCACTTGAGGAGGGTGCAGGGGGTAACATTATATAACTATAAATGAACATCAACACTGTCAATTTAAATAAAGCTCTGGTCAATTGCCTTCCTACAATATTCATCTCTCTCCTGTGAGGTACCTCAGGGTTCAATCCTGGGTTCCCTGTATTTCTCGGTGTTCATGGTGTCACTAGCCTTGTTTCTATACAATTTAATCAGCACATTTTGAAGCAAACCTTTGAAATTAAGAAGCGTTAACAGAGTACTTTGGTCAGAAATTGGAGTTATAGGCTACACAAGGCTGTAATCCGGCAGTAAAACTGATTAGAAGAAGAAGTGGAGAAGCCTTGCCCTTTTTTCTCATGTACAATAGAAAAAATGGAGAGGTCTTCAGGAATTTGCTTCAATTGTAATTTCCTGTCTGCTTGTATTGGTAATGTTTTATGATGTTTACAATTTGGGGGAAGAGGACAGCAGAAAGAGTTAATTGGTAATGTCAGATAAATAAATGTTTGTCCGAATGTTATAACAAAAGTGTTGCCAGGTACTATTTAGTATATCAACTCTCTTTCAACAAAGGTAAAACCTCTCAGGTGGGGGTAAAATCCTTTTTCACAAGTGAGCTGTTTTATTGCAGCTATTCCAAATCGGCTCTTCAAAATGTGCAAACAAATTATTGAATAGAAACACAAGATGAAATCTTCCAACGACAGAAATGAGAACTCTGCTTTTGTTTACCATAACCTGACATCATTCGCATAATTTCTCGCAAACTACTAAGAATTATCAGTGGTATATCTACCATTGGTACCCTTAGTAACACTAACTACGGTGTATTTCCCAATAAGCTTGTACTATTGGTGTCATTTCTGATGCTCAAGCCACCAAAGTACTCCGATATTGTCTTATTAAAGTTAGTTCATGAACCTCTTATTTTGCTGATCTAAGGGTCATGATTGCTTGTATCCCCTCCTGGCTGAACCATTGTTATGAAGTGCAGTTAATTCCAAGCTACTTATATTTATGACCATAGTGTTTAAAAAATGTGACTATGACCTTGACCTTATTTTTTTGCATATGGGTATTCCCTTTTGGTCATATCTGACCGGTATTACTGATTTAGCCTGTGAAAGCCTTTGCTAATTTTGTTTGTCTGCGTCACATTTGGACCGAGAGCAGCTGCAAAGCCTCTGTACACCCCTGTGCAACCTTTTACTGAGTCACCTATTCGCCTTCCCTCTAATGGGGGGACAGCATGTGTCGTCTGCCAGCCAAGATAGGAAGCAGAGATGGATCAGAGAGAGATGTGGAAGCTGTCGCTCCGAATAGAAGGATGACGAGGCAGGAGGCGTTGTAGCCTCCTCCAGATTCACGTACATACCCTGAATGGATTTTAAGAGGGCAGTTTGTCACGAGAAAGGGGGAGAGAGACGCTGAAGACATGGCATGTATTGTCCTCCTCTCCTCTCACGGCTCAAAAGAAAACACAGTCATTAAACTACATTACTACTCGAAAACTTCTGCGGCACTCGAAGACCTCGCAACACATCCATCACATGTGGAGAGAGGATGGCGGCGCTCCCGCCCCACCCGTGGGATTCTTCCAATCAGGACCGCGGTTAACCACGCAGGCTTGTCACACAGGTGGAAATGACGGAGGAGCCAATATAGCACAGACGAGAGTGATGCAAACTCCATATGAAATATTTTTAAACCGAAACACACAAAAGTGAGGATGAACTCAGGGGAGCCCAAAAGCAATCTTCACATCCAAATCAATATTTGGGTGAGAAAATTATAAAGTCCCATCTTTTGCTGGCTTTTGGAACAAAGAAGGGCATTTCTCACGCTTTGATGTGACTCGCCTGTTTTTTAGGGATCCAAGACGAAGAGATTTGAAATATAATGGGACCATGTGGTAGAAGTGCAAAGAAAAAAAAAAGTGCATTGAAATGTCGCTTCCCAGAAATCACAAGGCGGTTACTCCACAGACCTTTTTTGTGGGCTGTTTTCTCTATGATTGAAAGGAAATAGCCGAGTGCCAAATACACATTATATTTGAGAGAAAACAAACATATCTATGGCCTAATAGTTTTAAAACTCATATTAAAAACAATAAAGATTGATACATTGCACTACAAGTAAATCAGAAAAATAAATGTATGTTTATTGTTGTTTATTCTTCCTATGGCAAACATTTAGATTGCTACAAGCTCACAAGCATTATTAATACCAGTTCACCGTCGATGACATTGAAATCACTGCAGACAGCAGGATTGCAACTTAATTTTTTTACCGAAAAAAAGATGGTCGCTCATAAATTCGGTGCCGCTCTGCTTTAAATAACTGCAATGTTTCCTTTCCTGTATCTATATGCTATTGGACACACTCACCCAAAGGCACTCACATTATCTATCTCTGCAGTAATGGTATCCTGGATTTTGAGTAGGAGTTTGGCTGGGTTAGCCCCCCCCGGGTGAGAGCCATTACATTTGCATGATATTGCTCTCCCCATCTGGGAGAAAAGTATATTGCTACTGCTTTTCTGCAGCAAAACATGGAATTCACATCTATGTGCTGTTTTTATTTTTTGTCTTTCCAACAGTAAAAATGTTTGATTACATGAAGGGTTGACACAAAGCTGAGTGGTTAAGTGAGTTGCTTGGATACGTGTATCTAATTTATTCGTAGGCTTTGTTTGTATCCATCTGCTGATGCCACTTCCATGGGTTTATATTTTCAAACTCCCAGGCTACAATAAAGCAGTGATGTCATCCCTCCCATGCCTTTCCCCCCGAACTCTGGCATAATGGTCTCTTCCATCAGCTCCAGAGAGGTAATTAATTCACTGGAAATGCTCATCTTTAATGACACATTGCAGTCAGTGTCAGATTTTTGCCTCTGGATTGAGCGTAAAGGAATCTCGGTTTTTATTCGGACTAATTTATTTTCAAATCTGTTTCCCTCTACCGACAAATAAAAGGACACGACTCGCCAATACGTTGTGGCTTTATTATGACAGATAAAAAGATTGGAGTGTCACAACCGAGCGTCAAAATCTAGAGCCGGGCGAAGTGTCTTTAAGCTTGTGTTCTCTCTTCTGACCACCAGAGGGCGACTCCTCTAGTTGTATTGAAGTTTATAGAAAATAACTCTACTTCTCTCGATTTATTCCCTCGCCTAGTAAACACGAGTGTATGGTCTCAATCTCTAGTTTCAAGTCTTCTCCAAAGAGCATGATGTTCATTTCTTGAATAATGGTCCATTTAAGGTCTAACACAGTGTTTTTCAACCACTGTGAGAGGCTGTCAGGTGTGCCGTGAATTTTTTTTTTGTTTTTACATACTGTTATTTCATTGGTGAAAAAAAAAGCCAACTTCTGTGTTTGTGTGTGTCGTCGCGCTGTTGGTGGTATGGAGGCTCAATACTCCCTCTGCCTGTGGGTGGTGGTACGCAGCGTAATTAATAGGCAGATTTGCCTATTGCTAAAAAGAGAATTGCATATCATTTCCTGTTGTTGGTGTGCCGCAGTGGCTAAAGCCCCGGATGTTTTCTGATTAGCCCCAAATGTTAATTTCAACCCCAAAAAAGATAAAAGGTCCGCGCTGAAAAAACAAAACAAAACGGTGAGGCGCGCAAATGATCACAGCGGCCAGCTGCTGATTACGGCAGAGCTCTGCTGTGCTCCTCGCAGACATATCCGCGCACACGGGTGAGCACACTACTCACTAGCCCCCCCACCCCCGTCAACAACTTATTTTTGGGAGCACCGAAGACCCATCTTGACTCATCTGCTTCACTCCTCTAGGCTAAGCCCCGGATGTATCAAAATCCTAGAGTCTGGTGTGCCGAGAGATTTTTTTTTCTGTGTCTTACGTGTGCCTTGATGCAAAAAAGGTTGAAAAACACTGGTCTAACAGACCATAAAGCAGAGTATGCTTTAGGGCGGGGCTATGAGGTGATTGACAGATTGCTCGCTACACTCAAAGAAATGACTCATTGGATGAACTCAATTAAAGTGTTGGCAGGTTTTCCATCCAACAATTATATGCAACTCCAAATCAAATTTAGCACATCAGTGCAATAAAATTAAATGAAGTTAGTCCAACTCATTTGTATCTAATACATCAAAAATAAAATAACGATATTCATTAAATTAATTTGTGTTTGTCCAACTCAAAATATAAATTGGAAATTAAATATTCTATTCCATAGCGCTTATCCTCATTAGGGTCACGGGGCGCTGGAGCCTACCCCAGTTGACATTGGGCGGGTCACCTGCACAGGCCGCCAGTGCACATATAGAGACAGACAACCATTCACTCTCACATTCACACCTATGGGCAATTTAGAGATCAATTAACCTGCTGCATGTCTTTGGACTGTGGGAGGAAGCCGGAGAACCCGGAGAGAACCCACGCTGCCACAGGGAGAACATGCAAACTCCACACATAAGGACCGCCCCGACTGAGAATTGAACCCACAGCCACTTTGCCGTGAGGCGACAGTGCTAGCTACACCAGCCCTGAAAGCGTGTTCACCTCACGCAAACTGATTTTCAGCTGGCGAATGCGCAAAGGGTAGTCCCCAATTAAACACATTCATTTTGAGTTGATATGCACACCATCTAACCTAAATACATTTAATAAATAAAAGGATTCATACATTTTGTGTTACACCCATTAAATATAAATATCTATTTTTTGTAATTGATTTATTTAAATGTATCAAACAATATTTAAATGTGTCCCCTCTAAGAAGGCCGTGAATCAGTTTTTTGAGTGGACGTCCATTTCTTATAGACAGTCCATGATCAAAACCCACACTATATATACAATTCTGCTGTCATAATTGAATGATTTTGGGCTGACATCTATACAACCTTAATGTTGCTTTTTTTAATCCACATTCAATTCAATTCAGTTTATTTGTATAGCCCAGTTTCAAAAATTACAAATTTGTCTCAGAGTGCTTTACAGTCTGTACACATAGACATCCCTGCCCCAAAACCTCACATCGGACCAGAAAAAACTCCCAAATAACCCTTCAGGGGGAAATAAGGGACAAAAGTTAGCAAAGGGCTAAGTGTAAATTAAACCAACACAAAGTGTCAATTATACATTATTACATAATGTAATGAACAAGGACAGTATTCCTAGAAAATTTATTAAGTATTATCATTACAATAAATATAGAGCAATATCAACAAAAATCAATATTTGAAAAAAAAAAACATTGTGATATAATTGGTGGCCATAGTTTTTGCTCAGCTGCTTGGGCTTTTGATTAAATTCAGAAAAAAAAGGAACGGGAAGAAAAAGGTTGTGACGTTTTGGAATTATAAAATCGTTTACTCAAAGCATTTTCTTTCACCATTTGAGTGCCACTTTTTACAAGACAACAGAGAGCACTTTATAGTCCCACCTCGAAATCGAAACTAATCACTTGCTCTATCGTGTTTCCATCCATTTTTTTCCACAAGCGAGTGATATTTAATACGGCTGTCAAGCATAACCCAAATCTATGAAAACACGAGTCTGAAATAACCGGAGAGGAAAAATATTGCCGTCACTCTCTCGTCTTTGATGTGACGTGAGTTCACAAGTAATCAGTGACATACTGTGAACAAAAATGTCGCCGACGGACCAAAATAGACTAGGAAATATGATGCACAGTCAAGCCTTTAAATATGCGAGAGCTCGCCACTCTCTGATGCTATATTTAGCGACGTTAGAGCGGGGGTCCTTTCAGAGACCCCACTTCCTGCTGAACATTTAAACCGGATTAGCCTGCAAAAAAAACATGCTCATTGATTCCAACCTGTCTCTCATCCCCTGTCCATATTCACACACTCACGAATGGAAAGCCAGTTTTCCAGATTGAGAAATGTTCCGCTATTGTGAGCTTGTTCAATTTCTTCGATTGCGTATAAATTCAAAGTAGTTTGGGTGGCTTGGGATCCTTTTTGTCATTTATGTAATTTTGCTAAATGAAAGGTCGGCTCTCCTATTCAATAACGCGATTGAGACTAACAGGGTACGTGTAAGCTCAACGCCGAAAGAAACCCAGCTCATGACAGGATTAGATCCTATTCAAACGTCAGGCAGCAGCATTAGCGCGTAGATACACTGACTTGTTTGGATCTTATGAAAGGGAGAGCATGAGATTATGAAATTGAAGCGCTGTATCCAAGTGTGTACTCATCTGCATTGCCATGCTACTCATGCAAGCTGCATGTGTGTGCGTGTTTTGTGTGTGTGAGTGGCATGTTCCTCATCCAGCTCCCATTTGCTTGTTTTTCATGACCAGTCACACAAATGTCTATGTTGAGTAAAGAATGCTGTGTGTGTGTGTGTGTGTGTGTGTGTGTGTGTGTGTGTGTGTGTGTGTGTGTGTGTGATTGGCATGTTCCTCATCCATCTCCCACTTGCTCGTTTTTCATGACCACTCACATTAATGGCTATGTTGAGAAGAGAATGCTGCGTGTGTAGGTGTGTGTGTAGGTATGTGTGGGGCGTTGTCAGTGTCGATCAATAGTTTCTGACGTAATGAGGACGAGCCACTGTGGAGCTGGAGAACATCGCTCCACACAACACGTGCATTACAGGCTGCTCACGTGCACCGTTCACAGCTATAACTGTACAAATAAAAATAAAAGGTTTTCAGCCAACGACCCCTCGTCAGTGTGGAGAGGCCTGGAAGTACTCACCAACTACAGGAGACCATCCCCCCCCGCACTGAGGACAATCACCGACTGGCTGACCACCTGAATATATTCTACTGCAGGTTTGATAAGGCCGATTCCAACCCTCCGCCCCCCATCTGCCCCATCACCAAACATCCTCCTACACTCTCTGCCTCCTTCTCACCTCTCCCAAACAACCCCCCCCTCCGGCACTGAGGATCTGTGAAGAGGATGTGAGGCGGCTCTTTCCCAGACTAAAGACCAGGAAGGCTCTGGGCCCAGACAGTGTGTCCCTCTCCTGCATGAAAGTCTGTGCTGAAAGTCTCCTTAACCGATCACTGGAGCTGTGTGAAGTCCCATCATGTTTTAGGCGCTCCATGATCATCCAAAAATCCTCCATCATAGGATTGGATGATTACGGGCCCATTGCCTTGACTGTGGTTATGAACTCCTTTGAGAGACTGGTGTTGACCCATCTGAAGGCCGTCACAGGACCCTTGCTGGGCCCCCTGCAGTTTGTCTACAGGTCGGTGGATGATGCAATCGACATGGGATCAGCACCATGTGCTGCGACAACTCGACTCCCCATGCACAGACATATGCAAGGCTCCTGTTTGTGGACTTCAGCTCGGCATTTAACACCATCATCCCGGAGGTTCTACAACACAAACTCTCCCAGCTCAGCATGCCGGCCTCCACCTGTCAGTGGATCACCAACTTCCTGACAGACAGGACGCAGCAGGTGAGGCTGGTAAAAATCAAATCCTGCAATCGGACCATCAGCACTGGCGCCCCCCATGGATGTGTGCTCCCCCACTGCTCTTCTCCCTCATCATTAGTACGATGAGAGTGTAAGTGTAACCGGAGTCAGATTCCATGTATGTGCACATGTGCATGGCCAATAAAGCCGATTCTGATTCTGAAGTTGTGAAGAAGTTTATTTTAAAATGACTGTATGCATGTTTCAAGCAGATGCGTATGGAAATTAGTAAAAAGAACAAAAAAAGGCCAGAAAAATTGGGAATAACCTTTTGTAAGATATCCAACAAACGGTCGTATGAGGATTGACTCGGCACATGATCATCAATGATGCTGTATTCCCGTGGAATCGGGAGAGTCAGAAGGTCCAACGAGACGGGGAATAGCGGCGTGGACCAGATGGATCAGACCAACGTTTTACCAATGCTAACTTCGGAAATTCAATAAAACAAAGCTGTAAGATGTTTTCTTTATAGCAATGTACATTAACAAAGAAACAATAAAACATTCTCATATCTCAACATTTTAACAGTAAAACCTTTAATAATAACGATGGTGAATTCTCAATAATGACAATATGCATACAACTATACATGATTCTGAAAAATAATTATATTGTATATCTATTTTCTATGTTAACATAAAACCATATAGTGACATCATTGTTTTCCTTATTGCCAAAATGTCATAAGGAATAAATCAATCTGAAAATTCTTGTCATTTTTATTTTATGTCATATAAAGTATAGTGCATAATTATGTTATCTGTTGGTCATACAAGCAACACAAATATCAAGTTATTATGGGCAGTATTAGTCGAGACTGCAACATGACATTATTTGTCATACATGACAGACACAGTGGTGTTCGATGACAGTCGAGTACTTTGAGGTAAACATGATTATGCTTCCTCTTTCCAGTAAACAAGAAGTGTCCTCCTGGATTTACCCACAGGCCGGATCACAAGGGAATGTGGAGAACAGGTGCAGTCACATGCTGTTATTCTTCTTGTCTGCTTAGATTAAACTGACTTTTCCTTTCTGCCGCTGCAACTTCTTTTACCGGCAAGATATTACCATCTACTAAAGACACCGCCGCAGACTTCCATTGAACACGCCGTGAGGCCTAACACTGAACACTGGTTTTATAATTGTAAAAGGAGAACACGGCACTGGAAGAAGAGACCAGGAATACATTCGGTTCTAAGAATAAAAAAAGAAACAGTGTTCCTGTTGCCCATGGCAACAGGGAAATTATGGCGGAAACATCAGGAGGAGTATATCGTATGGGCTCCTAATGGCTTCCAGAAATTGCATGCTTTTCCATCTGGGACCATATCATCATCGAGCTGTATTAATTTATGTATAGACCTGGTTTATGATTCCTCCCTGTAGTCCTTAATTACGACCCTGAAGCTGTCACGCATCCATCATCACAGAGCTGCTGCTCATGGCAGTAACGTCCACAGATTGATCATTAGTCCGTCGGCCCGACTTATAGAAACGGGCAGGGATTCCCAGTGGGCGTTTCCCCATCAGCCGAGATGACCACCACACGTGAATGTCGAGTGTCACTATTTATCTTGCTGTCACAAGATTTAAAAAAAATATCCGGCCGTAAAAAAACATTAAGGTCCAGACAAAGAACAATCCGAACAGCTCGTAAATCATGCTTTAACATCAGAGGCTTAGATACAGTAGATGTGGCCGAATACAGAGAGAGGGAGATCATTTTTATATGAAATCCTCTTTAAGGATGCTTATTTTGGCCAACATTAACCACCATGGCTATGATTAGAAGAGTAGATCACCATGACTGAACAGCTCAACCATTCTTTTATTTTGGCAACCTTGTACATCATTTATTTGGGTGCCTGTAGACAACTTGTCTTGCCACAACAGTAACATCCAATTTAAATGAGACCATCTGCAAAAAGAATGGCTATTTCTGTATAGTTATTCTTACTGCCCGTCATCGGGTCGGGTTACCAACAAAATCCGACACAATGAATTACGGTACGCAGGTTCACCAGAAACGGCAAGACTTGGATTCAAGCTAAAAGACTTGCAACCTGAAATAAACTTTCCTCTCAAACACTTGCAACTTGACTTGGATTTGACCGTCAAAAACTTGCAACCTGACTCAGATTTGCCTCTCAAATACTTGGAAATTGACTTCTGGTGCAGCGGCATCACTGCAGCTGACAGGAGGAGACTGGACAAGCTGATGAAGAAGGCCAGCAGCGTGCTGGGGCGTCCTCTGGACACCGTGCAGGTGGTGGGGGATGATGAGCCACGCCTCCCACCCCATGCGGGACGCTCTGGTAACACTGCACTGCTCCTTCAGTCACCGGCTGATTCATCCCCGGTGTCTGAGGGAGAGGTACCGCAAGTCCTTTCTCCCCGCTGCGGTCCGGCTACACAACCAGCTGAGCTCCCAGGAGGCCACTTGACTTTGACATTACAACTGATTTGAACTTGGTCACTTCAGCACTTTAACACAAATACCTTGTGCAATATCATATGCAACACCATGTGCAATACGTTAAGTACTTTTGTTCATATATACCTTTCTATCCTGTACATTAATATTCTACTGTTTTTTAATGCTTATTTATATTACTTCTTTCTATTATTATTCATTTTGTATTCTCTTGTGAGCAATGCCACTGTAATCCTGCAATTTCCCCACTGATGGACTAATAAAGGACTATCTTATCTTATCTTATCTTATCTTATCTTATGTTCCTCAAAGATGTGCAACCTCACTTGAATTTGCCCCTCAAAGAATCAAGACTTGACTTGGATTTTTGGCCTAAACTCCCAGATTAACATGGTACAGCCCAAACTACAGTCCATCTTGGCTGGATGCAGGGACTTCTACACTGGTTGCCTGGTAATTTCACAGTGAATAACATAACTCATCTTCAAACATTAAAATCTGAAGCATATTCGTTTGGTGGTGATATCACTTCCCAGTGCACCTCTGTGCTTTAAAAATGCAATACTGCTGTAACCACCATTAGGATAGGGAAAAAAGGTAAGTATGTCTGATATGGTGGAACACATTTCATTTTTGAATTTGAGTTTTTGACACACACACATCTCCATTGGAAACTATTTGTGCTGAGCCAAATGTGGTCCAGGTAAAAAGGATTGGATTACGACTTGGCACAGTGGAGCGCTACCATTTCCTTGTGGGATGTACAACGGCTGCATGTTGTTGGTAAATGAATAAAATACAGTTCGGTAAGATCAACAACCCGAGCTGATGGAAGCAGGTCACTGCCTGTAAGATGTCGCTGAATGCATGTTTCATGAGTCTCTTCTCCTTTTCCCTTCCGGTTTTTACACTTTCAACAGCCCCCACATTTCCAGAGAGAGCAGGAAGTGACAAGCTCAGCTCAAGAGTAATTGGCCAGCTCGCAGATGACAAGGCAGATAGACACAGGGGAGACAGACAGGAGGAGAATCTGCTCCATATCCAACAAAAAGGTCCACCCAACACCTGCCTGGTACCCGCCCCGTATTGGGTTTCAACCGCTACGTGATTCAAAGGCTTGAGACGGCATTAGCTTGATTGTTCACAAAGAATAATACATTAGCTTTACTATCACGTTGACGGGGGCTTTGATAAAACAGATAAAAAAGGAAACCGTGAACACATCTTTACATTTAACAAGCCACATTCCGCTTCAGAGGGGAGAGTCTTTGTATTTCCCCATACAAACTTTCACACGTTATTGTGTTTGTTCTCTGAGTTGCATTTCTGTGCGCTGCTACCTTTGCGGCAGGTCGCCTCTCCATATTTGGCTTCATCCAGACCGAGTAAAAGACACATCGCAGTGACAAGCCGTACTCCAACACTTGGTCCCTTTTGGTCAGAGTTTACTTCACTCTGACTGGAGAGTTATTGTATTTAAGTGCCAACACATTTCCACCAGTTGGGCAGTCATACTGACCTTACTTGGAAGTGGCTTTCAGCTGGCCGCTCGCCACACAGGCGTGATGAAAGAGGTGCAGACAAGGATGGATGTGCTGGTGGTTTAAAAACGCCCGCCCACCTTTTGTGCACATTTTCAGTGCTAGTGCGTTGAGACAATACTGTGTTGGAGGTCTGTGGTGTTTTATTTAGACTTCACAGGTATTCCAAGTGATACGTACAGGTTTGAAATCAACCAATCAAATGTACCCCGTATAAGGATACGCTCATATTTCATACAAATACAGATTGTAAAAGTTGTCATTTTATCCCACAGCAAATTTGAATAAAAAACAAACAGTAGTGAGCCATTAATTCTAAATATTCTAAGTATTCAATGTCAGATAAGCCAAATGACCTTTCGCTATGCCATGCCTCCGACTGCAGAGCTACCATGTAGCCCATATTGTCACTAACTGCGCTCGTTAAAGCCCACCGATCCCAATGGTACAGTGAACCACCACATCACCTGGTGATGACAAAGGAACAACACTGTTCTTCAGGCGTCACAACATGGCTTAAAGTATGTGACAGAGGAGGGAGAGCACACTTAGTCTTACTGGAAAGGATGCACATGAAAGGATATTAAATGAAGTAACTTGACATATGACACATGATCTCACAAGAGAAAAGAGGTCTACTTTATAGCCTCCAGAGCCAAATATGGCTTAGATGTGCTGCATTGGTGATGAGGTCTAAGATCCACCCATCGATTGCCTGAAGCAAAGGTAAAAACTCGGCCAACAACAAGGACAAGGTAGGGCCAACCCTGAGGCTTTCATAGTTACAATCCAACGCAGTCTCCAGGATCATTAATAGTCAGAAATTGCAATTTATTGTTTGTGTATAGGGTTGTCCTTTTCATGACCCTCAGAACACTTTTTCCTTATTGGCTGTAAATCCACAAAAACAGATGATAAAAAAATTATAAAAAAATCTAAAGATAGCTGTTGGGCCTTGCAGAGCTGGCCGAGACTACAGTACGATTAGCCAATCTTAGTCCGAGGGCGGGACTTAGGGAAGAGTCAATTACGGGCAGCCAAACCAGTTGAAAACACACACATACACACACACACACACACACACACACACACACACACACACACACACACAGACAGAGGAAGAGCGACTTCAGTCTGTGCTGAGAAACACTATATATTTACATTGCAAACAATTCTTTGCTGCTATATTGATGCTCTGAATATCGAATTTAGCACCTCTAATATTTGCTTGGGATTCGGTTAAAGGTTTACTGTGAACCACAGATCGAGGAGCAGCGTTAGCGAGAACAAAGCAGGGAGTCAGGGAAATAAAAGCTTCTTTTCTGAGGTTCTGAAGCACAAATAAACACACTCACAGCTCCACACAATGCCGCTGCAAGGTGCTGGGTTTAGAATAAATGCAGCCGAAGTGCAAGCTTTCCTCGCCACGTACAAAGTGGGAATGAGATCTAGCTTCAGACCCTGCTGATGAGCTGGGAATTAAAACCGACAAACGGCCCTTTAATGACGCCCCCAGAAACGTCCCGAACAAAGCAACATGATAAGAAAAGAGACAATCATGAAGCAATAAGGCATTTTAAAGTTTTAGGATATTTTAAGACACTGTGGCAGTTTTCTGTTTTTTACACAAGCCCACGTCTTTACCATCGCAATCATATGAAAGATTCAATGATAACACTCTACCATTTATACACAGAGGGGCTTTAAATATCACGCTATGTTCCCAAGCGTCTCAGAGGACATGAAGGGAGCCAGAACAAGCTAAAAGGCCACGGGGGACTACATTCAGATACGATAATGAGGACTACAGCTCAAGTGAATCTTGGGATTGTGGAAAATGACCATGTGTATCTCTGCTCCAGCAAAGATACTTGTTCGCCAACGGATATCAGTAGCTAGGGGATAAGACATTAGCACAAGGATAACATAGTGAAGTTGAAAACAATTCTTTCATAAAAAAGAAAGAAGAAAAGTCCCTATAGTATGTGAGAAGAAACAGTGAAGTACTGGGCAGATGACTAACGCCTCATGATCAGTGGCAGTGCGTTCATAGAGGGCGCTAGGGCACTGCCCCTCTTAAGATTTTAGATGAAAAAAAAGATCAAAAAACATTATATACCAAATCATTTGAACAATAAATGTACCATTTTGACACGCTAAATGTGTGTGGGAGACCGTCAGCCTGTCAACAACCACTTAAGTTAAATGTGACCAAAAATAATATATTGCCACTCATGTCACTAAGAGAAGCCCCGCTCTATTCCACGGGCGACGGTCCAACGTGTTGGCAGAAATTAAACATTTCACAGTCGTTTCGGCAAGGACGGCTTCTCATTGCGGGTGAAACGTGAATCTTGGGGCGCAAACATTTGAGCCCTGGCCAATGACATTGTTTCTTATTTCACGTGATAGAACTCGGCCAATCAGAGACCGTTATCGTTCCCTCAGCCAGAGTGCAGGTGACTTTTTATTTGCTCCGCCCCGATGCGCGCGCATTATCCGGTGGAGCTCTGCGGCGCGCGAGACTGCGAGCGGAGACGCGACACGTAGAGACAGTAACATGCTGCTGTGGAGACGATCAATAACAGATGTTTAGTTTAATAAAAGAACAAAGACGTCTTTAAGAAAGGGACCTGACATTACTTCTGCTGTAATCTGGCGCGATAGAGGAAGTTACAGGGGGGCGGGCGGAGATCTTCTTTTAAAACTCAAACTCAAAAGAGCCATATGCCGTCACCGGAAGAGCCATATATGGCTCGAGAGCTACTGCTCATGATGCCGTAGTATCACAACTAAATGAGTAATGACACTTACAGCAGAGTGCTGTAGCGAGTGTCACATTGCTAGACATGATACAACCTCTTTGTGTCTACCACAGGAGACAGAGAGATCGAGAAGCAGATTGAGAGAGAAACAGAGGGTTTTTTTCGATTCTTTTGGGAGTTTTTCCTGATCTGATGTGAGTTCCTGGGACAAGGTTGTCGTATGTGTAGATTGTAAAGCCCTCTAAGGCAATTTTGTAAATTGGGATTTTGCTATGCAAAATATACTGAATTTCATTACTCAATGTCCTGACGTGCTGGAATGTATGAAGCACGCACATAAACAATAATTAACGAGCGTTATAGAGTCTTTGAATTTCCATAATTATTTTACTATTAGACATTTTGTTGCCTAAGCCTTACTACTTTTTTTTTCGATATTCCCCAAAACCCTGCCTATCTGAGTTATTTGTCCCTGAAGATGTCAAAGTGGTTGTGGCAGTGTGCCGGATGCAGAGCACCTGGTCTTGGAGCTCCATGGTAATAGAAAACCCACCGCAGTGTGGCTCCGGTCCCTGCCGCTCACCTGGACTCACCCCTGGCAGCTTCTGTCTGCCCGGTTGTGTCTTGGTTTGGTCTTCTTGTGTTTTCACCTCACACTTCATCATGCTCACGCATTCACGTTTACATTACTGAAGTTACTCAAAGACAGACTTCTCATTTGTAGCTATTTCTTTACTATTTCTTTATTTCTTTAATTCACCATCATCCATTGTTCCCTTTTTTGCATATTTGTCAGGAGCCAGGTGATGACAGATCGTACAATCTATACACAACTAGACTGGAAGGACACTGGCTATAGTTAACACCTTTTACCGGTGCACCTCTGACTGGCAGTGTAAAGAGTGGGCATGTAAGCTCTTTTTACTATAATTGATTTCTCTGGAGTAGAGGCTGCATTTAGCATACCCTGTTTTATCAATTTATATGAAATACTGGGACGGTGGGAAGCTGTCCAGCACCCCTTTCACGTCGGTTCTGACCTCTACCTTCAGCCAGGCCAGCTCCACTTGCATCTCAGCTCTTTGTCACAGTTACTTTCCTTATTTCAGATTCCTAAAGTGGCCCAGAGCGACTAATGGTCTAATTTCTAATCCCATATGTTTAGGCAGGTGTTAAAGTTGTTGCGCATTAAACAGAACTAATCATCGGCTTATCATGCACGAAGCCAAAGAACCGTGGTCTGTGTGCGGTGCCTTGGCCAGTGTAAAGAGACACATGATGCTGAGGACGATGATGTTTTAGAGAGATGGCTGTGTTGATACCGAGTTGCCAGTGAGACGAGTTGACTATGTGAGGGAATTAAATATTGTTTGTTTGTAGCTGGAAGTATGGCACAGGAAAAACATCTCATGCTCATCCACACTCAAAACCGCCATGACTCACTTTCACCTGTGGGGACACCAACGTCATGTAATGTAAAGAAAAAAGGCTTAAAAAAATCATGATAGAAATAAAAAAAACATTAAAAATCATCATTAAAATCATATAATAATGTTTGAAAGCATCATTTATATTAAAGCTGCCGATTACATCTCAGCATACGGCGCCACACTGCCATTACTTCTGGGGTATCGGGATCCATTTCACTCCTCAGCATCTGCCCTGATGTGGCTTTGATATAGTGATAGGGGTGTGTCTCAGTCAAGACCTCCCAAGAGGAGGGTGGACATCTGCTGCCTCTAGGGTGCTGTCACATGAAATTAGAGCTTTAATCAAGTCCTCTCCATCATATGTGCCCTCCCCCTGTTCTGTGATGTAGTTGTCTCTCTCCCCCTCTCCTACACTTCTTCCCCTGTATCTGTCTCTCTCCATTCCCTCTTCCTCTTCACCCTGCGTCAATTCAATCCTTTACACCACACATATTTATTTGTTTCCCTCCTCACTCGTTTCACCTTGACTCTCCTTTGTGGCATCTCTCACCACCCCACTCCCTCATCGCACCTGCCCTCCCTCTCCTCCTCTGCCTTTAGGTCACAAGGAGCGTATCCAGCCTCCTGTTCCCGAGTCTTACTTAAACGTCCGTTATGTCAGCAGAGCTGCACCGAGGCTCCAGGGAACCAGTGACCTTAGGAGAGGAAATTCAAGAAATACTGTAGTTTAAATGAACAGGATGTCTGAAGAAGGGTACCGGAAATAAGGAAGGGAGTCCACACAATCTTATTCTGTTGAATATCCGTTTTTAAATTTCGAAAAGCACACTGGACTTAATGGTTTGTTGACAAGAACAAATAATACAACATAATCCTGGCCGACTGATGTAGCTGAGAGGCTGTGTTCTTATTGTCATGTTGATCCCATAGGGCAACCTGATACAACACAGTATATTTTATTCTGTAAATGAATTCCCTTTTTGCAGCTTTGCCTTCCCAAACAGCCAATGCATTGAATGTACAGCTGGTAAGTAGGGGATGTAAAACAAACTAATGCGTACAGGAATACCAGTGGAGAGGACCAGATTTGGCAACATCAAATTAGAATCAGAAACACTGATCTGAACCCAAATCTCCCATTAAATCGGAAAAGAATCACCAAAAACGGATCTGTGTCGATGTGTTACCTGCCCCTCATCTGCTGATTAGAGACGTCTCCCGCCTTGAATGATATCAGATGGTTGAATGGACGTTATCAGCGGTTACCAGCCGCATAGATAAGGGTTGGAAAGGGGTCTGCTATGCCTATTAGAGGGTACAGAAGGTTGTTATCTTGTATTCACATAGTTGATGACCAATACGAAGAGAGAGAGCGATGTCGACATTTAGTGGCCGTAGTAGCAAAGGAGGATGGAAGGGTCAAACAAAGGAGGACTTTAATCTGGGTGAAGACCGCTGTTTGTGTCCCATGTGAAACCACAAGTCAACATGGGAGTCTGAATTATAAATATATATCCGAATTTGAAACATGAAATAAATCTTTCTGAATGTGTCCTGAACTCCAGTGGTGACTCCTTATTTAGCGGCCAGGTATAGATCCGTCTTTGGTGGGAAAACCTTGATATAGAACGGTATTTGGTGAAGAAACCATAGGTATAGACCTCTATTTGTTGGCAAAACCTATATATAGACCCGTATTTGGTGGAGAAACCAACATATAGACCCGTGTTTGGTGGAAAACCTAGATATAGACCCGTATTTGTTGGAGAAAGCTATGTATTTAGTCGTATTTGGAGGAAAAACCTAGCTATAGACCTGTATTTGGTCAAGAAAACTAGATATAGACACGCATTTGTTGGAGAAACCAAGATATAGAGATGTATTTGTTGGAGAAACCAAGATATAGACCTGTATTTGGTGGAGAAACATGTAGAGCCATATTTGGAGGACAAACCTAGATATAGACAGGTATTTGGGGGATAAATCTAGATATAGACCCGCATTTGGGGGATATATCTAGATATAGACCCGTATTTGTTGGAGAAACCTAGATATAAACACAGATTTGTTGGAGAAAACTTTATATAGTCTATATTTTGGTGGAGAAAACCTAGATATAGACCTGTATTTTGTGGATAAATCTAGATACAGTATAGACCCGTCTTTGGGGGATTAACCTAACGTGTAACGGTATACTAGTTTGATATTGTGAGATGCTTTGAACTGTGTTATTTATCATGTAAGGTAAGTTAAATACCATGACTCAAAGTTTGGGCTTCATCGGGTTTAAAATGGCCACTACAAACAAGAGCCATTTTTTATTAGTTTAGCATATTTGTCGTCAGTAAAAGAGTGACCTTTTTTATCGGGACAGATATTTGAAAGCCTTTTATCTCGTCAGACGGCAAAACGCCACTTCTTCCAACATGCGCCCCAACATTTTTTTAATGACATTTTCTGTAAAAGGATCCATAGCGTTTATTACTAGTCTACCACCTCTTTCAAAACCCATGGCAGTTGTGCATGCTGCTATTTACGATAGTTGGATTGATTTTTTTTTTTTTGTCCACACTCAGCAAAGACCTGCCTGACTCTGCCTCTGATTGGCTGGTATTTGTTGCCACCTTGCAGAATTTGGTAACTTTATTGCCGCTATTAAAGATTGGTGGCAACACATTTCAACCCAGATCACAAGGATGGCAGCCTTCTTGTAATAGTGCTCTCATAAAATCTCATACAATAACTATTGGTGAAAATGTTTTTTTGGGATTACTATGCAATATCCTTGTGTTGTTGAAGTTGAGATACAATGGATGTTCCAATTTTAATGATGTCTCATAAATAAATCTGATGTTCAACTAATTGTTGTGATAGCACACTGACATATATTTTTTTAAACCTTGCTGGCCCCTGCACCTCAAAGAAACCATCACTTTAACCTGAGTGCATACCTGCAAACTCATGAGGGGTGAAAAAGGTGACAAGGGACTTTTTTCCCCTCTCTTTTCGCAACACCACATCCATGTTGTTTGATGACACCTCAAAGCTTTTATAACTACGGTCTTTTGATTGTTCTGACCGCAAATCTAAATAATAATAACAAACATTTAAAGAAAAAAGGTCCTCTGAATAATAGTGATCTGGCCCTAATAATAGTAATAACAACTTGACATTGTATATAATATGGTTAAAGTCATTCATTAACCAATTTTCTTTTTACTCGTGTGCTCTGCTGAACTTCGAGTCTGTTTCTTCCTCTACCTCAGGGGTCGGGAACCTCTGGCTCGCGAGCCATATATGGCTCTTCTGGTGAAGGCATATGGCTCTTTTGAGTTTGAGTAAAAAAATAAAATAATCTCTGCCCGCTCCCCTCTAACTTTCTCTATCGCGCCAGATTACAACAGCAGTGTGTCAGGTCCCTTTCTTAAAGACGTCTTTGTTCCTTTATTAAAGTAAACGCATGTTATACTTATTGGTCGTCTCCACAGCAGCATGTCATTCTGTCTCTACGTGTCGCGTCTCCGGTCGGCGTCTCGCGCGCCGCTGAGCTCCGCCCGCATGTGCGCGCATTAGCCTCATGCAGCACCAGAAGTCGAATTGAAATTATACGTACAAAATACTATATGGCTCTCAATTAAATATATTTTGAAATATTTGGCTTTTATCGCTCTCCCAGTCAAAAAAGTTCCTGACCCCTGCTCTACCGGGTTGTCACGATCCTAAAATTATAACTTCTATACGATACCTGCCATGAATATCATGATACCCGATACCAGAATTCAATACAATACCATAAATACGATACTGGAATATTTATCTACAGTAGTAATAGAATTAAAACAAATGTTTAAGCCGAAGAGGGTCTCAAAAGCTCCGCAACTTGACGCCACACGCTGTGTTAGCACAGTGCAATGCATTTAGACAGCATTTAACGGAGTGGAGCAGCGTGTGCGTTCTGATCGCGCTCTTTTATTGAGGTATCGGTGTTAAAAATATGCAAAATCATATCGTTTTTAACGTACGGGTACTTTGTTAGTATTGATACACTGTGCAACATGAAAGCAGTAGATGTAGCGGGATGACATTCAAGCTAACCTAAACCACCAAACGCTGTAGACGTCTTAACGCTGACTGGCCAAGACTCGACACGTCCCATCAAAGATGTTTTATTGCGAAGATCACCAAATCGCATTTTCTCCGTGTCTTACTTCAATCTCATAAAAGCCGTCCGGCCAGTTGATCCCCTCAAACAAACATTTTCGGATGTACACGATTCACGTGGATGACCTATTTTGATTTCAAAACGGCGGAATTCGCTGAAAGTTGACAAGAATGCAGGTATGTGAGTGGAAAAATGATAGACCTTGCACAAGAATGTAATGTGTCCTTAATGCTAACATCACGGAAAGAATGTGGACAATTGAAAGGCCAAAGATTTTTATGCACAGATGCTGCAGCAAGGTCCATACTAACACAAATACCATAGCTACAATGAACTGCAAGCATCCCTTTTAAAATTCTGCTAATCGCTCCCCCCCCCCCACAATAAACCCGATGTGAACATTGACTTCTAATGAGCCCACAACCACAACACACAGTCGGAGTCGGTCACAACTCGGTGCTCACACTCACCCATGGCAAAGAATGGGATCCCCAGGAGTGTGGAGTTGAACTTCCCGTCCGATATAAAGAAGATCCCTGCGGCCGTCACGTTGGCGATGCATATGGTCAGCACGCCCAGCAGGCCCAGGAACGGCTTCCCTCTCAGGCAATCCCGCATGGAGCTGGAGATGGTGGCGGCCAAGAGCACCAGCACCAGGCTGACCAGCACTTCCCCTTTCGCCAGCACGCCCGTCTGGTGGAAGTCCCGCCACAGGCTGAAGGAGGTGAGCGACTGTACGTGGAGCTGGTCGGTGGCGTGCGGCGCCTCGGCCGTTGACAGCCGGTTGACCAACGCGCAGAACTCATTCTCCCAGCGCTCGGCGATGGCATCCTGCACCACGGGTCCGTGGTTGCGGAGGTAGTAGGTGATCTGGACGGCCCGGGCGTACTTGACCTGCTGGTCGCGGCTGTTGGCCGAGAAGGACACGCCTCCCAGCTGGTGGCCGATGAAGGACACACGGCCATCCTGTAAATGGGGATTTACAGATATATATTAGCTCTGATGGAGGTTTTCATAAAAACACATTTTAAATGCTTCACACCATTTGACTGGAAACCAGTTAAGTTGAACACCAGCGATGGGATGCAGCCAGCTGTACAACGTGCTGTACCAGCCCAGCTCTCTGCCCTCCAGGTTCAGTGTTGATTTCACTCAAACTCGGATCACAGCTGTGGACAGAACTGGTTGTTGAGACTTGACGTGCTGCTCCATTGATAGGACTGTATTTATTCAATCACACAGCACATTGAAAAAGGTGGCAAGAGTTTGAAGATTATGTGATTAAGGAATAAGAGTTGTGCTGCGGGGAGGGGGAAATACAAATCTGTGAGTCAGTCTGCCAGGAAAAAACTGAACTGAAGTTATTGCTGGCACAACCATTCTCATTCATGTAGGGATCTGTATTATATTTACAATGTGCTACAATTTGCTATATATTTTGTCTTGTTAGCAGCAGTGAAAAAAACACAGCTGAGGAAGGCGGCATTCTAAGGATGTCTCAAGTTAAATGTGCCACAAACTGAAACATTTAAACATGTATAATAATTCTGTGTATCATAGATCCTTCATCTGCCTTAAGAGGCAACATCCAGTGAAGCCAATGCAGAAGTGCCTTAACCTGCACTCTTTCTAATGGCCATAGGGGGCAATGAGGAATGTACTCTACTTCTCAGTTGTTTATTCCTTCAATAAACATTGTAAACATGAGCTTAGCTTATGGTCTAAATCTCTAGTTTCTCGTCTTTATCAATAACGCATGAAGTTCATTTAGTAAATGATGGTCCATATAGAGTCAAACAGACATTTTTGGGGCGGTGCTACAAGGTCACTACCACAACATTTCTGTTTTCCAATTAATTGAAGTAAATTGTAACATGTTGATCAGCTAAAAGCATCGTTGGTTGAAGCTTTTCACGTCAGGTCGCGGTTACTACGCCCACAATGCTTGTGATCTTCATGGCCGTAAAGCCAACTACGATAACTGATCACATCTAAGATGCTTGATGATTATAATAACGAATTGTAACCCGGTTCTCGGAACTCATTTCCCTAACATGCCCCCCCCCCCACACACACACACACACACACACACACACACATAATTTTCTCTACAGCGCCAGATTACAACAGAAGTCATTTAAGGTTCCCTTTCTAAAAAACTAAAGGGCTGGATTTAATATCACTTCCAAGACAGGAACAGTATTGTTAATGTTTCTTTTTTTATGGCGGGGCCATGTATGGCCCATTTAAAATCACGCACCGCATTTCTAAAATGTCACCATGACCACTGCAACCCTGCACATAAACCAAAGCTTTATGCTTCATTGAGACACTTCTCAGATTAAACAGACCGGCCGCAAGACATCAGGAACCCCCGGCACGGCACGCTGCTTTAATGTTGCAACCGGAAACAAAGAGGACGTTCATTTGCAGCTTATCGTAGATATGAATTTCTCTTGAGTACGAGCACAATAATCCAGCACAATCGAAGAGCCGCAGCGTTGTTGTTTCACGTATCAGGGGAGCCTGATATAAGTCTTCCAGACAATAATAAATCCCAGTGATTGTTTGCTTCATTTTACCAGCAGTGAGAAAAACAAACAAAATGGATGAGTTATTGCACCGTCGCATTATGTGGGCAGCAGGATGAATTAGTGGCGGTGGACATCGCACCTAAAAGTCACATCATTGATGACATTCATAAGTCAACACGTCCTGCATTATGTACCTGACTACCTCTAATACATCAATGTAGCAGGCAGGATCTCTGGATTATTACTCTCAAACCCCGCCCACTCTGTGCTTCAGAATCCGTCATCTAATGACAGTGTACAAGTGTGTTGCTGTAATGGAATCACTCAGTAATTGCAGGGAAAGCCTCGGCTATAATTTCACATCGGTCTGTAGCCTCATGCAGCCCAAACCCAGAAGACAAGGCGGTGCAGCAACACATGCTCCATCGCACAGGGAGTGGCGATACACAATCAGGGCAGGGACTGCAAACTGCTTTCAAAGAAGAACAAAACACTCAAGCTTTGTTTTCTTTTCTCGTTATTTTTCGGCACCTTTAGCGAGGAGGAAAATGTAGTTCTCTGTGTGTGTGTGTGTGTGTGTGTGTGTGTGTGTGTGTGTGTGTGTGTGTGTATGTGTATGTGTGTGAGAGAGACAACGAATGAGATTAGGTGGGGAGAAAGGCACTGCACAAAAGCGAGTGTGTGTGTGTGTGTGTGTGTGTGTGTGTGTGTGTGTGTGTGTGTGTGTGTGTGGGGGGGGGTACAGGAATCCCTCTGAGAAGTTGAGGGATGTGTAAAAAGTCAAGAAGTGACACCTCCTCTAGTGGCATGCAGGAGAGGGACAGAGAGAGAGAGAGAGAGAGAGAGAAAGAGAGAGGGGAGAGAGAGAGAGAGTAAGAAAGAAAGAGAGAGAGGCTTCCAGGCTTTACGAACACATTCAAACAGAGAACCATTTTAAGAGTGGTACAGGGACGAGTCCATAAGACCAGGACATGAGGGAGCAATTTAGACTAATAGTTTTGCATTTAAATGTCCAACACGTGGTGAACAACAATATCAAAAAGTACCATTTGTGAAGACTATGTTGCTGAACAAAAGTTGGAAGTATCATGAAAATAGTTGTGGTTGATGCAATAATCTAATCCAAAACAAGGCATCGGCCTTTTGTGTGATGCTGACTTTAGGGCACTTCAGCTAACAAATGTAATGTTAGTACACTGTTTTCATAAGGAATCAGTGTGTATATTATGTGTGTTTTGTGTATGAACAGCCCCTGGGGAAAATCAACTACCTATAGAAGCACTTAATCTTGAAGCTTAAAACTAGTTCATAAAAAGTAGTATATTCATATGTGGCATTTATAATCTGATCACAGATCAGATATCACAATAGAGTGAAACGCACCCTCAACATCAAAAACATCTCTGGGTGCTTTGATGAGTGCAACATTTCAAATATTGATGACATCACCGATTCAAATCCTAGTTGGTTTCTCTTTTCTTTCTTTTTTTTGAAAAATGATCCTGACGGGGATCTAATGCCCAAAGTAGTGCATTCTTTCTTTCGGGACTGAAATGCAGCGCTTGGAGTCGTCTTACTTTCTGGCTTACAAAGATTTATTTAAGAAAAGAAAAGAAGAAAAAAAACTATTGAGACAAGGTTGGGCAACTGTTCAGTATTATTATTAAATGATTTCATTGGTATTGTGCATTTATGTGCAGATTTGATTAAATAAAATATATTATCAAACTGAATGACTCCAAGCTAATCCGAATTAAGAAACCTTCGTAATTAAGGGTTCTAATGCCTTTTTCGGAGAACAATTTATTGATTGTTTTTCTAATGCCATGTACTCAACGCACCCTGGGGCGAGCCAATGATACATGAGACATACAGGAACTACCACGTCAACCCATTCCTTTGTGTCTGTCCTCCCACCCTCCAATCACATCTCCTTCCCTGCAGCATTGCCCTCCATCTTTGCATATCGGCTGTTATCCTGCGGCCTCCGCTCTCACCTCCAATTTTAATTATTTATTAAAGTGAATGTGTGTGTGTGTGTGGGGGGGGGGGATGTTGACCTTAGCTTGACATTGCTGCGCAGCACACAAACCCAAACTACCAATAATTTAATTTAATCCGGCACTCTATTTCACTGTGCTCTCATGAATGTAACAGGAAGCTTTATCTTGTCAAACACAATATTATATGTGTTAGAATGTGTATGCATGTAGAAACAGCCGACCTCTGCCCTTTTTTTAATCCATTTTGAGCATCAGAGCCTTTAACTACGGAAGCAGACACTTTGCTAAGGTACCTACGCAAGATGGCTCCTTGATTAAGTCAGAAGGGATACTCGTGCATTGATGTTATTACGTTTACAATGTGCACATTTGAGTGGGTCCACTGTGTAATTTGATGAACTGAAATGAAAAACCGCCATTCTGCCCCTAGCAACAGTTACTGGATGTAACTTCAGAACTGCCCACCTCTCCGCTTGGGGTGGAACATCGCAGCCAATCAGAGCTTTTGGGGGGGGCAAGAGGGAAAATGTTAACGTCATCAACGTGTGCTGGAGCCAGGACCACATGGCAACAAACATGAATAAGATTGATGTATCTGTACAAATTGTTGTGCGTTTACCTACATAAGTAATAATACCTATTGACCCACCAGGCTTGTGCATATCAGGAAAAGCCTTGTAATCTAGGTCTGACCTAAGCAGATATTATATATTGCCTGTCTGTTGTAAACAATGAACAATAGAGAAGACCAACTCAATACCCAGGTAGGGTAGCAAAGCCATGGCCTTGTCTCACACCAACATTCAAGAACAGGGGAAGGGGAATTTGCGTCGGACAGGACTTGATGATGAAAGCGAGATAAAAGCATGATTACTGGAGATCGACTTTGGATGATGGATTTTTATTATTTTTCGAAAGAAAATGAGTGGCCAATAGATAGACCAGCAACTCTGTGTTAAGTTACAGTTTCATTTCAAAGGAGTCTGGTTTTAGCTATTTGTTATTGTTTCTACTGAATTTAGAAATTGTGATGAATTTATATATTTATTATTATTATTTTATGACCATTCATGGACGAAACAATGGATCAATTAGTCCGACTAGAACAACGGTTCTTCGTTCCTGATGATTTGACACTAAGGAAAGTATAGTCATGATTGTTATATTCCATAGTCCACCAACATTCTACACATCGGGAAATCCTTATGAGAAAATGACAACTTTTTTGCTTCATGGTTGACACATCTTTATTGTTTTTTTTAACTCAATATCAGCCTCATCTGTCTTGCTTTATTACTCACTTGACAGGTCGTCTTTCAGGAAAACAAACTTTTCTTACAAGATGTAGTTTTCCTTTTAGACTTTTGTCCTTGTAGACCTGTGGAATCCAACATCACAAGATACTTACGTTAAGATCTTAAGATGTTATACAACATAATATTCAACCATGGCTGTTCTGGGCTTCCAAACTAGAAACACATGGTACTCTTCAACATTTGGGCAACTGGAAACTAGAAGTCCATATTCTTGTGACAAACTGTGAGCTGACTGTCAGTGGAGGGAAACTCAAATTGATTGCCCAATTGGCTATCAGCAGATGATCAGATAGCAGCGCTGCCATCCATCCAATCTGTGGCCGTAACAGCTTCGGCACGTCAACCCGCAATCAGCTGACTCTTTTTTAACCGCTTGACTGCAGGATGGACACCATGGTGCAATGCCACGGACTGAATCAAGAGCAATAAAGCCGAGGTTTTGATCTTTGGTCGGGAACGTCATAAACTACAGATACAGCCCTTCATTGCTTCTTCCCCGCTGGCAGTGTTAAGAACCTTGGGGTGACCTCTGCCACTATCCTCCGAGCAGCAATTACAATTAAGAAACATGTGTATGACAAGACACAAGCTCAATTTGAATGAAATATCATACAGATTTTATATATGATACCTGCTTCTCATTTCCACCGTTGTCGAATAGCAAGATGGTCGGCCAGATGGTCTTGTCATATCACTTAGATTGTAGCATCACTGCACTGGTTGCCCATTACCTTTGGAATGAATTCCACAATTTTATTAATTATCTTCGGGGACATTCATTATGTACTACAATATCATATCAAAGACCTTTTTAATCCCTTACAGCACCAGCCAAGCCCCTAAAATCATCGGACTGGAACCTTTTGGTCGTTTGGGTAAACCAGAATGAAAACCAAAGGCGCCCCCTCAGCTTGTAAGTGCCTCGTTATAACTCACTTTTACAAGACGGTCTACACAAAGAGGAGATATGAAGCGGTGCGACGATGAGGAAGTAAAAATAAATGTTTTCGTGGTGTTTTAGTGTTTCTTTATTGTTACACTTTCATAAAGTTTGCACTTTAATTTGTTTGGAATTCACAAAGTTTTTCTTTTTTTGGCCTGTTGTTTAATATGCAATCACTCCTGACAGTTGTATCATATTAAATATATGTGGTCATATCCCTTCTGAAGTTATTTATTTTTATTTTACACTCTCCATCTGTTTAGTGTTCTCTGGGTTTTATTCTGTAAATATGTTTTCTGGAAGGCATAGATAGCTTAAATAGTGTTGAATAAATAAAGTATTTTAATATTTTAGGTATTTCTTTTCACAATTCACTTTGATATCGATATCCATTTCGTTACGAGATGTAGCTTTACTTATTTATGAATCCCCGTTTGTTGATGTGTTTTTTTTACACTACGCTGCTTAAAGCCGTTTTAAAAGGATTACACAGCCCCAAAAATGCCAAACAAGGAATAGATATTTGAAGGTATTTTCTCCTGGGAATTAAGTTAAAGTATGTGTATGAGATATGAAAATTCTGTGAAATTAATTAGCTGAGACAACTCGTCAAACGGGGGGAGACGGTGAGGCCGATGCAGACGGAGGAGGAAAGGAGGTCACACCAACCTTCAGGAACAGGGAAAGTAGAATTTGCATCGGACACGACGGGATAATAAAAGCGATTGTGCCGTGCATGATTACTGGCGATCGACTTTGGATAATGGATTATTATTTTTTTTTGCAAACAAAAATGCAAAACGTCATTGCCTTTATTTATTTATTATTACTATTTTAGGGCGCTTTGTGGACAAAAAAATCTATCAATTAGTCCAACTAAATATATTGGGATTCTTCACATGTACTTAGTTCAGATGTTATAAGGGGAGACCAAAATATGTAAAATTATTAAGGAAGGTTCCCTCGTGATTTGTACCTACTGCCCATTTCCGAATTAGATCGCGGTGGTTTTGTCATTTTAAAGTGGATTCTCGTAGAGAAGGTTTCTCTAAAACACGGTTGTTGAATGACGTTTGTGTTTAAAAAAAACTAACCAACCATTAAACAACATGTGTTAAATGACGTTCATTCGTTGTATCTTTTCAACTCCTTCTGCTTTTCTGTGTTTTATATTTCGAACAGATTAATTAATGATGAAAATACTTGTCAACATTAATTTCATTGGTCGATACGCTTTGATGTTCTTTTTGTAAATCATGCATCACTCGTATATGAAGTACATTGTGACACAGTACGCTAATGTACCTTTTTACTTTCATGACAGACATTTAGCAGAACAGCACAGGTGTATTTAATCACAAGAATGATGGCTGCTTTCCACTTAGCGGGAGGCCCTGGTGTGTGTGTGTGTGTGTGTGTGTGTGTGTGTGTGTGTGTGTGTGTGTGTGTGTGTGTGTGTGTGTGTGTGCGTGCGTGCGCGTGCGTGCGTGCGTGCGTGCGTGCGTGCGTGCGTGCGTGCGTGTGGTGGGTGTGTGTGTGCTGACCCGCTGGGACACTTCACTGAACCAAGCCTAAGTCGTTATTGTTATTAATAACCGTGTATTTCCTACCGCCGGCAGCCTAAACTTTCGCTTTGAAGAAGGTTTGTTTCCCACGACACCTTTTGAAACGTGACGTCTTCAAAATACAGAACTTTTTAAGCGACTCCCCCTTTTTCTTTACAGACCACTGACACTTTTTCCAAAATCATTGAGTGCGTTCTGAGATGTTTTTATTGAACTAAGAGGGGGGGGGGGTTGTATTCGGTGATTATGCTCGGTGCTCTTCCACATAGTGCTACTGTCGGCAAATCAATGTCTGATTAAGTGAATCCAAAATAACTTATTTTCTTTTGGGGGGATTGGAGGGGGGCTTTTATATAAGTCATTATCTGCAGGACACCTTTGGGCCACACGAGGGAACCTGCATGTCGGTGATGTTGTGATAATGGTCATCTACTAACAGCATTGCATCTAAAAGTAGAGCCATGACTAGTAAAGAGGATACAAAGAGTGTGATTTCTCAAGTGTACATTTCTTCCAAATGTCGTTTGCCGGTTAAAATGTCCACAAATGTTTGTGATTCATACGTAAGGCCTGTTCACAAATCATGGTTGCCGTGGTGGACCAGCAGCTCCTGTGTTAAACGGCTTTTATGTGTTTCCTATATCGTTGTAAACAAAAATATAATTGGGCTTTGGAGTCTGGCGGCTTTGACAGCGGAGCCTACATGCTTCTAGATACAGAGGTGAAAATCGTCTGAATACGTTGTACACTGCCTCCAGAACTCCATCTTCTACTACACACTATTGACAAGCACCAGCATACTTCAAAAAGAATGGGAGCAGCCCCTTTAAGAGCATGAATCTTCTCAACGCAGGCATTGAGCAATATTTATTGCTTTATTCTAAATCCCCAAAATAGGAAGATGCATGAGTTTTTTTTGGTCAGTGAACAGCAGTGATATGATAAAGGCAATCACACTTCCCTTTGTATCCATTTATCCAAGGTAATGCCGTGCTTTCGGATGGAGTATACCAAAACTCACATACCAAAACACACGTGTCCCTTCAGCTGAAGAGGCAGACACACTCACATTGCCACGAGCCGGCGGGTTGTGATACGATACACACAGGCGCGTGTCACACACACACATACGTGGTGTTGAACGAACTAGGGAACCTTATCGTATTACATGTCTCTCAACATTTCTGTAGCAACCAAAATAAAAAGGTAAAGGAGCGAAAAGAAGACGATGAAGAGCTACTGCAGTAGAAAGTGAAAAAGAGACATTTCAATAAATGTCGTTCACAAGGAAAAGTCTTGAAAAACCTGTGAGCCATTCAGAAGCTGAATGTAGTGCTCTCGGGTCTTTATATCCTTAGTTTGGATCAATGGACCAATGGCATTTATTTAATAATCCAATCATCCACCTGATAATAATCTAAATGTGATGATTGGACATTCTCCAAATTCTGTTTCCTCATGTTGGACGAAGAATGTGTTGACTGTGAGATGAGATGTTTTCTGTGTACGCTCTTGACCGCCAAACTAAAATGTATATTACAGTTCCCACTTACAGTTCATGAACTTACAGGTTATGGACTCGCCAATGACACGTGAAACCCTACTTTGGCATTTCATGTATCTGTTTACCGTTTTACTCCCGATTATATTATATTCATAACAAAAAGAGCAAAAATACTGACCAGATCTTGAAGGAATATATATGAAAGTTAATGCATAGCACATATACCCTCTGCACCTGAATGAAGTTGAAATCAAAAGCTACAACAAAGCCTCTTAGCTGGAGACGAGCAACACAGTTAGAAAACACTGACAAAACCCAGAAATTGATGTGTGAAAAAAAGGAATGCTGTGGACAGAAAAAAAGCTGAACAGCATATACTCGTGCAACATATTTTCTGTAAAAAAGTCTCACACACTCACACACACAGACAGATAGTACTGGGCTCCATCTGCAGAGCACACCCGCACGACGCATTTGTGGGCCTGTCCACGGCATGTACGCAAACCACATGCAGCATCTCTGCTGCTGCATGCTGAACGTGTCTTACACGGCTGCACGTGCACCGTCAGGTTCTCACACTGAGAAGGAAGAGAGGGAACACCATTCCCGGCAACGATGGGGTAATCTTATTGGCTACTGCATGGAGCCAATGTCATGCTGCATGCATGTGCTGCCTGGAGGAGGCAGGAGAGGGGAGACACTGCATAAAAAAAGGCAGGATATCCCCGCGAGTGTGTGTGTGTGTGTGTGTGTGCGCGCGCGTATGTGTGTGTGTGTGTGTGTGTGAGAGAGAGAGAGAACAGAGAGAGCGAGGCATGCAGCCAATCAATTCACCTGCATCAACCAACGGAGGAGGGTGAACAACTGTAAAAGAAGCCAGCTGTGTTATATGAGGAGGGTTCCCTTCTCCAAGTGACATGTGTGGCAATCCCCAATACAAGCCCGGGCTTTTCTTCATTCACAAATTATGTCGACTGGCACTACTCACGTGCTGACCGCTGCTGCACCGTCACCACAGCTCTGATGGAAAGATGCTTGTTTTTTGGAGGTAGGAGATGAGGGGGACCTAGTATGCACAGGCCCGGCCTGACACGCGCGCGTGTGTGTGTGTGAACGCAATGGGTGGCGGTGGAGGAGCGCCCCCCCCTCCACCAGGGGATGAATGGGAAAAAAAACACCTCACCTTCAGCGTCGTGTTCGGGTAGCTCACGGGCACCTTATGGAAAGTGCTGTTGGAGAGCAACGCGTGCCCGATGTCCTCGAAGATGGTGACGATGTCGTCCAGCAGGCAGCGCTTGTCCCGGTGCCTGAGCACGCAGAGGTGCGCGAACGTGTAGTTAAACCCCTTGTAATTGACGTGCAGTTCCAGCACCTGCTTGTGGACCCGAAGGACCTGCTCGGCGAGCTCCAGGATGTTCCCGCCGGACCGGGCAAGCAGGATGAGCCTGCCGTATCTGCCCGGCGTGTGCAGGTCCGAGTACAGCTTGTGCTTCGACTGGTCGATGGGGAACAGGCTGTTGGCGAGGCTGCGCTCGATCTTGGCGAGGCTGTGGGTCGGCGCCACCAGAACCTCCAGGTCCGTCTCCGGCGTGAATCGGCTGAGCACCGTGGAGCCGAAGATGATGGTGAGGACCGCGGGGACGGTGAGGAAGAACACGGGATGCCTGCTAACGAATAAGCCCAGCCAGTAGAACGAAGCCTTGAGCCCTCTGTGGATCACTTGCCGCAGCATCCTCCACAGAATCCCGCTCGCAGATGCCCCGTCTCCTCCGATGAAGCACATGTGACATCAGACTCCCCCCCCCACACCCCCCCACCCACCTCCCGGCTTAGTCCAATTCGTTAAGAGAATTACACTAGGCTACACGGCCGTGCACGCACGCACGCGCGCACTCACTCGCACACATATCACAACACCTGGAGAAAAAGAGAAAAGCCCACAGCACTGCAGCAATTCCCTGCAAGACACACACACACACACACACACACACACACACACACACACACACACTCGCCCACACGCATGCACACGCACAGACGAGAGGGGGGGCAGACGGTTAGAGAGCCATCAGCTGATCAAGTCCGGGTTGTTTGATTATCAGCCATTCCGCGTGCCTCCTCCCGCGTGTGATGAAGTGGAGGAGGGGGGCGGGGGGGGGGGAGTCCTCTCCTTCGCCGCACCGGTAGCGACGAGCCATGGCTGCGTGGAGTGCATGTGCGGTGTGCTCCTTGACGAGCCCCCCTCACACACACACACACACACACACACACACACACACACACACACACACACACACACACACACACACACACACACACGTGCACACACACGCGCACACACCGGATGATTTATGTATAACTGTAACCATGTGGCTGGGTTTGTACACTCAAAAAACGATTCAAGGCCTTCTTAGAGGTAACTCAATTAAATATTATTTAAAACATTGAAATAAATCAATTACAAAACAAAGATATTTATATTTCATGGGTGTAACACAAAATGTAGGAATACTTTCATTTATTAGATGTATTTAGGTTGCACTCACAAAAACGATTCAAGTCTTCTTAGAGGTGACTCAATTAAATATTGTTTGATACATTGAAATAAATCAATTACAAAACGAAGATATTTATATTTAGTTGGTGTAACACAAAATATAGGAATTCTTTCATTTATTAGATTTATTTAGGTTAGATGGTGTGCATATCAACTCAAAATGTATGTGTTTAATTGGGGACTACCTTTTGCGCATGAGCCAGCTGAAAATCGGTTGTTTTCACAAGGTGAACACACTTTCAGGGCTGGTGTAGTGGGTAGCACTGTCGCCTCACAGCAAGAGGGTTGTGGGTTCTCAGTTCTCAGTGTGGGTTCCTCAGCTTCCTCCCAGTTCAAAGACTTGCAGTCAGGTTAATTCATCTCTATATTGCCCATAGGTGTGAGAGTGAATGGTTGTATGTCTCTATGTGACCCCTGGATGGACTGGCGGCCTGTCCAGGTGACTCCCCCCTCGCCCCCCCTCGCCCAATGTCAGCTGGAGTCGGCTCCAAAGACCCCAATGAGGATAAGCGGTACTGAATAGAATATTTAATTTCCAATTTATATTTTTAGTTGGACAAACACAAATTAATTGAATTGAATGAATATTGTTATTTTATTTTAGATGTGTTTAATACAAATGAGTTGGACTAACTCAATTACATTGTATTGCAATGATGTGCTAAATTTGAGTTGGAATTGCATATAATTATTGGATGGAAAACCTGCCAACACTTAAATTGAGTTCATCCAATGAGCCATTTCTTTGAGTGTAGCAGGAGGTGGGGGTGGAGCTGGAGGAGGAAGGTGTCTGTGTGTGTGTGTGTGTGGGGGGGGGGGGGCAGGGATGGATTAACCAACGGGCCTACCGGGCCCAGGCCCAGGGGCCCATGAGCTGAGGGGCCCCTGGTTATTTTTAGGAACAGTGGAGGGCAACAGGCACCATGATAGTTGTTAAAATGTGCCCGCTGGTGGTGGCCGGAGTGACCCAAAGAGTGCAGGGATGATGAGTCAGTGGGTTGGCTCCGTGGATGAGGGATGAGGGGGGAGGGAGGAGGGGGTGGCCAGGCCGGGTGGTGTAAACCATCACAACTAAATGTCTAACTTCAACCCCTTTATTCTAATGTGCACATAACAAAAAACAACTCTGGAACCTAAGACCTAAACTGAACATTAAAAAAACATGTTCAAACCCTGAAAGAGGCCTTCTAGAAGAAGTGAGGACTAGCCAACAAATCTTACTGCCCCAAAAGATATACTCACTTGAAGGTCTAAAACTCTGGCTGGTATGAACAAAGTACACCTCTAATACCACCTCTGTTACTACTCGGACCTGGGGGAGTCTAGCACCCCCTACAGCAAGACCATCATATGTCAGAATCAGAATTTGACTTTATGAACGGATTGACAAATCACAGTGAAGGGTTAGTGTGATGAGTACTTTCCGCGCCGCGTCATCGACACGTCGCCTTCTGTTTGTCTGTTGTCTGTGGAGCGGAGCAGCAGCCGGGAGGAGGAAACCCTCCGGATTAACTGTTTTCTGCTCCGTATTTTCGCGGAGAACTCATTATGAGTCCAGGGCGGGCCCAGCCGAGTCCCAGGGCGGGCCCAGCTTGCACCCCAAGGCCCGCACCTAGCGCCGAGCCTGGACTTAGCGAGCTAGTTGTTGCATCGGCTAACGCTACATGACTTCACTCCCGCCACGCAAGAATGAATCAAATATATATTATATAAAGTAGTAACGGAATAGTAATGCACAGTTACCTGTACAAGTAACTCTAATCTGATTACTGGTTTGGAAATAGTAACGCGTTAGATTACTAGTTACTTTTAAAAGTAGTCATATTACAGTAATGCGTTACTAAGTAGCGCGTTACTGACATCACTGCATATTTGTAACATTATTATTAGTGTTCACGAGCATGTTTTTTTATGAGTTACTAGAAATTATAGAATCATTTCAACAGTACTTTTCGCTTTATAAAAACTCAAATGGTCTGTCAAGACTGTCTTGCTTATTAATCAAACATGTTTTTTTAAATGCTTGCCGGCATTATAGTCATGCAACAAAAATACAACACACGCATGCATATGGCAGCCTCCATATATTGACTAAATTCAAGTTTCAAGTGTCAAGTTTAAGGTTTTATTTGCCATTTGTACTTCGACCAACAGTCCAGAAACATTGGAAATATTGTGCAGGGCTCTCCGAGGGAATAGTTTAGAAATAACACTTTTATTGGTGCTAGTGAGCATGAACTCACCCGTGCGCGCAGCACAGCTGAGCTCCTATGTCGGGGCGCGCATCGTCGTATCAACAGCTGGCCGCTCCGTCCATTTGCGCACCTTTTATTTTTTTGTATTTTTTTCAGAGCAGACTTTTCTTTTTTTTTCTTTTTTTTGCCTTAGGCGCACGGGATTTTTCATAGGCGCTCGGCAAAAAGGCTTAGGCGCTCGCCCAAATTTTCTCTATGCAGGAAAAACCCTGAGTGTGCACAAGATAAGTGGAGTACGGTAGTTTTGGGTTATTTCACATATTTCAATAGTTTTGTTGGAGAAGCTGTTCTGTGAGAGATGATGCTGTTTCACTGATAATCAGTATTTATTCTCAATGTGAACATGTTGTTTGGGAGGACATGATATCCATTTGGCCACCAAAGGTCTTAGAGCAGACATTGCAATGAGTAATTAGTATTGTTATAAAGCTTACAGTACATTTGCTCCAAATGGGAACATAATATAGGTAATGAACATCATGCTGTAATGAAGAAAACTTAACTAGCTTTTGAGACCATGAATTCATGTGTACGATGTTTACTGAGGGAATACATAAAATTAGTATTTTCTTCTCATAGACTTCTTCGCAATTTGAATTTGTTCTGCAACCCGGAGAAGTCGCCCCCTGATGGCCATGAGCAAGACTACAAGTTTAAGGCGTACCATTGAAATGAAGGTGTTGTCCCAGGTCTGTCTGTTAGTTTGTGATGAAACTCAAACCTGTTGAGAATTATGCCCTGTTTACGCATGATATTAACTGAAATATTAAAAAGGTTGTAAATGGGTAATCTAGCCTTTATCAATCAAGTCCTTAACACGGGTGAAGCTCCGAAAATTCAACATTTTCCATCAGTCAAATGCACCTTCAAAAGATTAGGTAAACATGCAGGATCCACATGGAGCCCTGCAGCTATCGCCCACTTTCTTGGTATTGTAGCCTGGCGATGACATATTTATTTCCTAAACTCTATTCTTAAAAACTATTTATTAAGTAATAATGTGTGCTTATAACAGTAGACTTGGCCGTATCTGGCCAACACACGTAGCTGCCTGCTTGTTGACTAGTTTCCCAGCCGAGGGTTGAATCTTGTCCTGGTCTAACGTCGTCGAGTAAACATCTCATCACTGAAAAATCTATTTCAGCTCATGGATTAGGATTAACTCACACTTGTTACACTGTAAATATAAATATTGCCTGTACACTCAGTGGTGAATCCCTTTACCAGTCTGTAAAAAGAGGAAAAAACACGGAAGAATCCCTCAGACCCAAAATCTCATGTGTATTGCTGCGTTCACAGCAAAAGTGTTGGATATATGTTGGATATTGGCGCCATTGCTGTTGACCGAGACCGTTATCCTGTCTTTGGTAGAGGAGGATGTTTCCAAGCAACGCCTCCTTCGAGCAGCAGAAGTGGATAAACTGCATAAAAAGTAGGCCATGTACAGTCGCTACTTCTGCTCCTGAATAATTTCTTGTCATGAGCGAAACCTCATCCACCACCCAGCCAAACGGGACCTCCTGAGCGTGAGACGTGGCAGCGTCATTTGTTCTTATTTCATTCCTTTGATTGACGGGAACTATTCGTGGAGGCATTTGTTATTTTAAATGAATACCCCAACACACACACACACACACACACATACACACACACACAAAGAATTCTGCCAAATTCTAGACCGTGCACTTTTGTAAAATAAATCATTATTTTGGAATTTCAGTGTTCCAAAAAAAATCATTCTTCATAGCTTCCTCCATAACTGAGGGATTGAGATTTTTTATAAAAAACACTTGTATTGCCATTACAAAAAGCTTGGCATCAAAGATGGCTGGCACAGCCGTCAAGTGCCATGAAACTGGTGTTACACCCTATGTTAATGAATAAAGATTTAGCAGTTCATTGTCACGCCGTCGTAAATATGCTCTGTTATGATATGGTTGTCATACCGTATGCTTCCGCTAATGCATTGCATAAGCATGTACTCACTCTCTGCGGTAACACAGATGATTTATGGATTTAAGTGGGGAAGAAAATACTATGCACTCATTCTTTTCTCCTTCCAGACAGTAAATGCTGCCTTCTGAATTAAGTTAATTAAAAGGTTGCACAGTGACCACATTAAATTTTTTCTCTGATTGTAGGCCAAGTGCCTCCTTTAGAAGTCGCTGGTTAATGGTGAGAGGGTCACAAATGGTAATCCATTAGTATTGTGACAATTGTCTGCAGTAAAGTAGTGTATACATAACTGCTTTCGTTTCTGTAATAGATGGTGGATGTTGTCAATGAACACTTTCTTTTCATTCACTCTTGTTCCAAGCCAAAACCTAAGGAACATTATGTCACCTAAATACAGTTTAGCTGATATGGCAAAAGTCGTATGTGGAGAGGGACATGCATCTTTATTTGTCAGATTGGGAATCCCATAAAAAAACATGTACAGGGAAAAAAGTGCATGTAAAAGAGACAAGAAATGCTAATGCTTTGTTACACCAAAACACTCAGGGAATTCCTTCAAGTGTCAAAGTGTTCACTCGAGTCAGTCATACTAAGAGAATGAGGGGCTTACCTACATGGATACCAAATACCGTTATGCCTGAGCTCGGTCAATTTCTCCGAGCTGTTTACCATATCAAAAACAAACTGATTTTGATCAAAATTATGAAATGAAATGACAACATAATGATGATTAAAATGCTTTTTTTTCTGAATGAAGCTTGGATCGATCAGGACATGGCTCTGCTAACATTGTAGCTGCGTCATCAACACTCAAAATCCTGTGCCTTTGCATTTACTTTGCATGTAATTGCATTAAAAGTGCACTTTGCGTTTGGTTTGAACACTGAAAGTTAGGATCCTGAAACTTCACTGTGTGTAGCCTCTCAGGCCGAACAAACGTAGGATTATTTGTGTACCTTATAAAAAGTCTTGTAACTCTTGTTTTTCCCATTCACAGTGGGCAGCAATCTGTATTGGGTCACCTAATTTAAAAGAAAACCACACCAGTGGCCTACTTATCACAATAGTGTTAGACAAAACCACCAGTGTTAAAAAAAACAACCACAACACAACAACAGAATGCACTTTTAATTGTAAGGTCAAATATAATATACATGTCCTGAGATAGACTGGAAACCTTTCCAGGATGAACCCCGACGTTACCATATGTCAGCTTGGATAATGGAATGCATCAAAGATATTTCAGCATTTGCAATATCATTACTTTCATAGCAATCAGGAATGATAATTAAAAGAGTTAAGTGTATCAATATGTTAAATACAATTATGCTCTGCTTGCCCAGCACCAACAAATGAGAGACAAGAGTTAGCAACTAGCAAGTGAGCATAAGGGGATGTATTTTGCCGATAATTCCATCTGAAGACTAAAATAGGGGGAATAGTGTACTTCCAATCATCAAGTGAAAATAATGTACACGTGTACAGTTCAATAAGGAGAGAATGTTATTTAGAGTTTAACATTAATTTATTACATTAGTGCAAAGTCTGATGCTGATTGGAGGAGCCTGGTGGGGAGGAGGGTTGCATCTGTCTGTGCTGAAATGACAACTGACAGCAGCAGAGAGAACATATTTTAAAAGATTGCCATAAAACGCTGTGATTGGCTTACAGAACTGTTCTGTGTTTGATTGGTTAATTTATTGTACCCGCCCCCAATCAGGCGACGGAGTAATCCAAGACGAAGAAATGGCTTATGAATAAAGTCTCCCTGACTGAACTTTCGCTTGAGCTTCATTAATATTGCTTTACAACTATTGCGGTTTTGAATTAAGCATATTTTACTATTTCAACATGCAAGTGTTAATGTTGACCCTAAAATCAAGTCACGTTATAGTATTTTGTACGTCTGTTCTTTTTCCACAACAAAACTACTGACTTGTGAAAAAATGATTCTCCATTTTGCAACGTAATATTCATATTCTGTGTGAAAGTATTACTGTAACAAAACCAGTTTGTTGAAATTGAATGAGAAAAACCCAAACAATATTTCACTGTTAAGTTTCAGTTGATTACGAATCGTTCAAATATTATATTTACTATACTATACTATTTTCTACTTTTTTTTAATTAAATGTAGTTCTTACATCAACATGCATCGCATACATTTTTTTAAATTGTCCTTGGGGTTTAATATGTATGACATTATACTAATTGGACTGACAGGCTAACACCATATTGTATTCCAATGCTAGACATCTATCCTTCCTTCAGTATTTGATACAATACTGGAATTTATGAATATGAGTTTACATAGACCAGTTTTCCAGTAGTGACCATACTCTGCAAACATTTGGTCATCATTGTTTAAATGTATCCACTTTATACTTGGAGAAATGTAATATAATTTGGGGCTTGAACGTTTGCTTCTGTCCATTCAATCTTCTATTGGTTCAAGAGGCAGTAATTCATAATTTGTTTTGATTCAGGCAGCACTGTTGTAATATTCAGAGGCACAAATGGTGGAATGTGAGAAGTAAAATCGCTGACTCATATTTGTTTGAAAGTAAATTAGTGTTGTCAGTAAATCAACTAAATAAAACAATTCTTGAAAGCTGCAACAAAAGTAAGTAACTTATGCACATTGAATGTTGAAGAGACACTAACTAGACAGTATGTTGCATGAAGGATGCATATTTATCCATCCCTATTTGTGTGAAAATTAAAAGAGATTGAGATTTTTATTCTCAGCAACTGAACAGCTCTTTATCCAGACTAAAATACAGTTAGATTGTTTGCATTGGCAGTATATGTATTCCTTATTAACATGACACTTGTATCCGAATATTTATTTCACATTTAAATCAATAATCTTTCTGGGTTCTTTACAAATTTATTTAGAGAGTAACACAAATATTTTTTTGATTAATACATTGTATATCTATAGTCTGATATACTTTATTATAGCATCAATTAACCCAGTATGTATTTCAACAGCAGTCATTCACCCCTTTCTAGAGATAATCAAGCAGTTCTCCGAGTAAAGGAAAAACAATGCCAGTGACACTGCTTTCTTTCCCTGTCTCCAGTCGTTGTGCTAAGCTAAGCTAACCAGCTGGCTGTAGCCTTATATTCAACAGACAATAATGAGAGTGGTATCTACTCTATCTTCTAATCTAACTCTCTGCCAGAAAAACTATTTGTACAACTTTACTTACACTTCCAGAATGTGCCAGGGCTTTAATTAAATTATAATTCCTAAAAATGCAGAATATGGCAGTCCTGTCATCTTGTTGAACTTTGAATGTCAGCTGTTAGCTGTTTTTTCCGATTCATTGTATTTGATTTATGAAAGCAACTGTCCCTGTTGCTGAAATCACATGGATATACATCGACCTCCCTGAACACAGATCAGTCAGCACGTGGAACATCAGCAAAATGTCATTGGTATCCCAAAAATACATGCACTCATTGAGGTTTCATGATGCTATTTCTGTCTTTGCTCTAACAATAACTTTGGGGAGTAGTGGCGGTAAACAAATGTACCTTCCATCCTGCGTGACAGCACAAATGAAAACCTGCTGAATCCATTCAATGGAGCACTGCATGAGGTGCTGAGCAGGCATTGTCATGATAGTGGTTGATTGACACAGTTGATGCCCTTTAAAAGCATTCTTAATTATGTAAAAAAAACAGACATTTGTCACGGAATTCATGCTCTTATTTACTCCATCTTCTCCACTAATGACCATTTATCTTAAGAGCAGGATTTCATCCAGTTTGAGCTAAATTGAACAGCCTCTTGGGCCATTAATTCTCCAGAAATCTAAATAAGACAAAACCTTCTAATCTGCCTATTATGACTTGCTGAAAATAATCTACAGGGTTTTAATGCAGGTTTTGAACTTGCTGCCGCCGATTGATTCTGCCTTGTCCTCACTGTTACTCAAAGACCCGTCCCTAATGAGGAACTGTTCATAGAAAACCAATTTGTCCCCAAAATAAGGGTCATTAACTGGTCCAGACACCCTACTCGGACAGCTAGCTGTCTGTCAATAACAATAAAAATATATGCCAATCAATAACTGTAAAGGTGATTATAATGTTACTGCATATTTCTGGATAAACAACTGTTGATTGCAGTGAACAGTCCAAAAGGTCTTCCACAGTAATGGTGCCAGGTTCCATGTGATCTGAACTGTGGGACAAATATGATAATAACGGATGCCGTTTTAAAATTTTCTGAATAATTCACCAGTACAAGATACTGAGTAGAGGACCAGCTCATTAAACCATGTAAATAATGCTGACGGAGGGAAAACAACAAAAGTGAGTTTATATACTACTAGCAGTGAAACATGCCCACATTGGATTTGGTGTTTTTTAATAGTTTTCTGATGCACTACAGGTCTAATAAAATGTGCAGTATCTTTCCTTTTCCTGCTTGTTTTAAAGAAATAACGGCATACACAAATGTGAGGTATTAATAATTGATGCAAGAGGCAGAAGAACATGCAGTAGTGCTTACACCTCAGGATGATGCAGAGCATGTTTTATGAATCTGCAGATGCAGTGCATAACAACCCCCTGAAGGATTGGATTTAAAGTTGTGTAGGAGAGAGAGAGAGAGAGAGAGAGAGAGAGAGAGAGAGAGAGAGAGAGAGAGAGAGAGAGAGAGAGAGAGAGAGAGAGAGAGAGACCCTTCTGGGTTTCTTCCACCACTTACCCACATGTAAAGAGCTTTTTATTCCACAGAGACGAAGAGCAGTGGAAAGACAGTAGGAGGCAGATGATAGAAGTTGACCGCTGCTGTGTAGGGGGATGGAGGAAACCCTCTGCATGTCACTGGCCTCTGAGCTAACATCACATTGCTCTAACTGCAGGGAGAATAAAAAGTGCTGAGCAACGTCCTCATAAGGGGGTCTCTCAGGTAGGAGATGCTGTACGTATTTTCAACTGGGTAAAACATACCTCGTTGTGATCCAAATCCTCGGGCAACAATGGTCCTCGTACGTCTCTTCTTAGACTACGAGAAGTTGTACTGGAGGTCCCTGAATGGAAGGCGGTCCCCTCTCTACTTTGAGATTGTACACACACACACACACACACACACACACACAAAAAAAAAAACAGATGAGTGGCAGTGTGGTAATTTGTATTTATTTATATTTTATCTTAATGTATGTATGTTACTCTACAATAGACATGGCAATACGCTTCCTAGAGACATTCATACCACAAAACCCAGTCCAGCCATAATTTTAGCTACCACGTGACACTGCAGGTTCAGTCATTTCGGTAAAGCCTCATAAAATGTGTAGTGGGAATAATATTCATATTCCTAAATGACAGACAATCAGGGGAGTTTATTTTATTGACTAAATAAATTGGTTGGCCATTCATACAAATGTTATATGCATGACATAACGTAAGTGTCCTTGGACCAGCCCCTGAATCCCAAATTGCTCCTGAAGGTTGTGCTGTTACGAATGGGAATTAGTTTTGGGGTACTGTTGGGCAGGTGGGACCTTGCCCGGAAGCCTCTGTCGTCAGTGTACGCATGAGTGTGTGTGAATGGGTGAATGATGAAATGTAGAATTATGTGTAATGTGCTGTGTTTTGAAGAATCGAGAAAGGCGCTATACAAATCCATTTGTCGTTTAAATCCATTGCTGTGTTGGATCAATAACTTTTCTTTGGGAAAAAAAGACAAAATGGATGTTTATCAAATGCCTTTTATAATAACTTCATTCATAAACAGAGTTTACAAAATGCTCTAAAGAGAAGCATAGGATAGACAAAGCCAAACAAGAAAACAGGAACACAAAATTCAAGAAGCAGAATGTCAATAAAAAGATGAATAAAACAAAAAGCAAAAAAGAGACCACACCATAAAGCCAATGAACACAACAAAGAGAGCAAAAGGAAATAAATACATCAATCAAACAAAATGAGAAGGTCAAAAACCTTGCATTAAAAGACATAAAAGGACGACATCACGCAAATCAACTCTAAAAAAAATCGGTAAAGTAATGTGTCCCTCTTCTTTTGACGTAATAACAACCGTAGCGGACAAATGTGGCCAAAGTGGAAAGATCCCTTTTTGACAATTATTGTTCAACAATGGCACACTTCAAAAAATATGTTCTCATTTGTAATCGCTGAAGGCTGCTATAGTACAAAGAAATATGATAAGTATATAACATGTAGAACACCAATACAAAAACACAGAATATAATAAAGCATTAATTATATGAAAGCAAGTGATGTCAGTGATGGTTTTGCTGCCCTGAGTTTCTCAGGCATTCAGGAAAAAAGAAATGTAAGCGCTTGGATGGCAAAGTCCCAATCACCTCTGCAAATTTTCTTTTTTACTAGACTTTACTGAACTTGCCAGAATGGATACACTTCAATATCTGGAGCAATGCATTAGCTTAAATAGAATCAAAGCAGCTGTGATTTAGCTAAAAGCGTTCATAATGTGCACAGTGTAACTTGAACAGTATGTTAGCGCTATCTTTTAATACCTGCACCCATCAGACTAATTGGGACAATCGAGCAACACAAATATGCCTCGATCAATCACCCAGACCCAAGGGCCAACCTTTCGCATTGCAGTTCCACAAGAGTCAGAACTGAGCGTCGCAGAGCTAGCTGTGGTTGTGTGTGTTTGTGTGTGTCTGTGCGTACTTGTACATCTTTGTGAGGACCAATTGAAGTTTAGGACCTTCAGAGTAAGGACATGTTGGCTGGTTCTCTCTTATTCAAAGGCCTATTCAAGGATTAGTTTTAGTTGTTCTTTGTTTTATTTTTATTTTTTTTATTTTGGTTATATACAAAAAGCAAGATTTGTTTTACATCAAAAGAAGAAAGCGTCTAACCTAACTTGTCCCCATTAACTGTTACTTATGATGCTTCATTAATTGATGATACCTTTGTATTTCTCCAGTCTTTTCTTTAAATTTTTTCTTAAATATCAACAGATTTTTACTATTCTTGATTTCATCAGTTAAAGTATTCCACTGTTTCACCCCACAGACAGAGATGCACATGCTTTTTTGAGTTGTATGAACAATTGGCTGTTTGAAATTCCATCTCCCTCTGAGATCATACTCTCCTTCTCTAGCTCTAAACATCTTTTTAATATTACCAGGGAGTAAATTATGTTTGGCTGTGTACAGAATTTGTGCTGTTTTAAACTCTACTAGATCTCTAAGTTTCAGTGTATGTGATTTTAAAAACAGTGCATTGGTGTGTTCAAGATATCCTACATTATTAACTATTCTGATTGCTCTCTTTTGCATCATGCATAATGGCTGTAGGGTGCTTTTGTAGGTGTTGCCCCATACAACACAATATGTAATGTATGGAAGAACGAGAGTGTAATATAATGTCTGCAATGATTTATGGTTCAGTATGTTCCTTGTTTTGCATAATATCCCTACAGTTCGTGCTAACTTGGACCTGACAGACTTAACATGTGGTTTCCAGCTAAAGTTGCTGTCGATCATCACGCCTAAAAATAAGTTCTCGAAAACTCTTTCCAGCATAATACTATCCAACATTAATTCTACCGGAGTATTCGGATGTATATTTCTATTGCCAAAAACCATAAATGTTGTTTTGTATATGTTTACCGATAATTTATTTACATCGAACCACAACTTTAGCTCAATTCTGCCGTGACAACCTCCAACAACTGCTGAAGGTTCTCCCCAGCACAGAATACATTAGTGTCATCAGCAAAAATAACATAATTCAGTATTTTAGAAACATTGCATATGTCGTTGATGTAAAGTACAAATAATTTCGGTCCGAGAATTGACCCTTGCGAAACACCACATATGATATCTAAGAGAGGAGACCTAGTTACTCCCACCTGAACAAACTGTTTTCTGTTTTCAATGTAACTTTTTAACAAATTAAGCCCTACCCCTCTAATCCCATACCTTTCCAGTTTATGTATCAAAATACTATGATCAATTGTATCAAACGCTTTCTTTAGATCGACAAAAACACCTACTGAAATTCTTTTATTGTCACTCTTACTTGTTAATTCTTCGACTAAATTCATTAAAGCCATTGCAGTTGATCTGTTTGTTCTAAAACCATATTGTCTGTCCATAAGCAACTCATATTATTCAACAAAGCTGTCTAATCGTAAAACAAAGAGCTTCTCAAGAATTTTTGAGAACTGGGAGAGCAGTGAAACTGGCCTGTAGTTAGTAAAAAGGTGTTTTCCTCCAGTTTTGTGTAATGAGATCACTTTAGCTGTTTTCATTTTACTGGGAAAGCATCCCAAGTCGAATGATAGATTACAGATGTAGGTTAGAGGGTCTACTATAGTGTCAATTACTTGTTTTATTAAACTCATGTCGATACCATTCCAATCCAGCGATGTTTTGTTCTTAAACTTGTGAACAACGTTAATTATTTCATTTTCATCTGTAACTCTCAAATAGATGGTATCTGGATTTCTTTCTCCATAGAATCTTTCAGCACCTCCTCCTTGTGGAGGTTTTATTTATTTTGCCAGTTTTGGCCCCACATTCACAAAGAAGTTGTTGAAGCCCTCCACCACCTCCTTCTTGTCAGTGATTGTCTTATTGTTATCTATAAAATAATCAGAAAAGCTGGAGCTATTATTTTCTTTTCTTCTAATGACTGAGTTTAGTATGTTCCATGTGCCCCTGATATTGTTTTTATTCTTTTCCAACATTAAATTGTAGTAATCCTTCTTACATTTTCTAATAATATCAGTTAATTTATTTTTACATCTTTTATATTTCATTTCTTTTTCTCTAGTTCTATCTTTTATAAATTGTTTGTACAAGGTGTTCTTTTTTTTGCAGGCATTCAACAAGCCCTTTGTGATCCAAGGTTTATGAGAGTTCTTGCTTTTCTTATTGCTTTGTCGCATTGGACAGTTTCTATCATATATTGATAAAAAAAAAATATCTAAGAAAGAGTCATATGCAGTATTTACATCCACTGCTTCATAAACAGTTCTCCAGTTTTGTTCCAGCAATTCCCTTCTAAATGCCTCAAGGGTGACTTCCGTTCTTATTCTACTCTGTCTTGTACTTTCATCTTTCATCATTTTATGTTCACAATCATAGATAACAAACACTGGTAGGTGGTCACTTATATCATTTATAAGTAACCCACTAATTAAATTATCTTCCATGTTATTAGTAAATATATTATCTATAATTGTTGCTGATTGAGCTGTTATTCTACTGGGTTTTGTAACGATGGGGTATAAGCTCATACTGTACATTGTCGCAGTATATTCGGCAATCAATAGTAAATTATTTGGATTTAGCAAATCAATATTATAATCACCACAAATGAAAGTGACTTTCTGCTCAGTGTGTGTGAACATACCTTCCACCACTTCCTTGAACTTCTCTATACTGGAGCTGGGAGCTCTGTAAACACAACTAACAATAATATTTGTCTTTTTCTTCATGAAAATCTCTATAGATATACATTCACACACATCCTCAATAGCAGCAGTCATGCTGTTAACAATCTTATAAGTAAGTATTTTATCTACATACAGAGCTGTCCCCTCTCCATTTTTGTTGGCTCGATTACTGAAATTTAAATCATACCCTTCCAGTTCAAAATCCACTCCTTTGTCCAGTCCAAGCTAGGTTTCAGAGATGGCTATCACACTAAAGGGTGAGTTGAATTGACCTAGATAATCTTTTATATTTTCAAAATTGGCATATAAACTTCTGCTATTGAAGTGGATGATCGATTCTCCATGTTTTAAATCAAATGTATTATTAAACTGGTCATCAGTGTAGTACTGGCAATTACTAGTCACATTATTATTTATTTTTATTTCTGGGTCAATATCTGAGTCCATGTCCTGCATCTTGACCAAAGAAGCTCTGAAAAACTATAACATATAGACGCATAAAATCATAACTATTCCATGTAGAACGAATTAGCAGGACCAGCACCAGTTTGATAATCCAAAGGAAATAGAAGATTTTGTTTGTTTGAAAAAGGAACAAATCTTTATCCATAAAAAATAAAAAAATACTTTATCCTACCAGGTGTCACTGAAACTGGAAAGGTGTTACTGAAACGCATCCAGCTCCTCCAAGCTTCTGATAACGAGAACTTTTGCCTGCTCTGGAGAACCGTTTAGCTTGATGAAGACTTTGCAGTTTGCAGTCCACGTAGATTGAATTTTCTTCTGGTAACACAGTTGACGGGCTTTTCGAGCAATGTCGGCATTCTTTTTTATCAGGTTTTCGTTCATATAGACATCGGTTCCTTTCAGCCAGCGGACTTGTTTTAGCAACTCAATTATGTGCTTTCTGTTAACCAACCGTATGAACACGGCTGGTTTGTCAGTTTTTAGTCTGCGAGGAAGAGGATGGCATGCCTCTATGTTATTGATATCCATCTTGATTCCGTGTGACTGGAAAAAAGCGGACACCTGTCCCTCCACAGAAATGGCTTCTTGTTCGGTAAGTTCTTCTCCTTTTTCGCGGGATGCTGCACAGGCATAGGATCGGGGTTTGATATTTAGTCCGGAGATAATTATGTCATTAATCCTGGAGTATTGTTCCAGATCGGTCACCCGGTTTTCCAGGAGCACAATCTTTCTGTCCTTCTCTGCATTTTCAATCCTGAGGGCTTTCACCTCCTCCACCAGCCCCATGATTGTTCCCTGCTGCTTTTGGACAGCAGAAACTCCTTCCGTGAGGAAATCGATCGATTTTTTTTAATTCTTCGATATCATGGCGCTGGAGAAGTTTAACCAAGTTGTTCGTTAGATATTTCCGTTTGTTTCTCCTGTCAGTGGAGTAGATCCAGCGTTCACGTGCACTCACTCTTTTCAAAAGAAATTATGAAATGAGTTATACATTTTTGTTCTTTATGTTGGACCCGTGCTACCTGAATTATGTGTACTGTATACATTACAATCAGTGGGCCTTAGTGACGTTGACTATGTCATTCTAAATAATATGTCATTTAAAATAAGGACATATCTGGTTTGTGGTATAAGTATATTCATACAATTTTCAGCCAGTGTTGCAGGTTTAATATATTGGTTTCTTGTCTTCGCTTCTCATCTATTGTCCCACTCTTCAGTCATATGTACAGAGTTGTTGTCTTTAATGTCAAATGCTTTGTTCACACCGAAAGCGTTGTGAAGCTCCCCAAGGGGCGGGGCTTATCTCCATAAAATACGTTATCCTTTCCTTCATCCACCATGAAACAACTAACTAGTTCTGCTTTATACTTGGTGTGGACCTCCCACACATGTCGAAACCTCTAACAGCCTTGTGTTTGGGTTCATGACATCACCCGTAGGCTCACACAGCTCCGTCACTTTCACCGATTATGTTAACTGTTACGTCTGAAAGACTTCCGCTTCCAGAGTCCACTCTGGTATTGTTCAGAGGTCCAGACCAAATGTGGAGGACCACTGCTCTTGGCTGTTGATGTCTATCAATATCGCTCATTTTGAAAATGCCGTAAGACAGCAATACGGATCCGTATCAGATCAGCGAGGAGAGCAATACGTGGCTGGCATGACAACCCATTGCTATATAATAATTTGTCTTTATTCATAAAGAAAATGGAAGCTAGCGGTCTGATGCTCCCAGAGGAAACGCAGGTCGAGGACAGCATCATCAGTGTAATGCTGCTAATGCTTCAACTCTGTCAGAATTTTGTTGGGGCATTGGGTGCCCTTTTTTGGTTTTGAGCACCTGCCCCCCAATAAATGTCTGTGCACGTGCCTGCTGTGGACCAAATGTTTCAATAGGTTGCTATAGATTTCTAATACAGGAAAAAACAGCCACACTATCAACAATAGACAAATAGAGAGAGCATGCTTAGAGATTAAGTGATTTATACTGAGAATCAATGTTAAGAACTGGCATCCATCACAAACTAAGAATCCAAATACTGAACGCTGTATCCCAGTTGGGCTTTTAAAGTCTTTATTTGAATGAGAGATGCCACATTGAGTTTGTGAAAGAGCGGGGGGTTTTCTTAGTATTTAGAGATCCCTCAAGACATTCAATTCAGTTCATTTTGTATAGCCTAGAACAGGGGTGCTCAATACGTCGCCTGCCAGTCGATTGCGGCGTAGTATTGGTACAGGTCGCATGACATAAAAAAAAATTGGCCCGCTCCCGTGTAACTTTCTCTATAGTGCCAGATTACAGCAGAAGCGTGTCATTTCTGTCTTTCCGTGTGGCGTTAACAGTCCTCTGCTCGCCGTCTCGCGAGCCGCAGAGCTCCACTGGCTTGCGCGCATTGGGGCGGTGCAAAAAAAAAGTCACTAGCATTTTTTAAATAGGGAAGAAAACCTTCCGGAGAGCAACATGTGACTTTCAGACACACAATAAGGCCTCATTGGGCGTGGACAGCCATGTATTATTACCAACTGGTGGTTCACATGTGGAGCTTTTACAAACAAAGAGGGCTAATGGGGAAACATGCATAATCAGATGCAAAAGTTGAATATGTGGAGAATGAACCGGAAGCATCGTAGTCTTCTTTCCGACACAACATTCCTGTGTCCACAGCCTTTGATCTACGACAAAATATTTCTCCGCAGTGAAGTGCATAAATAACGCTGATGGTAGGTAGGGCGGTGATTGCGTTCTGTAGAGGCGCAAGGTGCCTGTGCCCAACCACCACTGGAATGCGTCACAAGCCGGCCTTGGTCCAAAAATATAGCTGCTCATTAAATGACATGGGAGCAGTCATTCCCGATCTCATTCATCTTTGGAACTTGATGCGGCTGATACACCAACATGCTGCCATAGCATTGGTGGAAATATATAGCCCTCCAGGCTTAAAGGGGGTTTCTCTCCTAGATCTTCCATGAATCTTCACCAGGTCTTCTGATCGTCACCCACCTTTATTTTAGTTTGTACTCTTGGCTGATTGTTCTCTTTTCTAAAAGCAAAAATAATTATCTTCAACATGACTTCTGTTTACTATCATGGACAGAAATATATGTATGACAATTCTGATAAAAATGGCAGCTGGATAAGCTGCTTGTAAACATAAAATGTGTACCCTATGCCTCCTATCACCTTAAGAATATATCAACGTTTAGAGGATTTATGTCTCAACAGGATTTGGATCATGGATGCATTTATCTTCAGTAGACTTGACTACTGTAACGGTGTGTACACAAGTCTCTGTAAATAGTCAATCAGAAAGCTGCCGATCAAGTCCTGAATAAGACCAGGAAAAGCGGATCACATCACTCTGAGGTCTTTGCAGTGGCTTGCTGATAGTTTATAAAGCACTGAATGGTTTAGGGCCTAAAGACATTTGTGATCTGCTGCTACCTTATGAACCACCTTGACCACTCAGGTCGTCTGAGACAGTGTTCTACTTCCTGATCCGAGAGACAGTCGGAACTAAACACGGAGAATCAGCGTTCAGTGTTTCTTCTTCACATATCTGGAACAAGGTTCCTTCTTCTGCATTATGTATTATGAAGCACTTTTAATTGCCTTGTTGTTGAAATGTGCATTACAAATAAACTTGCTTTAACTAACAAAGCAATCAGATCGATCTCAGTTCGATCTCAGTTTGTATTTGTAAACGATGAAGCCTCGATGACCACCAACGTTAGTCACAGAGTTCCACAAGGATCTGTTCTTGGACCAATTCTATTTACCTTATACATGCTTCCTTTGGGCAATATTATCAGGAAACACTCCATAAACTTTCATTGTTATGCAGATGATACTCGACTATATCTATCGATAAAACCAGAGGAGACTAACCAACTCACTAAAATTCAAGCATGTCTTAGTGACATAAAAACATGGATGACCGGCAACTTCTTGATGCTAAACTCAGACAAAACCGAAGTAATTCTACTCGGCCCTGAGCACCTCAGAAATCAATTATCTGGTGATGTGATTTCTGTAGATGGTATTACTCTAGCATCCAACACCACTGTAAATAATCTCGGCGTTATCTTTGATCGGGACTTACGTAAAGCAAATCTCAAGGACTGCATTCTTCCATCTACGTAATATTCAAAAAAATCAGGCACATTTTGTCTCAAAAAGATGCAGAAAAATTGGTTCACGGGTTTGTTACTTTGAGACTGGATTACTGCAACTCCTTATTATCAGGCTGCACTAATAAGTCTCTTAGGTCCCTCCAGTTGATCCAGAATGCTGCAGCTCGTGTTCTCACTAAAACTAAGAAAAGAGATCACATTACTCCTGCATTAGCTGCTCTGCACTGGCTCCCTGTAAAATCAAGAATCACTTTTAAAATTCTTCTCTTAACATACAAAGCCTTAATTGCTGATGCACCATCATATCTTAAGGAGCTTGTAGTACCGTATAGCCCCACCAGAGAGCTGCGCTCACTAAATCCGGGGCTACTTGTTGTTCCTAGAGTCTTAAAATGTAAAATGGAGCCTTTAGTTATCAAGCTCCTCTTTAATGGAACCAACTTCCAATTTCAGTCCGGGAGGCGGACACAGTCACCACATTCAAGAGTAGACTTAAGACTTTCCTCTTTGACAGAGCTTATAGTTAGGGCTGAATCAGGTTTGCCCTGGTCCAGCCCCTGGATATGCTGGTATAGGCTTATAGATGCTGGGGGACGTTTTAGGATGCACTGAGCACCTCTCTCCTCTTTTCTTTCTCCTATGGATGAATCTTCATCTCTTAATCACACATGACTAACTCTGCTTTCTCCCCGGAGTCCTTCTGACTTCACGTCTCATGGGGTCATCGGACCCCATGAGACGGCATAGATCGCATCTGCTGATGGACCTTCGATGGTTGGATCGTGAGTTCCTGACGCCAGCTGTGCCACTGCCCTGCTGGGACTCCGCCCACTCCTCCACTCGGGAGGTCTCCAAACTCTCCATCGTGGAATATGCCTAAGGCCACGTTTACACATAGCTGGGTATTTACAGAAACAAATATTTCTGCCCCTCCGTTTTCAAAAATAACGTTGTACACACAAGGTCGTTTTCAAAAAAGTTCCTGTTTATATGAACCCGCATAACTATCGCGCGCGCTCACGCTCAGTGCGGGCGAGACAGGCCGGTGGTGCGCCCGACCCCTCGGGGCCGGGACCCCAACTCGGGGTCGAGCTGCCGGCCCTCACTGTCACTGCGCCACAGGGTTTCCATTCACCCTCTGACTCGCGCGTGCGTTAGACTCCTTGGTTCGTGTTTCAAGACGGGTCGGGTGGGTTGCCGACATCGCCGCAGACCCCTGATGCCTTTTACGAGAGCCGATCCCCGCCCTGGCGACACAACGCGGTTGGGGTGCACTGTGAAGCATTTTTAAATCGCATACTGTGACGTCTGCCAACCTAAAACTCTGTTTGCCCTCGTTCACACGCAAACACAAAAACGGCGTTTTCAGAAATCTCCACTTTGGCCGGAATTTTTTGAAATTATCGTTTTCCGTGATAAAACCTCCGTTTTCGTGTAAATGAAAGGCCAAAACGCATGAAAACATATGCGTTTATATGCGTTTTTCCATCGTGTAAACGGGGTCTAAATATTAACTATTGATAAACTCTGTCAGATTCCTTGAATGTATTTTAACTCTAAATCTGTCCTTCTGTACAAATAACATCTATTGCATCTGTCCATCCTGGAGAGGGATCCTCCTCTGTTGCTCTCCTGAAGGTTTCTTCCCTTTTTTCCGACTGAAGGGTTATTTGGGAGTTTTTCCTGGTCCGATGTGAGGTTTTGGGGCAGGGATGTCTAATGTGTACAGATTGTAAAGCATTCTGAGACAAATTTGTAATTTGTGAAACTGGGCTATACAAATAAACTGAATTGAATTGAATTAACACTAGCCTCTACATTTGTAAAGTGAAGCATTATACTTTGTGCAGAAAGTATATTTAGAAAAAGAGAGTATTTTGAGAATGAATTTAGACATGATTGGTATCTTACGATGAGAAGCCTAGTTTGGCATGAAGTCCAGAAGCAGGGGGATACAGCTGGCCTAAATGTGTATTGAAGACCAGTTCATACATTCCATCATATCTGTGCTACAGTTACAACATGTGTTTGGTAGTTTCAACACGTACCCTTAAACTACAAAATCTTTCTATTCATGTCTAGATAAAAGGTGCTCAATACGAAATTTAAGCATGTCTACTTCCTCCACGAGCCTCTAAACATGGCCACAGCTGAGACGCAAGCAAAGATTCTCTACGGCTAAGAAGACGCACTCAAACAAAGAGGTCCAATATTTACTTTGGGTGAAGGATCATCGGTGTGTTTCATGGTAACTTCAGCCATTACAGTCAGAAGATTCAGAACCTGCTGCTCGTCTCCTAAAAAGGGATGGGGCAGTGAAGATACCCGCTTGACGCCGACACAGGAAACTGTGTCTCTGAGTGTCTCTGGGCGCTCTGAAAGCTGAGGTCTCTGGCTAGCTAATATCGCCAAAAGTGCCGACAATGCACCATTCTAACATTGACATTATTTCTCTTCCCTCATATATATATATATATATATATATATATATATATATATATATATATATATATATATATATATATATATTAGGGCTGTCAATCGATTAAAAAAAAACAACTAATTAATCGCACATTTTGAAATTCATTAATCGAGATTAATCGCGATTAATCGCAAATATGTTTTTTTTCTTCTAAAGACTAAATCTTGTAAATGAAGCAGTAATCCTTTCAGACAGCGTGTGTTTTAGACACTTGTTTGATAGTATTTGTTGTTAAAGACACCTTCACACAGAGCTGTGTCTCAGAGAGGCTACTACCAAAGGGCCAGCCAGGGATTTAATATCGTGGATGATAAATAGTTTCTTCAGTGAAACGTCAGATTAGTAAACCTGTCATCTTTAACACTGAACAGCAGCAGAACTAGTGGCTTTGGAAACTGACTCACATTCAAATGTGTCACTCTGGAGGCTGGGGGCATTTCATACATTTTACAAAAATATAATATAATTCACCTTTTAAAGTCTTTTGCATATGACACACAACCCCACGTGTTCTACATCAAACCTTCCAGAACAATCTCATCTCTATCATGAGGCTCATTGTCCTCCTCGTGTTCTCTGTCTTCTCTGGCTGAGGGCTGCTAATGACCTTCACCTGGGAGGTGGGCGGGCCTTGTGATTTACTGAGTGTTCATTGGTTGTTTTTCACAAAATGTTGACAGACAAACGGTTTGACCAATCACGGTGAAGATTTTGTGTGACGAGTTCTTTCCGTGCCGCGTCACCCGACACGTCTGTGTGTCTGTGTCTGTGGACTGAACTGATTTCTGCTCGATATTTTCGCGGAAAACTCATAGTTTTAAAAATGGAAACAGTGTCAGACACACTGCCGCGGCTTGACACTTGACACAAAAGTGCAAAAACATCAACGAACACGGGAAGTAAACAAAGTTGCGTTAATTACGTTAAAATATTTTAGTGCGTTTATTAATCGCATAGATTAACGCGTTAACGCTGACAGCCCTAATATATATATTATTTTTTTTACACTGGTTTCCTTCCATGCGTTCCTCTCCTCCTACCTTACGCCTCCTTTTTGTTGCTATTTAATTAACCTGTCTTTCTTTCGGCTCTGGTGATGAATAATGCAGCAGCATAACATCCTTGTCTTCCCACTATCCTGCTTCCTATCCTAACACCCCCCCTCTTCTCCGCGTGCCATTAAAACCAGCCTCCCCCCCTCCACCCCTGTCCCGTCTCTGTCCCTGTCTTCGTCAATCTGGTGGAGGTGACTCATTGTGGCCAGTGTTGATCATGAATAGCTGAAACAATCCGTCTGGGTGAAGGTTATTCGATGGTCTCTCAGCGGAGGGTAGGGGTGGAGGGGTCCACTGAAAGGGCTGTGGAGATGAAGGAGGTGCAAGCGATCGCTAAGGGGATTATCTCATAGCTGTATAGATTTGGGAGGAAGACACTTGATAAAGGATAGATTGTCTTGAAGGTCTTGTCTGCAAAAGATATACAAATACATAACTGGCGGTCCACAGTGCTTGACAAAAAAAAAAAGATCGCTTTACAGATTTTGTTCTTATTCTAAAACATTGCAGACTTTGCCTGCTGTAATGGCCACACAGGATTAAACCCCTGCACGAAAGCTCAGGGGAGAAAAGTATATTCCATGTGAGATATATATTTTCTCATCATTTATTTATCCTTGTTCTGCTTGGTGCGGTGTTCGATTCGGCTGGCAGTCAAACTGGCGTTTGAAAAACAATCTTTCACAACGACAATGCACTGTGCTGCAATTGCTTGCAAGTTGCCAAGTGATCCTCTGCAAATTCCTCGCATCAAATTCAATACATCCTTGAACTTCGACATTGTCGATGATTTTATGATGCCTCTGCTTCTCTGATCTTCACCGAACACGCGAGAAGGAGCAACTCGGGGACTCCGCACTGGAGCATTAGAGACAAGAGTATGAAATAACTCTGGTGGAAGCTTGGTTCAATTTAAATGCCGTCACTGTATTTACTCCAGAATATTTGGCAAGTTCCATTTTGAAACACAATACAGTTATGGTGTGCTTGTATACCAAATAAAAGTGCATGCTACTCTCGCTGAAACATGCCTATCATTATATAATATGGATGCATGCGTGTCCTGCACGCTCACAATTTAATGGATGTAAAGTTGCATATGTAGGCCTGTGCATACAGTAGTGAATTATTAAATGCATTTGAGTGAGTATGCGTGGGTGTCCCAATGCATATTTGTCTGGATGTGTTGCCACATTCCCTCCAATTCATCTTTCGTGTGTGTACATATGCACTGCAAGGCTGAGCTGGTGTCTGCTCTGGATTAAATCATTCCAGCTCATCAACTGTGCAGATCCCATCTCCTCTTTAACTGCAGAGCGAGAATCAACGGACAGGTCAAACACACGCGCACACACACACACCTACACACACTGTATACATTGGTGCACACACATAGGAAAGGAAAATGCTGAGATAAGAGAGGATAGAGGAGTCAAAATGAGATTTGCTTTCACACGTTTAATTGTTTGTCACACACTCTGTTACTGTACTAGACTGGGGGGGCTGGGGGGGGGGGTCCATGCACCATTGACGAAGTATTGTACTATTGAAAAAAAAAGCTTTGATAAATTCTGATGTGTATCAGTCAATTAAACAATAGATACAAATTAGATTAAAGAAACAAGTATTTAAAGGGAAAACAAACTTTCCAAATGTCCATTTCGAAAAGTCGGCAAACTCCAAATCTGAAAAGGCAATGCAGGTTTAAGGAACTTCAGTTTCAAGTTCCTTAAACCTGCATTTCCTCAACTGACTAGGGTGGGTCTCTTCCAGTTGTTTAGAAGTCTATGAGAAAAAAAACATTACTTCTCTCTTGATTTATTCCCTCAGTAAACATTGTAAATATGAATTTATGTTCTCAATCTGTAGTTTCAAGTCAAAAAGGTAAACATTTCTTATTCACTAGTCAGTTTTACACAGAATCAGTTAAAACAAAAAACAAAAAAAAGATGTCAACCACCAAAAACCAAGATACGATGACTGCAGTCAGTTCTTCTTTTCATACGAATATGAATGATGCAGATCACGCACCAAGAGATGCCTGTGAAATAAGCCTTTCTTCCCCACATCACTTAAGCATCTTTATGATGCATGCCGGCATCTAGTTTATTTGTAATCTCTTTTGTAAATTTGATTGCAGCCTGTGATGACGAGGGAGAAACTATGAGCTGAGATACTGCAGCTGTGGTTGAGCTTTTGAAAGGAGATGTCTATCTGTCACGGCTTACAGCATTCATGGGTGGTGAGTGCAAAAATACACCAGAGATGCTCTCTCTCTCTCTCTCTCTCTCTCTCTCTCTCTCTCTCTCTTTCTTTCTGTGAATGCAAATTCCCTTTTCCGCTCTCTTGCTTTTTTTTTCTTCTAACATCTCCACTGATGCTTGGAACATCTGTGGCCCTCCTACCTACTTTATTTCTACCACTCCTTTTATTCCACTCTGAATGACATATTTGGGACAATTTACCTCTGGTGCTCTATGGCCTTCGTCTCTCATAGCTCAAACATTTTCCCAGTTACTTCCGCGGTTCCAATACTCACCTCATACCTCCATCTGTCTCATCAAGGTCTGGATCGTGGAATATGCCTGCTACCAAACTATTCATACACTCTTTCATATCCATTGATTCTGTTGTTAGTTGTTACTATGTTTTAATTTGTCTATAATGATTCCTTCTGTACACATTACATCTATTGCTCCTGGAGAGGAATCCTCCTCTGTTGCTCTCCTAAATATTTCTTCCCTTTTTTCCCCGTGAAGGGTTGTTTGGGAGTATCTCCTGATCCGATGTAAGGTTTAGGGACAGGGATGTCTATATGTTCAGATTGTAAAGCACTCTGAGACTAATTTGTAATTTGTGAAAATGGGCTATACAAATAAACTGAATTGAATTGGATTAATCACGGAGTTCCACAAGGTTCTGTGCTTGGACCAATTAGATTGACCTTATATATCCTTCCTTTGGGCAATATTATAAGGAAACACTCAATACACTTTCATTGTTATGCAGATCATACTCAATTATAATAATATATTTTTATTGTCATATTACGTATAGTTATATACATATATTCAATTCAGTTTATTTGTATAGCCCAGTTTCCGCCCACTGCCATGCCCGCTTCTGTTGGACCAGCTGTGATGAGTTTCTGGTAAACCCCGGCAGTGGTTATAGGGACCATGTCTTTCTCTGGCGAGCTGTCAAGTTGTTCCGGTAAAACCAGTCAAGTGATCCCTTTTTTCAGTAGCAGCGCACAGGCTCGGTGGAGTTGCCCTCCCGACTCTGGAGTGAGACTTCCAGTTTTCCCTGTAATGTGATTTGTTGGTTTCTTGTTTTGGGGTTTTGTGCATCAGGTCAATAATATCCTGACTTTAATTCTGAAGCTGCTATTTGGGTCCTCCACAACACTCACCTCCCATAACACAAACGGTATCTTTGTAGATAAGAAGCAGACTTTGGCAGCGAGGGGTGTCTAGGCTCAACTACGGAGTGATGGAGCGGGGGTTCAGGGAACGGTGTCGAGTTCAGGGATCAGTGTCGGGTCCGATGGACGATTGTAAATTAGTCCCCACTTGAGGCCAATCTGTGTGTGTGTGTGTGTGTGTGTGTGTGCGTACTTTTGTTTCCACAAAGGAGCAGTAAGGACTGAGGAGCGAGGTGGTGGAGAGCAGAGGCACAGTCATTAATAAAAGATATTACCAAATACCCTTACTGTATACTCATCCTTGGGTGCGTGGGGAAGAAACTTACCGGTGATAGCCACAAGCTTGTTACACAGAGCTAGAAGCTGCAGAACTAATGTGGGTTGTTGTTGTTGTTGTGCTATGTCTCCAGCTGTTGTCTGTCTGAAATGTTACTTGAAAACTGTTACTTGAAGTTTAACACGTTTTTAAACATTTAATACATGAAACAAACACAAATTCTATATTCCCATTTTGTTAGATTTCAATTTGTGTTTTAATGATGTGATTTACGAAGCAGACATGTATGCTGTAGCATTCTTTAGGTTTACTTTAAACAGTATTTCCTCAATTATTTTGTTGCTACTTTGCCCTTTTGATCAATAATGAATAACTGTAAATCGTTCCCTGCGTACTGACACCAGCTGTGAAATGAAATAACATTCCCAGATGAGCTCACATGTCGACACTCACTTCATCAAAGCTTTTTCCAAACACTAGCTATAGATATGGGACTGATATCTCCCTCGCTGCGTGTTATGAGTTCTTTGTCTACGCCCCTTTTCCCCATTTTGCCAACATTGATTGCACAAGCCAGATGTGGAAAATGTAACTTTTTCTGTGGAATGGAGACATTTTAAAAATTGAGGGCGGCCTGCTTTGATGAAAGACTGGATGGAGACCTAATGATGTCTCATATCTCTAATGAGGCTCTTCAACAGCAATGTTAAGTAGGGCTTATGGCACCTGGGAAGGGATGAAACAGTGGCAATAGTGCGTTGAGCTCCAAGTATACTGAATATTTGATTATCTTTAATCTATTTTTCATATCTTTTGAATTATTTTTTATTTCACTTCAGATTGATCTAAATACCAATTATGTCAGTTTAGTAATGGTAGATGAAGGATAACATTTTAAACAAAACTACAAATTAAAAAGAAATACTCATTTGAGATCATCAAGGTTAGAAAATAAAATAGGTGCAGTGATTATTTTGCACATTTCTCTAAAACCTTCTGTTTCATGTCATGCAGTGTTTTTCCATTCCATCAAACCAGCACCCATTTCTGCTGTAATAAACGGAGAAACAGAGACCAATACAGAGAGACGTAACATATAAGAAAGTTGAGTGGTGATAACAAATGTCATTGCAGTTGTGCACGTTAATACAGACAGAACCTATATCTGGTCTCTGCCTTTGAAAGCAGCAACTCTGCAGCATTCTGAGTGCTCTCTGCCTCTCCGTGAGAAATGTACATCAAAATGATCATAAAAGAGTTTATCCAAATGAGCTGTATGGAGAACAAGAATAGAAACTGTGTTAATGTGTGGAAAAAGGATAAAGGACTGAACTTATAACAGCTGAAATGAGTGTCTGTACTTCTACAAGTCCATAGAGTAAAAGTGCTTGTCACACAGAAAAAGACATACACATAAAGTATTGCATTATTGGACTATTATCCTAACCAAGTATAGAGTTATTTTTTAATTGTATATGACCATGTGTCTATGTACAAGAAACTTAACCCCAAAATTGGTTTAAGAATATGTTTGAATGGTTAGTCTGATGGATGATGACATGTAGCGTTAAAGAGCTTTTAGTGGTTGGACAAAGAGAAAAACAAGTACAGTCCATTTCATATTTACATTAAGTGAGATATGGTATTTTCATCCAAACCTGAACATAACCAAGTACTTTTTGTTGCTTGAATGTAACAACAGTGATCATTTCACAGCATTAAATACACTACCGCATCTTTTAAACTTTTTACAAATAGTTACATATAACTGGCAAAATCATTATTTTCATCATTATTATTATAATTCTCATTTATTACATTGTGATTATCTTTCGTTTTTTACAATCAATCTGATCATTGAAACCCAACCCTTACTTTCTGTATATTCAGTGTGTGTATGCAGTTGTGTATTAAAATAGATGTCAACATGTTCAATAAACTATCCAGCGACTTGGAAAGACAATTCCTTCTACCTGTTTGTTCAATCAACAGATTCTCCGAATATCTGGAGCAAAATTATTGTGCATCCATTTCTTTATGGAGCAATACCATTGCTTAATACCAAATTCATCCCTCAACAGGCTTAGGAAAGCTGCACTGCATACAAGGTTGTCATGAGCACTTTTATCAGTTTTATCAGCTTTTCAGCCGCCTGGAGAGGGAAGAATTGAGTAGGAGGCAAGTCAGAGCGAGCTTTTGATTTATAAATTCATAATCGGAGAAAGGGGGAGATGGAGAGAAAAAATAATAAAAGAAAGAAAATCAAAAAAAAAATGTGAATGATTTGCCGCAAAGCAAAACATATCTGTAATAACCAGGAGGATTATTACAGCTGCACTCAATCTGATCACAACCTGAAGTAGCAGTTCTTCGGAAGACACTCGCTACGCATGTCGACACCTTCAAACATGTTCTGGTAGCGTGTCATTAACTCGTGTCAGCATCCTGAGTTGGATCCAGAGGGCTGAGAGCAGCATCCAGGTAAGAGTTTATTTTGACATTTTGTTTATTTTGCAATTCCTGGGATTACAAAAAGTCGATGAGAAAATGACTTCTCACATGAATTTATTACCTCAGTAAAGATTGTACCATCATTGTATGGTATCAAACGCAACCTTCAAGTCTTTTGCAGTATAGCATGATCTGGGTCTGTTATGATCTAGAGTGTCAAGGCCAAGGGAATCGTTATTGTTATTCACCTCCCTGCCTGAGGGGGGTGCTGTGTTATGTTTTGCCTTGCCCTGTGCTTTTCCTTGTTGCAGGTAATTGGACGTCTATTTAGGAGGGAACCTGTGTTGCCATCTCTCTCTCTCTCCAGCTTACAACCAGGCCATGCGGCACAGCACAGATTCGTAATTGGTGGGATAAATAAGAACCTTTTTGTTTAATCCTATGTTCAACTGTTTATGTTTTCTAAAATGTATGTACTTTCTTTGTTTCCGTTTTGGTCCAGGAAAGTTAGGTGACTTACACTGATTTTAATTTGGGTTGTTTGTTACTTTGGAAAGAATTGATGACACTTGAGTGTAATTAAAAAAAACATTGTTTATGATAAACTGTTGCATTGGTCCTAATTTGGGAGGTGGGATGACCTGTCCCAATGTTATGTGTAGGCTCCCATAGACCGGGCGTAACATTTAGTCCATTTAGAGTAAATAAACATTAAAGCGGCATATGCTTTAGGGATGGTTACCTTTTGGATTGAGAAGTTGCTATGCTACAAGTCAAAATACAAAGCGTGTCTACATCACTCTTCCAGAGACCAAAATGTTCACTTCTTTTCACTAGTTGGAAAAATTGTTAGAAAACAAAATGAATGGCGAAGTCCAAAATGCCAAACTAGAGGTTGTGAACAACAGCGGTTCACACACCGGTGATGTCACAACTTCATATATGCAGTTCATGGTAGAAATGCCAAGGCTTGAAATGGAACATAGATTAAATATGATAATTATTGCTGATTTAGGGGGAATGGAGGTTGGCAAACACAGATGAGCAGTGGCTGGTGAGATAACATGCAGTTTAATTGACAGTGTATTTTCTGACCACCTTGTGATCCCAGGGAGGGACTCATTCCTGAAAAGAGTAATTGGGAGGGGCAGAGATGTGATAACATTGTCGTTGGGGCTGGGTCAATAAACTGTCAATGTGCCGGCAGCAATCTGACTGCGTGACAAGCATTCACATCCCTGGTAATTGATTATGACTAAAATATCCCTAAATTGCTGCTTTCGCGGCGTTTGACTGCAGTCGACGGCGACATAGAGGTTAATTCAAACAGAGTTGGCAAGAAAAGCTTCCAACTTTGAAGGTCAGCACATTTCTTTATTCCCTGCCAAGAAAGAAACATTTTGTATCTGCATTGGGAATGAATGGATTACAAAATCTATTCTTCTAAAAAATATTTGTTAGTAGAAGAGGATATTTTCACCATAAAGGCATTGTTGGTCAGTTCACCACTCTTTTTTTCGGAAGAAAAAATGCTGACGAATTAAATGTAAGATGGGCATTTTGAACAGTCTTGGTATTATATCTTTGGGGATCCCCTGAGTAGAAACAACAGTACAGATATTTAAGGTACCCAGAAAATATTTCCTCATGACTTTAGGCCATATGAAAAAGCATCCAGCAGGTTATGTTGTGTTAGTTCAAATTTAAGTATCCCAACAACAATTGCCATGAAATATCACAAGGTTGGCCTTTTGGAGGCAGGAGGCAGAGAGAAAGCGGCAGGGCCATTGGGAAGGAGGCAAGTTCCAGGCTAGAGGCTGGATGCTGGATGCAGGGCCAAGGAGTCAGGACCCAGGACCAGCTTCAGACGCAGCCAGGTCCACGATTACAGTCTAAGGGGCTGACTCTGGGGCTACCATAGGGCGTTCCCCATTACTTGCCCCGTTGGGTAGGAATCCTGCAGATTGATGACCATACATTTTCTTGGCCTGGTTAGCCTAATCCATTGCCTCACCTGCATGCCTGTTTGCTTTGTTTGCCTGTCCATGTTCCTGTTATTGTTCTGTGGTGACTAACGAAGAAGAGGAATATTAAAGTTGTTTGGATTTTGGACGTCGGAAATCAAACCAGTTTCACCCACACAATAACCTGTGATCACTTTGACTCAGAGGGCTCATTACTGCTCATTGTTGTTTTGCATGCCAACAGAACCAGGATGTAACTATAATCTAAACTCGCATAGAAAAAAAAGGACACATTCGACATTGTGTAGAACAAGCCATACTTTTTAGATTATGTTTCGGGCATGCAACCAGCTGTAGGTTTTACTCAAGAGCAGAGTGGTGGGAATAATTCATGTTGTGCATCTGATTTTAGAGTTCTCTCAGCATCAACAGAATCAACATACAGCCAAACAAGCACTCTTTTTGCAACAAATAATAATTGTTTAATTGTAAATATCTCTCTCTCCGAGTGTGAGCATTAAGGTTGTGAGCTGACAGTGTTAAATGTTTTCTATCAGTGTTTCTTGGTGAAAGTGGGAGATCGAATGTGTCAGGGGGAGGTGGGTGTAGTGCAACAGGACGGACAGGAAGAGGCCGGTATAAGACAGGAAACACTTCACCAAAAAGGAAATTGTGCGAAGGAAACAGTTGTCGAAGATGTCGTGTTGACATGAAGGAAAATGGGCTTAAAGTTCTCATGACCACTACGCAGGCAAACTCCGAAAACGTGTAAAAGTGCTCCAAAAAAACTGTTGAATGTCACAGTTCAGCTCCACACCCTCCTTACTGTTATCGTCATTCACTCCCACCTTGTCAGTCCAACTCTCTTCACCTGTTCACTCACCTGCCTCTGAAGTCCCTATTTAGGCTCCTTTCTTCCAGAAACACCTGGCCAGATTGTTCTCTCTCAGTTTTGCATGCCAGACTCTCCAGCATTTGTTCTCGGACCGCTCACCTTTTTCCGACCCTGCCTCATCCCGTTTAACCGGCTTGCCTGACTCCCAGTGAACCTACCGGCCTTCTCTGTGACCTTTACTCTTCCTGCTGTATCCAGGAGCTTTGAAAACAAGGGAAAGTCTACCATTAACTGTATGTACTTCAGCAAACGTTAAAAGACACACTCCGAAAATGCGGAGTGGTATTACAATTCAATTCAGTTTATTTGTATAGCCCAGTTTCACAAATTACAAATTTGTCTCAGAGTGCTTTACAATCTGTACACATAGACATCCCTGCCCCAAAACTTCACATCGGACCAGGAAAAACTCCCAAATAATCCTTCAGGGGGAAAAAAGGGAAGAAACCTTCAGGAGAGCAACAGAGGAGGATTCCTCTCCAGGATGGACACCATCTACATCTCAGCCACTACGTGGCTCCATTGGAGCGGTTGGGGTTCCACTGCCGTGCTCCAGGGCACCTTTAATTGTACACAACAGGATAGAGAAGCTTTCATTAACTGGCAATCCTCCAACTCTAACCTTCCAGCTACTCCAATTCCCTCAGAAATCACCGCGGACTCCATCGCTCTGCAGCTTGTTTTTCTATATGATTTTTATTATTTTCTGGGAGCCGATCCATACCTGGCAGCGCTGACAGATGTTTTCAAGGACAGGGCTATTGGGAAATAAATCAGCCAAAATCCTCAATCTTAATGGTGCTCTCTACTCAATCATAGGTAAATCAAATTGCAATAGAAAAGCCATCATCACCAACTCATGTGAGGCTATTTGCTCAGGGATTCCTGGCGATTGCAGATGATTATGGCCGGCTCCAATTTAGTCATACTTAAACGTTTAATCGTCCTGCCCTTTCATGATAGAAAAAGACAGATAGTGATGCAGTCATACATGGGACATAGCAATATGAAAAGCATTAAACTAGAAACTGAAAACAAAACATTTAACTGAAAAGAAAATGAAAAAAATACTAAATAAAAAAGCTTGCAATAAGTAAACCAAATCTGCCAAGTGAAAATATGCTTGCTATGAGTAAAGAATAGCACAGTTTGACTAAATGAAATGAAAAAAAGTACTTACCGTGACTTCTACGAAAGCTCAGTTTTCAGTGAACTAAAACATAAACAAGCTGTAACCATTCTCCCATAAGGTTGCTGCACAAAATCCTGCCGGGTCACATGGTCCTCACATGAATCCCATCCTCATCCATAATTAATGTCTTTCCTCCATTAAGCCTTGTTTGGTGCAGTATGTGTACACCACTCAGGCAAATGAAGCCACTCTTTTATGTCTGCAGAGCAGCATTTATTCAGCGCTGGTGCCGCTCTTAGAGCGGGTGAATTGGTAGAAAAATAAATTGGGTAAGAAGAACATGGAGCAGGGGGAGGGTCATTTCACTTAAGCAATAAGGGACGAGAGGCAGTACTTTGACGTCAATAAAGTATGTGTTCAAGGGTGTTGTTAGGTCCGACGCGCAGCGGAGGGCCTAACAACACCTTGAACACGTAACCCTTGAATAGTACTTTATTGACGTCAAAGTACTGCCTCAAGTCCCTTATTGCTTTTATAATATGGTCACCAGCGACATTATAAATAGTAAGTAAATAGTAAGCTGCCTTTCAGCACAAAATAGTTGTTGCCGAGAGAAAATAGTCCCATCTGTGTGAAAGTAGTCCCCTCCGTGTGGCTAACGGACAAACAGCATTGTTTACATTTGTTAGCCTAGCTAAAGGAGGGGAGATAGTAGCTAGTTCTCGCAACATCTCATTAATTCAAATTGCTCATTTGATGAAAGTTGCATTTAAAATAACAACAATGACAATGGGACACTTTCAATAAAATAATATTTATTAAATGTTTCATAGGCACTCGGTCTATGTCAGCTATACATGCTGTTTACTAAACTATAGTTACAAGCGACTTGGGACTCGATAGACTAACAGCTGTGTTAAGGCTTACTTATCAGGGCTCTCACGTCTCACGCATTGAGTGTGAGACTCACGCGTTTCGGTCTTAACTCATATTTCTCACGCTTAAAAAAACTCTCGGCTATTTAATGTTTTAATGTGCCGCAGCGCCAACATGAGCCGCTCTCTGTGGAGGAGTCGAGATCAGACCCACGTCTCAACGCTCGCCGTGGGTCACTTTCCTGTCGCAGGTCATGTAATATCACGCTTGCCTGTCTTCAAAACTTGAGAGCCCTGGTTTAACTTATGTTGATCTGATATCTCCATTAATCATCCGTGGAAAACGTTTCTTATGTCCTCTTCGTCTCTGATGACGTCTCCTTGTCTTCTCTTTGCGGGTGGCTCCGTGTTGAAGTGCTGTCTCCAGCTGGATATTCACTCCAACGCTGTCTTTCAATGAGATTTGGTGCCCAGTAGCTTTGAAGGGAGCCGCAGGATTTATTTGAAATGACAACTAACGGTCGCGCAAAAGCCAAACATTAGTTTTAGTGCGCATTGATATGGAACGCGCCCCTGTAAACAGGCCGTACTGTACATTATGGGCTGAATATACCACACCCCGTGACTCACTCTTAACCAATCAGAATGCTTGATTTCATCTACCCGTATTATAATGAGCTAATATTGGCCCGGCTGCATTTTGAGATTAGCCTGTGCCTCCGGTGACAGTGTGGCCCCAGTTCATTGGGAATCCAAGGTCAAGTTCAACCCTCTCCGTCTATCTCACCGACAGATACTCTGTCATGTTTTCCCGCTCTTGTTCTTGTGTGTCAGATACCCCCCCCCCACACACACACACACACACACACACACACACATCAAGACTGTCCATCTCCTGACTACAGCGAGGGCGAAGTGTTGAAGACACTGACCATCGATTGGTTTGCAACTGGTCTCCTGAGGTCCTCAGAGACCGTGTGTGTGTCGGCCTCGCCGGAGACATTGTATACCGTATTCTAAATGTCCTGGAAACACACCTGACTGATGGTGTCCCATCTGCAAATGAACATGAGTGAGTGTTTCAAGGGTTATTAGTTTTTTTTAATGATGATGAACTAAATAAAAAAACAAAACATTATGGATCATTTGTCGGATAAATAATATGAGGTGCGGCAGGGATGGCTCAGTTAATCTTCACAGGAAATCATATGGCAGAGATTAATATCAATGTATATTATGCCCATGTACATATTTTGGAGATGAACAGCCACAATAATTGAAATAATAAAAGTGTATTTTTTTTTATTTTTGGATTTGATATTTCTGCTCCTAGACCATGTGCTTTGATTTTCCAGAAACTTGATCAACTCATATAATTGGTGAAGAGATTGACATGTTCAAAGACTTGGAAATAGGAACTCACAGCATTTTGGGACATTTTGTTTGAAAAGTTAAACGCATGATTTCTTCCTCACCTTCCAACCAGAGTGCTTCTCCACAATTGGATGATGTAAACAATGTGATACATTCATGGTGTCCGAGAAGTGAAACTAATGTTGTAGCGCCTTAATCTGGGATTAACATTGGCTATGGAACTGAACGAATTTAACCATTTAACAAACGTAACATACTCATGTTACGTTTGTTAAATGGTTTGAGTAAACCACAACCTTTCACCAAACACACCTTTAGGGGTCCTGACCATGGATGTAATGAGATAAATGGATACAATGTTGGAAGAGGTGCCCTGTTCATTCATATAAGTGACTGCGTTTGACTTATTTGTGATAAAATCAACCGAGTATTTTGGCGACCTTCCACATCAATGGGGCCAATAGAGAAAGTGCATGTGTGTCTCCTTAAACCCCGCCTCCCAGCCCTCAGACCAGCATCATACTCATGCCCATTCACAGGAACGGAGGAAGGAAAATAATTGAATTTGGCCATTAATGCATTTAATAACTTGATTAAAATTGGGGCTATTCATGTGTTTATACTGGGAAATTAATTTACCTCAAATACCCCAATGTAAGTCAAAGGTATAAAATGCTTTGAGGGCCCAATCTTATCAAGTGGTCCCGACCAAGCTTCTGTAGATGACGGGTTGGGAATGAGAACAAGTCGGATATGTAACCAGGACAAATTATATGATACATTTAGCATTATTTTTAAACTATTAATGTCATTGGTAGTTGTCTGGTTCAGAAATAAATCTATTCATTGCTTTAATTTTTAAACTACTTACCAGCTTTCTCAAATAGATTTATTTTCCTCCTTTTGATTATATTCAGTGATAAATGGACCTGTACTTGTACCATGCTTTTCTAGTCTTCAGACCACTTAAAACTCTTTAACACTACATGACATCATTCACCCATTTTCACTGATGGGAGGAACTACGGTTCCATCTGCGCATCAGCAGTAAATAACATTCACACACATTCACACACCATAGACACAGCTACAGGAGCATTTTAGGGTTAAGTGTTTTGCCAAAGGACACATCAACCGGGGATTGGACCTCCGATCCTCTGATTAAAGGATGACCCATCCCTCTACTGAGGCACATTTGCTTCAAAATGCCGAGTAATCCTCCCATCATGCATGTCTATGTTTTTACATTCTCTCTCACGCTCTGATGCCAAAAGGAAGAAGTAGCACAAAGCGATTCCGTGTACGTGTCTACACATATGGCCAGCACAAAGCAACAACCTTGACATCGCCATGGAAACACCTTCGTCAGCACAAAGACACGGACAACCACAAAGCATGAATATTCATGACGGATGAGTCAAAACTGACTGACTGACAAGATGTCATCATCTTACACAAGATGGACAAGGTTAAGATGATGTCAAAGTCTAATTATTAACCCTTCTGTGACCTTTGGGGTCAATTTGACCCCATTCAATATTTAACGTCTCTAAAAAAATTACTAACATCCTTTTTTTTCCTTCATAATTGCTAATTTATTGTGGGCAGCTGGGAAAACATAAAAAAATCACATGATGATGTGTTTTCAATGCCCTGTACACAACTTGTACGCATCTGTGTTCTTTGGGGTCAATTTTACCCCAGGCTGTTTTTCACTGTGTAAAACATATAAGGAATATCAACTTTTTTATTTATTTAAAGAGTTATTTAGGTAGTCAACAAACAACCATAAAGTACCTGACAGTTAAACTTGGGAAACAATATTAATTCTAATCATTTTCTGGAGGTTTTTATTGCTGGGGTCAAATTGACCCCAAGGGTAAATGATGCTAGTACATTTGAAGGTCGCAGGAGAGTTAAGAGGATACATATAAAATATAAATAAATATAAATATAAATATGGTTATGTTTTAATATTATTATACAATTGTTATTAGTGATGCGTTGTCATGTAAGCACAGTATTGAGGAGGTCCGGGGGGGGGGGGGGGGGGGGGTAGGTCTAGGAGGCCAAAGTTTGTGTCCTATTTGATATACAACGGACAAGATTGACTTATTTGTCTTTTACCTCCCACTAGCTTACCAACCCTAACACTTCCATTCTTCAAAATGTATTTTAGGCCTAAATCTTTTCTTAAACCTAACCAAGTGGTTATGTTTGCTTAACTGATAGCAATGATCACTCAGAATGCTGGACATTTGGACACATTCTGAGTAAACTACACCCACAAAATGTTAGACAGTAACTCTACACATCATTCTGTGCGCATCATCGTTGTATGGAATGGACAACATTCAATAAAACATACTCGGTTGTTAAAAAAAGGTTCACTGTAGCTTGTGGTGGTGTTTTATGCATTTGCCCTGATAGAGTTAATGGCCTAAATGGATAATGAACACTACTCTGAACATTATGTTACATGTCATTTAGCTGACACTTTTATCCATAGCGATTTATAGTAATTGTATTCAACCATGAGTACAAAATCAAAACAACAATAATCAAGAATACCATGAGTAATACCATAAGTAAGTGCCACATAAGTACCACTAAAGTGCTAATTGTTTTTTTATTCAAAGTGTAGTCGCAAAAGGTGTGTTTTTAGTTTCCGGCAGAAGATGTAGAGGCTTTCTGAACAGATTCTGTCACTGAAAGTGTAACTCACAGGACTGATCAGTTGCATCTTCTGCCAGCGTCGGACATTTCTCCATAATGTGTGGATGCTTGTTTCATTTCCCCACGATAATAAATGGAGCACATATTTGCTGACGAGAACGAAAGAATGTAATTTCCCAATCTGTAGAGTCCTCTCTCTCAATGTTTCATCGTACGCTAGTTAGAGGCGACAACCTCTACTTCATCTTCTACTCTTGTTTACTGGCAGATTACAGAGCATGTGTATAATTGTCTTTGCATCGCCCGTATTTCAGAGGATATAGACAGCTTCTGACTCAACTGGGTCAGAAGCTGTCGAGTGTATTCTCTACAAAACTGCCGATGATTTTTTTGTGACGTTTCAAAAGTTCGCTTACAATTTGCTAGCGCCTCTCGGTGGTCACACATTCTGCACTTGAATTTATCCTTATGCTTCAGCTGCATTTGGGCCTGTATTTTCCTTTCCAACATACCCAACACACTTCCCCTCTGATGTTTGGCGCCAAGTGCAGTGCTTCTCATGCTCATCAAGAAGCCTCCGGCTCATCGGGAGAAGTCGAGAGGGCCAGCTGGTTATTATTACCACTAATGAGGATTCACACTCTCACAGTGTCGGAAATTTTAATGGATTAAAGCCAAATGACACCAGGCAATGCAACGATATCAGATAGACGTGCCACAAAGGGATTCCCAGAGCTGAACACATCACGTGCCACGTCCGCCTGCTCAGAGAGCAGAGTGAATAAAAACATAAGCAACGAAAATATATGCACCTTGGAACGTGACAATTATAATGTAGGCCATTTCCTCTGGCTACACGCTGCGCAAGATGAAATATTCTGCTTTATCTCTGAACCGAAGTAACTGTCGCTTCTGTCTTTCCAATCCGAAGCAGAACAGGAAGTCTGTGTGTGCAACACACACCTACACATGCACAGGAAGCGGGGGTCTCTCATACACACAGCAGTTCAGCTTTCTTGAGGAAACACCATTCTCATCTGTAAGCTGCTTTAAAATAGCAAATGGCTAAAATGTTCTGCTAAATGACGTTTACTGAAAAGCAATGTAAATAAAAAGTGTACTAAAAATAAGATCAAAATAGAAAAACAATGGAATAAAAAGTGAGACCTTGTGCAATGTATCGGAGGTACAACAGCTTAGACACAAAATAGCGTCTGTTACGTAACTTATGAACATGGCATTGTTTAACTAAAAGGTAATGCACTTAATCCCACAGGCTATCCTCCCCCCCCCCCCCCACTGTCTGACAGCATCACCTCCCTGACACCTGTCTTTTTCTCCTCCTCTGACTCCACCTTTTCTTCCTCTTCATCTTCTTCAACCTGGGGGGGGGAGCTGATTTTTTTGTACATTTTTTTTGTGCCTCTCTCACCCACAAATAAAACACTTCCCGCTTCCTGAGGAGATGTACACGGGGTAGTCATGTCCGGCCACCTTGATGTAGACCCGGAGGCAGAGCCCTGTTGTTCAGGATCATGGAGAGATGCGTCCTGTGGGACCATACCTGCCTCATCCGTGGGGACTTCCACCCCGAGGGGAGCATCCTCAGCTGGGACACCACCTTCCCGTGCTTCACCAGCTCCTTCATTGACACCTCCTCTTTAATAAAAGGAGGCACGTTGGCGACGGTGACCCTAGCCGCCGGTGTAGGCAGCGGCGCCACCGGCACCTGCATGCCTCTGATCACTACCCCCGACACCACCACCACTTCTCCGAGCCCGGGAAACATGGCGCCACTCTAATCGTGCGCCCGTGTGAGGAAGCTGCCATCCCCGTTAGCTCTCCGCTAGCTCGGCGGTTAGCACGCCGCTAGCTGGCAGCGCTAACGTGCATCACAGACACACAAACAACCCCTCCGTGAACCCACAGACACTCAAACAGACAGTCGGGTGAACCCACTGATACTCACAACAAACATACCTTTTAAACAAATCGCTCTTTAACGAGGAAACCCACCGTTAAACAAACAAGTCACCTCTCCACTCTTCGCCTCGAGAGAGAGAGAGAGAGAGAGAGAGAGAGAGAGAGAGAGAGAGAGAGAGAGAGATGTTTAAAACACCATCACAGCTCTGAGACAGCAGCACCTGCTCTGCTATAACACCTGATGGTGATGACAGCCGCGCTAAGCAAAAGCTGACTGATGGCGTGTCTCTGCGTTGCATGAAGGGAAAGCTCATTATATGAAGGTCAAATTCATTGCGAGGAATTGGACTCAAATGTAACTTGGATACTTACCCATTGAACTTTGGAAACACATATTGGTAACTGGTGAGATTGTATGGAACATGTTATTAGGACATTCTGGTATTTCTTTAAGCTTGGTCTTATTCAATTCACTTTAAAATCACAAATGACAAATTTGACTCAGAGGCCTTTACATTCTGTACACATACGACATCCCTGTCCCAGGACTTCACATCCGATCAGGAAAAACACCCTAAAAAAAACTTTGAAGGGGGAAAAGAAAAGAAACCTTCAGGAGAGCAACAAAGGATGATCCCTCTCTCTATGGACAGAAGCAATACATGTCATGTGTACAGATAAACGTTACAGAGTTACAACACATCCAATAAATTTGACCGAAATGTATGAATGATGAGGAGTATGCATAGATCACGATCCAGATTTCCACAATCCTTGAAACAGAAGGAGGAAAAGAGGAGGGAGAGGAGCATCAGCAGGAGGGGCAGGAGTCCGGCCCTTGAGGCAGGAGGCCTCGCGAAAGAGGCCAGACCAATGAGGACAGGCCCTTAAGGAAGCAGGGCCATTGGGGAAGGAGGTCAAGTCCAGGCCAGGGGCAAGGAAGCAGGACCCAGGAGCCAGGAACAGCTGCATACTCAGCATGTCTTGCATGTCCAATGGACATGCAGCGAGAAGGCACAACGACTCTTAGGAAGAATTAGAGTTAGTCATGTCCAAGGTCTTATCACAACATACTATTAAATTCAAATTCACTGTGGTCCAGGTAGAGTGAACGTCCTCACACAAAGGTCCAGATTATCACAATGATTTTGTCTGTTTGTCAACAAGTGATCGTCAAATAAAATAATAATATCTCAACAATATTCATTTTCAATTTAGAGCAGGGGTCACCGACCTCTTTGAAACTGAAAGCTACTTCAAGGGTACAAAATAATACAAAGGCTACTTGTTTGGTATAAACTTCCTGAATAACAAAGTAGCACAGATCAAATGACTATAACGAGTCATCTATCTAGAATAGATGTGACTGTCTGATCACTTATCAATGTTAATTATTATTACTTAATAGTTATAAACAATAATGTTCACAACAATGATGGTAGGTAACACACAGATATAAACATGTAACATTTATTTCTGTTTCATTATTCAACATTTGAAAGTCAGCGGTATCACATCTCTGATATGTTTGTAAATATATTTGACAGTTTTGATTGAAGCACATATTTAGCTTTTTTTTTTTATTCACCCATGTTGTATTTTTTTGTCTTATCTCAGCACTACCATTGTAACATTTTACAAATCATTATCTGTAAGATCAACTTTTAAATGAACCTTGGTACCAATCACCAAATCTCCACAAAGACACTTTTTGAATGTTTTACATTTGTGTTAATGTTTGCATTCCGTACAGCAATATACTGTAATCAGGGGCCGTTTTTTCAAAAGTAATCTGATCGGATTACGCCTATCGGATTGGATTAAATTTAAAATTCTATTGGAAAAATGATTCAGAAATTGGATTGGATCACATGATCCGGATCAAACCTTGAGTTTGGGTTTTTTCCGAACTTTCAGGTAGGATTGGGATATTTTTTATTCCAAAAATCAGGATTAAACTGATCCCAGCAGGAGAGTGGATTCATGGTGGATATCAGTAATACAACTAGGTAACTAAAAGTGGTTAGTTAAATAATACAACATTTATATGCTTTTTACAGTATTTATATTCATTAATTTCCCTTGAATTGTTCAACAGGAAGTACATAAAGTAGGTAGGCTATGTAGGCTAGCAACCATTCACTACAGCAAATTATAAATATTTCGGCCCCATAAATGAATCCCCCAAACTGTTTTTGTTCATTAAACATTAATCACATTGACACAATCATCAGTCATGAACTTATCAAAAATAGTGTCTAACAATTGCATCTCTTATTGGTCGTCCAGTCGGGCTTTCATTCTGACCGAATGCCGGATATATCCATAATATATTTGTGAGTAAAGTATGTATTTATTTATTTATTGTATATCTCAGATGAGCGGGCTGCCTGTTTACAAGAAATGGACAATGGAAGGGGACGTTTATATTGTTTGTTTGTTTTTCCGTTCAGTCCTATTTTCTGTTCAAATAAAGCATATTGGAGTGACCCCACACTATTCTACCTGTTGTTCTCTACATAGCTACATTGTGATCCCATTTAGACCACGGTTAATCCAGATTTGGTAATCCTGAACAGTTTGAATCCGGAGAAGAGAAATCCAATCCCACATTGCTTTGAAAAACCAGCATACAAATAAAATGGATTACTTAATCCTGGATAGCAGAACAAGAGATTTCCTAATCTGGATCATTTTGATCTGGATTACAAGTTTTGAAATACCAGCCCCTGAAGTATAATTTGACACTTCAACTCTGAGTGAGTCTTGTATCAGTGGCAACACGTTCTGTGCTCTGATGTGAACTGATGAACTGAAAAAAATTGACTTTCCTGTGTCCACAAGGCACCAAAAGTTTGGTGGAGGTCGTTTTACAACTTTATGATTTCCATCTCCACCTGTCCAGCATCCAAGTTAAACACAGCACTCACACTTAGCGATGCACGTCACATCCACTTGCTAGAAAAGATTTGAATAAAATGACACACCAGCCTAAGTTGATTAAAGTCACACAACCTGTTCTCAAACTCTTGCCCTAGTCTGTTGATGACTTGAGAGAACTTTTCAACAGCTTTGTTTAAAGCCCCATGCAGAAGCATTGTCATTCAACACTGACTGTACCGAAGGAAAGTGCAGCACTTTCTTTCCGTAGATGCGCCGGGAAATAGTTCATCTTAACTTTAAAGCGCTTATCATGTCAGTGACAGTTTTACCTTTACCTTTCAGCTCTCAGTTCAGATGGCTCTCCCAGTGATGTCCGTTAAGCGAGTGCTAGCGAGAGAGCTCACCTGCGTGCATAACAGCTGAGCAAGGCGGGCGCTGCGCAAGGACAGTTGTTGATGGGGGAAATTACAGGGTGGCGGGCCGCCCCCCTGTTATAATGGTAGGGGAAACACTGCTTTAAGTTCAACTCATTGGCTGTCATCCTGGCTCTTTGAGAGACACTGCTTGCAGAGTGAGAAAGCCAGAGGAGCAGCCTCCCCCCAGGTCCTAGTGCCCGGGGATTATGGCCTTTTTTTTTTTTCCCGGAGCTCAATATTGACTATTTTTAGAACATGCCGTGCGGGCGACTCACCTGGTCCCTGCGGGCGACCAGGTGCCCGCGGGCACCGTGTTGGCGACCCCTGCTGTAAAGGGATCCTACGCTACACCGGTTACTTTTGCACAGAGCACCTGTTGGTGAATGATGCAGTGTAGAAACTTTTGGAAGTCTGGGTCACTTTTGCATTGCGCTATGAAGCCTGCATGCCGCACCGTCATGGCGGTAGCCCCATCTGTTGTAACTGACAATTGCTTTTCTAATGGTGCCTTTTTCTCCACAAAGAACCTATTCACAGCGGTGTAGATGTCAATTCCCCCCTTTGTTGTTTTCAGGGGCAGAAGTGTCATGACTTCTCCTTTTCTGGAGAAGTTATCAAACACCATCCAGAAAAAAACATCATCGGCTGAGTTGTACTGGTGCTGTCCACAAAATCTTCGCACTGGATGCTGAAGCACCTGCACTTAGCCAGATCCCGGTCAAGTTGCTCCGTCAAGTTTTCGGACATAGCCGATACTCTTCTAGGCCCAGTTTGCAATGGCATCAGGAAACCACTTAAAGTTAAACACAGGAGAGAATGAACTTAGGAAATAAAAGTAATTAAACACTAAACCTGAGAGACTGAACTCAAAATCATCTGGATTCAGATTCCAATCTCAAATACAGTATTCATGACTATGAGGTACTGGATGTTGTAGAAGAAGAAAAAAATACATTGTACCTGGGTTCATTACATCATCAGGAGGCCTTTTCTCCGAGCTGTATTGATTGGCACGTCACGCACAGGTTGAATGAATTTGTGGTATGAGCCAACAATAAATTAATTATTGCTGTGAATAAGCTACAATAAACAATTAAAAAAATATCCTCATCTCGGCATAGTTATGGCAAAAGCGTTATTGTTTATACAAGGTTTGGGAGGCTCACGCAACTCATCTTGATATGCTTTGTTTTGCTTGAGTCGCCCAAATTCTCTCCGACAAGAGTTCAACGTTATATATCACTTCATATATATGTAATCCTATCAAATAAACGACCCATGCTTATGGATTTGGTGTACGATGTGGTTTTATGAGGCTGTCCTTGCTCATGAAGGAGGGCAGCCATTTTGGTTGCTGACAAGCTGCTTTTGCTTGCTATTGAGATGAAGGGATCTGTCTCGGGCTGATGATACGTGTGGCCAGGACCGATGACAGGCAGGTAATACAGCAGGATAAGGTCGCTAATGTAGCTTGTAAAGTAGTAGATATATGGACAGCTTTTGGCGGACTGCGGCAAGGTTGCCCGGGTTGTTCTTCCTGACCAATGAGCTGTGCAAATGGGTCATTAAGACTTTGAACCCCCTTGCATGTCTCTCTCCTCCTTCCACATTCATTTGTTCTTTCGTTTCTTTCTTTTAATCCAAATGATCCTCCCTCCCTCCCCTCACCAATCGCCCTGTGTTTATGTGCGACCGAGTCTCTCATCTCTTCGCCATCCATCTTCCTCCCTGTCTAAAAATAGATGGCAGCTGGATAAGAGTCCCCTCACCTTCCATGTGATTTATTCCAGTGATTAAACTGGTCTGCCAACACAGAGGGCCCAGCAGACTACCAGATATCACAGTTTGGGGTTCCAATAATCATTTCACACTTGGTCACCTGGTGAACGAAGCATGCCGCCATCCAAGGGTTACAGGGTAGCAATGGCAGTGGAAGATTTGACGTAGTGCCAGTGAGCAGAGCCACTCAGTGAGAGGTCACCTAGAAGCTGGCTATGCTGACATTCAGATAGAATGCCAATGCGGCTGTCAATCGTCGGCAACATACGTTGGGTCAGCACCAACAATCAAATTCAAGATCTTACCCTCCTTGCCATTTTTCACAGCACATTTCAACGACAAATGGATAGATGTTAGTTGCTTAAAAAAACAATATCAGTGCCTATGACTTAATGATGGCGAACCTTAAAGCTGAACACAATGGATCGGATGATGATCACATAACTCTTGTCTCACCTCAACGGAGCTTTGTCTCGTCCTTTTCTTCTGTTCTTTGACAGCCCATTACTTTAATGTTTTGTCTCACAGCTCTCGTGGACCACAGCAGCTGCAATTAAACCACTGTGCAACGTTGCCAATAAGCTGGTGAACACAGTGAAGCATTCAAGAGCCCGATATTGTCCTCAGAAGTTGGTGGAGAGCAAAACTGAAAGAAAAGGAGTGAATATTTGACTTAAATACATCAGGTGAACTGCTAATTGTGTTCCTGCCAGGTGGGTTATAAGCCAATGAATGAATTATGGGATCCATTGAGTGAGGAATCTGAAACGTTACACTTCAATTGCATACATTTTACAACTCTGTTTTTGATAGGTATTGTTTTTTCACTGCAAATCGAGAGTATAATTTTCTCTTTTGTTCCCCCTATTGTGGTTGTCCCAATAAACTGGCATTGTTATTTCTAAGCATTCATCAGCATCCAAACGTTTTATAGAGTTAAGTTTTCATTAATGATACGGAGCTGTTTTTCCATGAACACTGAATGAACGACAATAAATGATGACTCATAACACCAGAAACAACAACAAATGTCAGATTATAAGAAAGTAAACACAATGCTACAAGTGTTATGCTTAAAATGAAGAGATAATGATAAAACTTTAGTATAGGTCCTTAAATTGTATTAAATGTTGTAAAGTTGTAGGGTTTATTGGGTGTGAACCTCAAATTTACAAGCTTCTTTTTACCGCCTTTCAACCATAATCAACGTTTACAATGTCGCCTCTCGTTCATCCATTCAGACGCACCGATGTTGCTCAAGGACACGTGAGAAGCGACTGAAGCGAGGTTGAGTGGGTCTAAAAGGATTGGAATACTCCAAGAGTTTCTGTTATAAACGGTATATGAAATACTTTTTTAGTAATGATTAGGACAATTTGACATTTTCGTAATAAGGTTCAGTGAAGAGTATATGAATGTTCAGAATTATATGAACACGATCAGGTTAGTAATATACTGTTCATAAGTTTTACTATTTATATAACATGATAGCTTGGCACGCAAAAGTATTCACTCACCGGTTAGCCCAACCAACCTAAGCTAAGAAAAGGTAATGTCACCGAAGTCCTTGTTATAGTTTCCGAGGAGTCTCATACTGCCGGTTGAATGTTCTCCAGGAAGGAAGCCGCTTCGCCCAGGGTATTGAACTCGTGCCTGGTTCCATCGACGATCAATCGCAGCTTAGCCGGGAAGATCAGGCTAAATTGGTAGCCTGCTTTCCTCAGCGCGGATTTGACGGGGGAAAGCTCTCTTTTTAGCCACTTCAGCGCTATAGTCGGCATAAATATGAATTTCCGAGCCCCTGTAGGACAAGGGACCTTTCTCTCGTGCCAGCTGCATTATACGTTGCTTCGTCTGGAAGTGATGAACGCAGGCAATGAAGGGCCGGGGTGCGCCATCCGGTCTCCTCTGGATAGCCACCCTGTGCGCTCTGTCCACGGCTAAGCTACGGGCGAAAGCGTCCGCGCCGAATAATTCCTCGAAGAAAGATTCAATGAAAGACGTTGGTCGGGTGCCCTCCACTCTCTCAGGTATGCCTGTAATACGGATATTGCATCTCCATGATCTGTTCTCGAAATCGTCAACCTTAAACTTCAGAAGCTCGTTCTCCTTCACAAAGCTCCCGACCGCGGCCTCCAGTGTAGTTATTCTCCCCTGAAAGTCGTTCATTGACGTCTCAATGGCTTGAATTATCTGGTCGTTTCTGGCAATAGTGCCGTGGTTGATTATCCGCTCCTCCATACCGGCGAGTAGTTTCTGCATGTCAGCGAGGGAGAGCGCCGTGTTGCTACCGTGGCGGTCTCCATGTGTCATGTTGCGGCTAGCTAGGTCTGATGCTAGCTCGCCATCATGGACTTGCTTGCTTTCGTTTTTTTTTTTTTTTCCTCCTCTGGCTGCATTGGGTTTAACCATGTTGAACTGAATATAGTAATCCTGAATTCCTTTGGCCATTTTACAATCCGCTGTAGTATCTATACAAAACCTTATTGAGATTTATTAATTGTCAGACGGTCAAATATTATCATCGCCTCAAGTTCATTGATATTGTTGTGATCTTATTATTGCCTAATTGTAATTAGCATGTGACCTCATACCATGGTATAAATGAAAACTGTCCAAGGATATTTTAAAACGCCCGGCCTGATATTTTTGTGTTACTTAATATTTCATTATTCATTATTCATTTGTAGGTGCAACATGATGTGGTAAAAATAACAATACTTGATGCATTTGAATGAAAACATAAAACTCACACAAAATGACATTCCTCAACATAGTACCTAAAGTATAGCCTAAATCAAACAAACATGCACATTTGAAGCAGTTATCCATACAAAATTGACATTCAGAAATATAAGAGTAGTCTTTCGCTGTGTCGATTAACCCTATTGGTGTTGTGAGCGGCCTCATCTTCAAACCCTCTAAATCATCTCTCCTGACTTAGTGGACGCTCTTCGTGGAACTGGACAGTGTGAGTGATGTAGTGTTCAGTTAATATCCACTGGTGCAGCGAGTTGTGAGCACCGGAACGGGGGATTGTCGAGTAATTCATCGGCAGGAGGGACAGACACATGGTTCCATCAGGCTCCCAGTCAATTCTCTGGGCAGCACAAGGGCAGATTTAAGATCAAAGGTCAAATGAGTGGCAGTGACCTCAAGTTGACAGCCATCTAGAGATTGGCACTCCCGTTGATAATACAAGCTTTCATGAAGCGCTGCACGGTGCACGTACTGAACTTTAGTAAAATAATGTCTGCGACTGAGAGAAGGCGGGGAACCTTGAACTTGAAAAAAGTGTGTTTCTCCTCATTGTGAACCAACTGTTAAATTATCAAACAGAATATTGCGTAACATCATAGTATGTATTTTTTATTTAAACCTTTATTTAACCAGGTGGGGGGGGGGTGCTAGTGAGCTTTTTCTAATTGGCTGTTGTGTAGCCCATTTCTTCTTTTTGATTGGCTGATAAGTGGCATCACACGGCAGAACTCCAGGCACTTGATTCTTCCACAGTGAGTGCGGCTCATGTCTGCGGCACATTAAAACATAAAAAAGCCGAGAGTTTTTTTAAGCGTGAGAAATACGATGTGTGGCGGGAGTGCGGGAGTTAAGCCCGAAATGCGTGAGGCTTGAGAGCCTCAGAGAATTTTGGTGTTCTTGGGTCCTTTTTGAGTCCTGACAGTCATTTATCCAGGCTCCCTTTGCACAATGGCGCTGTAATGCATGAGCTGACAATAAATATGTAGTTTTGAAAGGCTAAACACCAACACATATGAATTCAAGATAAATGGATCTTTTCAGAAATACAATTGCATATTCTTGAATAGTGCAATAGTGGACTCGGTCCTGAAGTAGGATAACCATGTATGTTTTTAGAAATAGAATAAAGCTTCAGAGTGAAACCTGATTTTGTTATCGTTATGCAGATGATACTCTTTTATATATAACAATTTTACTCGGCGCTGAGCAGTTCAGAGATCAATTATCTGGTGATTTGGTGTCAGTAGATGACATTGCTCTAGCGTCCAACACCACTGTAAAGAATCTCGCTGTTATCTTTGATCAAGACTTGTCCTTTAACTCCCACGTGAAGCAAATCTCAAAGATTGCATTCTTTCATCTACGTAATATTTAAAAAATCAGGCACATCTTGTTTCAAAAAGATGCAGAAAAATGGGTTCACTTGTTTGTTACGTCTAGACTGGATTACTGCAACTCCTTATTATCAGGCTGCTCTAATAACGTAATTACGTCCCTTGATCCAGAATGCTGCAGCTCATATTCTCACTAAAACTAAGAAAAGAGATCATATCACTCCTGCATTAGCTGCTCTGCACTGGCTCCCTGTAAAATCAAGAATCACTTTTAAAAGGACCAAATTTGGTCCTTTAAAAAAAAGAAATGTGTGTAAAACATTAAAATAATCATGAACAAATATATTGATGCTACACATCAAATTAATCAAGAGAACCTGGGCTACAATAACTAGTCAGCCATTTCAACACAACTCAAACACCTACTAAAATAGTTATTAAAATATCAATCATAATTGAGTCAGCCCACTCAGCATGTTTCCGGAACTAGCAACCTGTAGCTTGGTGCTATCAGAAAATATATTCACCAAATCCCTCTGCTCCAAAGCATCGCTGAGATGTGAACCAAAGAACACAGCAACATTAATCGCTCCATTGCTTATGAATATTGCAAATATTGCTTTTTTTTTGTTGCCAAAAAATTAACACCATAATTGTATTGAACATCATAAAAAAACATACAAGTGAAATATAAGGTTTGGTACATGAGAAAATGCAAATGGGGTTAGGGTTAGGGTTAGTTAAAAAATGTTCGCCTGTCTGTACTAAACCCTCTCTAACTTTGTTCTGCTTCACTTTTTCAAAGTCAAACTTTGCAGAGGGAATGTTTACATATTGTGTTATGATTTTGGAGAGAGTAAGACCTTAGTGAGACATAATTTCAAAGAGATAATCATCCTGATATATATATTCAGACTTGAAACTTCTATTTTTGCTGTGTTTCAATATTAATTTACTCTTAACCAGTAACATATATACACATCTAAAGAAAAGCTCACATGGGTTGCCTTTATTATAACACCAACATTATTCAAATAGCCCTTGTAGTTGCAGAGATACACCCTTTTTAGGTTGGGTATGCAATTTCGGGCAGAATCCTAAAAACTGCCATGGGGCTTAAGGGCCTACAAAGCCTTCAGTGGTGATGCACCAATTGGTAGTGCTTATAGTTAGGGCTGAATCAGATTTGCCCTGGTCCAGCCCCTCGATATGCTGCTATAGGCCTATAGGCTGCTGGGAGACGTTTTAGGATACACTGAGCACTTATCTCCTCTTTTCTCTCTCCTTATGGATGCATTTTCATCTCTCTATTGCACATTACTAAACATTACGAAGTTTCTTTTTTTCCGGCGCAGTTGTTTTTTGGAAAATAGTTTGTTTATAAAAACAAGCAGCCGGCAAACAAATGGGCTTTTGGTCCAATGAGAAATATCTTTGAATTATGAGGTGTTGGAACAATGGGTAGTGCACTCTGGAATGGTCGGCTGGAAGGCAACATAATTTTGACTCGGGAGAAGTTCATACATGCTTGATTAGAACACTTATCCCGTATCTAGACCACTGAATGTCACATCAGCTTTGCGCTTTAATGAAGATGGCATTTCCATTATATACAATTCACTGACTCTCTGTACCGGTTCCATCTTGTCCAAGCATTTCAAAGCATCAAACAGCAAAAGAGCTGCCAAATGTTACATATGTGCCGTTCTCTTTGATACAAGTGAGTTTTCCTGATCCGTGTTTTACCATTGAGACACACCAATGGCTCAAAGAAGTTGTGAATGGGAGTGACTGCAGCGAGGTAGAGTGGGATGCAAATTACAAGGATTGTAATACTCCAAGAGTGTTTCTGTTCCATTGCCCAGTATGTGCGAATACCTGGCTACCGGCTGGCTGGCAGCATATCAGAGCAGATGTTCTTGAAGTGATGGACCTCGTTCAGCTGGAGCCAGGACTCTGACCTCCCTGGATATCGGGAAACAAAAAGAGAAGTTTAGAGGAAGCATTGTATGGAATCAGTCTCCAACTTTAACATCCGTTTGACATATCTTGAGGCCACGATGAACATGTGGAACGTGCCGAAAGCTGCCATCATCATTTGAGCATGCGTCAGAGCTCAAGGTGAAAGGACGCTGGCCGGAGGCAGTACGGCGCTTGGGAATCGCTTCAGTGCAGCAGTGTCTAGACGATCCCTCCCCAAACGTATGCTGGTACAGATTTAGGTTGTTTGTGCTGTTTCCCATTAATATCCACTGTCCTGCTTTCTGAATCCTCAGTAGGGAACCGTGATTCCAGAGCACAACCCCCAAAACTGATCTCAATGTCCCTGTGTTGCTTTGAAAATAGGCCAGCAAATGTCTGAAAAAATGTGTCTGGCTCATGGTCATCAATCAGGTTGTGTTTGTTTGAGCATTAATACTTTTCTCTCTTTGAAGTGGCTCTGATATTTTCAAAGTAACATGTTTGATGGGATAACACATCTGAAACTCAGAGTCTCATAGTCTAATAAGTGGTACCCTAAACAGGGATCGGTAATGGCGTTCTTTAACACTACATGATTGGTCTTTGTTGCAATATACAGATAAGATGGCGGCGCGCGGTGGTGCAGCGGCTCTTAGCTCTCCGACATGGTGCATTCTTTTAGTATTTTTTCCAAGTTTATTTCTAGAATTCTGTTGGGCAAACGTCACTTCAAGTCGCCAGAACTTGATCGACCTCGGCCTGAGGTACAACTTGGCTGTTACCAACGAGTATCAGCAGGCACACAACATCCCGGAGGACATAGCGAGACCGCCCGGATCTCCCTGGATGGTCAACCCGCCCAGCAAGCGAAGGAGGCGGCGTAAGGATAGGAAACAGAAGCGGGGATGCCGGTCGGGCTCGGATGCCAAGCTACGTAAACAACCACACAGGCCAGCATTACCGAGCCTTTTTCTGTCAAACGCCAGATCCTTAACCCACAAAATGGACGAGTTGGAATTACAGACAGCCACGACAAACTTTGTACGGAACTGTAGTGTTATTTTCATTACGGAGACGTGGCTTCACCCGATGATTCCAGACGCTACAGTCCAGCTAGCGGGCCGTACGCTACACCGGCAGGACAGAAACGAAAACTCGGGTAAGAGCAGAGGAGGGGGGCTGTGTATTTACGTACATAATGAGTGGTGTGGCAGCAGCAGGATCATTGAAACATACTGTTCTCCTGATATAGAGGTTCTGGCAGTCTCATGCAGACCTTTCTATCTCCCGAGGGAGTTCACTGTGGTCATTGTGGTAGCTGTTTACATCCCTCCGGATGCTAACGTTAGCTCAGCCCTCAGCCTTCTGCTTGATATCATCAACAAACAGCTGCTCGCACACCCTGATGTAGTCTTTGTTGTTGCTAGTGATTTCAACAAAGCAGTATATTCAACATATCACTGGAGCAGGCCATCATCCCACCCTGCCTCAAAACATCAACACTAATACCCGTTCCCAAGAAGACCGCTGCGGACAACCTCAACGACTACAGACCTGTTGCACTTACGCCTGTAGTCATGAAGTGCTTTGAGAGACTGGTCTCACAGCACATCAAGGCCTATCTGCCTCCCACACTGGACCCTCACCAGTTTGCTTACAGGGCAAACCGATCCACGGAGGACGCTATCACCATAGCGCTCCACACCGCGCTGTGTCACCTGGAGCACCGGGAGAGATATGTCAGAATGCTCTTCCTGGATTTCAGCTCAGCCTTCAACCACATCCTGCTGGAGATCCTGGTCCAGAAGCTTTCACACCTGGGTCTCTCCGACCCCATCTGCCTTTGGATTAAGGACTTCCTGTCTGATCGTCCACAGTCGGTCAGACTCGGCCCACACCTATCCAACACCATCACACTCAGCACCGGCTCGCCACAAGGATGTGTACTGAGTCCCCTCCTCTTCACTCTCTACACACACGACTGCTCCCCGACCCATCTCTCAAACAGCATCATAAAGTTTGCGGATGATACCACCGTAGTCGGGCTCATATCAGCTGGAGATAAGTCTGACTACAGAGATGAGGTAAACAGACTGACAGCATGGTGTTCAGTTAACAACCTCAAACTGAACACCACAAAAACCAAAGAAATTATTGTGGACTTCAGAAAGGGCAGAGCGGTCCCAACCCCACTGCACATAAATGGGGACTTAGTGGAAAGAGTCCACTCCATCAGGTTCCTGGGCGTGCAGATCTCCGATGACCTCTCCTGGACTGTCAACACCACGGCGGTGGTGAAGAAGGCTCAACAGCATCTCCATTTCCTGAGAGTGTTCAGGAGGAACAACCTGGAGGACAGGCTGCTGGTGACCTTCTACAGCGCCACCATAGAGAGCATCCTCACTTACTGCATCACAGCGTGGTTTGCAGGGTGCTCTGCAGCAGACAGGAGAGCGCTACAGAGGGTCATCAACACAGCCCAGAAGATCACCGGCTGCTCTCTGCCTAGCCTGGAGACTATTGCCAGCTCTCGCTACCGCAGCAGAGCTGGAAACATCATCAAGGACTCCTCCCACCCCGCAAATCACCTGTTACCCTCGGGCAGGCGGTACAGGTCACATAAAGCCAGGACAAGCAGACTCAGGGACAGCTTCTTTCCCAGAGCCATCACAGAAACAAATAACACAAGACAAAAATAGGACTACCTGCACACTCACTCATATACTGGGACATATCCTGATCACATTGATCATAACAAACTGCCGCATACTGTAAATATTTTACAATCATATTGACCATACAAACTGCTGTACACTGAACATTACATCTTTTTATCTTATTTTTTACTGTTATATTTTTATAGTTATATTTATAGGGACATAAGTCTCTTCTTGTATGTTATATTTAAATTGCGTGGAGATTGCACCAGAGGAGTGGCACTCAAATTTCATTGTACACCATACAATGACAATAAAGGCTATTCTATTCTATTGTCATCCTTTGAACCAACCTGTTCACACTCCCTACTCGTTGAATACCGTCACTTGGTCAGTGCCCCATGGTATCCGATAGCTATACGCACCACGGCACCGTTTAGTGTCTGTATGAGACTTATGCAGACCTTTTTCTTCTATTTTTGTCCTCTAGCCCAACTTCGGCCTGATTTACATACCCCCTGCTCCTCTTCTTCACTGGTCCCCAGGTGAAATTATGATAAAAGCTTTCCCCGCCCTCCATTCTCTATAATCAGTTTATGAGAAATAAAGGATGTGATAGCATTTAATTAGTAGAAGCAAAGTTTTTAATTAATCAGACTAATCCGGCCTGACATGATCTACTTTCGCCGTGTCTCTGAGCACCAACACAATTAAAACAGAAGAAGAGAAATAAAGGATTACTACGCGGTCGAGGAGACAAAAAGGTTACTTGGCTTCGTAGGGGAGTGCATCTCTGATCCGTCTTATTGCCCAGTGTGTAATACAATAGTGTGTATGAAGGGGCAGCAGAGGGAGGACGACTGGTTTCACACTTTATGCTCATAGCTCCCAAGAGTCCAACTCTGCATCACTCTCACCGCCTTCAATGCATTCACATGGATGACCTTTTGACTAAAAATGGTGTATGTGCCTAATGAAGGGATTTGCAACCAGTTCAGAGGTATAATTGAGGGCAGAGGTTACATATGAGTACTTTCAGGACAATTAGAACAGGTTTTTAAGTGAGTATTCCAATTGAGTTATGGATTATTACCTGTAACTTTATTGGATTGTATGGCAGTATAACAACAGATCCTCTTGAAAGTATAGTAGTGTTGATAAGAAAACCCAACGATACAAAACCATTTGATCCACAGTTTATACAAATGGCTATAGGGGAGTGTATGACCCTTTTAGCGACGAACAGACCAACAATCCACCACAAAACACAACTGTGTAAGACACCCGATGTGAGGTTTGGGGACAGGGATGTCAATGTGTACAGATTGTAAAGCACTCTGAGACAAATTTGTGAAATTGGCCTATACAAATAAACTGAATTGAATTGACCCATATATAAGTTTATTAAAGCCTTGAGTTTGCCATTTCTGGCTGTCACCAACAACTGTTTTTGGATGTTGCAATGTTACTTTTGGCCTTCACTATCTTTTTTTGGTAGTTTCCATATAGTTTTTGTCTGTCGCCATATTGTTTTTTGCCCAATGCTATGTAGCTGTTTTGCCTTTGCCATTTTGGTTTTGGGCCCCAACTTTATTTTTGGTGATCTTGGATTTTGCCTGTCATCATCTTGGCGATTTAAACACTTTTTATCATACATTGTATAGTATGGATGATTGTTTTTTTACACCATGTCGACCACATAAAAGGAAATGGAGGAGCTCACAGCTGGAGGAAAACAATTGTGGTGAAACAACTCTGAAAAAATGAGAAATAGATCATAAAAGAAGAACAAATGTAATATCTATTTATTACTTCATTTGCAGAATGTCTCAGAAGTTGCAGTCTGACTGGGAGACAGCACAGATATTGTATCATAGTATGCTGACTGTATGCAATGACGATTAGTTTGTAGTACAGTTTTATAGAAAGAATGTATATTATCACAGCTTTAGTCTAGTTTAAAGGGTAACTTCGGGTCAGTGGTCATCAGGTCTGTCTTTCAATCATAAGCTATGCTAGCCAGAGTCGATGTGTCCTTGAGCAAGACATTTAATCCTGAATTGCTCTCTCTAGCTATTCTATGGTGTATGAATGTAAGTTGCTTTGGATAAAAGTGTCAGCTAAATGACATGCATATGATCAAATTTAGGGCAGCAAGTTTTAGGTTTATCTATCAACATTGTATCTCCCCATCAAATAACCCATTAACAGCTTGTGCTGTTAACTTTACGTCTATTTCTGCCCTCCCGCCATACCTTGTTTTAGTATTTGATTTGTATTTACTGTAAATGTGGCCTCTGTGAGGTGGAGGGCAGGTGGTCTATCAACAATCAGGCCCATAGCAGATGTTGATAAATAAAAAGTGAAGAAAGTGACAAGTCAGCCTTTTTGCTGCCAATAAGCACCTCAAAATGAAGAAAATGCACTTCAATTTCAAAAGTCATAAATTGCTTTTTAAAAATCCAAATGGAAGGGATTCATTGTACTCATTCAGGTATTGAAATATTCATCTCTTATTTTTCTGCCTCAATCCCATTATAATGGCTTTAATGGACTTAGTCGAAGAATTAACAAGTAACAGTGACAATAAAAAAATATTCAGTAGGTGTTTTTGTCGATCTAAAGAAAGCGTTTGATACAATTGATCATAGAATTTTGATACATAAACTGGAAAGATACGGGATTAGAGGGGTAGGGCTTAATTGGTTAAAAAGTTACATTGAAAACAGAAACAGTTTGTTCAGGTGGGAGTAACTAGGTCTCCTCTCTTAGATATCATATGTGGTGTTCCGCAAGGGTCAATTCTCGGACCGAAATTATTTGTACTTTACATTAACGACATATGCAATGTTTCTAAAATACTGAATTATGTTATTTTTGCTGATGACACTAATGTATTCTGTGCTGTGGAGAACCTTCAGCAGTTGTTGGAGGTTGTCACGGCAGAATTGAGCAAGCTAAAGTTGTGGTTCGATGTAAATAAATTATCGGTAAACATCAACAAAACAAAATTTATGATTTTTGGCAATAGAAATATACATCCGAATACTCCGGTAGAATTAATGTTGCATAGTATTATGCTGGAAAGAGTTTTCGAGAACTTATTTTTAGGCGTGATGATCGACAGCAACTTTAGCTGTCAGGTCCAAGTTAGCACGAACTGGAGGGATATTATGCAAAACAAGGCACATACTGAACCATAAATCATTGCAGACATTATATTACACTCTCGTTCTTCCATACATTACATATTGTGTTGAAGTATGGGGCAACACCTACAAAAGCACCCTACAGCCATTATGCATCATGCAAAAGAGAGCAATCAGAATAGTTAATAATGTAGGATATCTTGAACACACCAATGCACTGTTTTTAAAATCACATACACTGAAACTTAGAGATCTAGTAGAGTTTAAAACGGCACAAATTCTGTACAAAGCCAAACATAATTTACTCCCTGGTAATATTCAAAAGATGTTTAGAGCTAGAGAAGGAGAAGTTTGATCTCAGAGGGAGATGGAATTTCAAACAGCCAATTGTTCATACAACTCAAAAAAGCATGTCTGTGGGGTGAAACAGTGGAATATTTTAACTGATGAAATCAAGGATAGTAAAAATCTGTTGATATTTAAGAAAAAATGTAAAGAAAAGACTCGAGAAATACAAAGGCATCATTACATTACATGTAACTTTAGCTGACGCTTTTATCCAAAGCGACTTACAATCCTGTTACATTCATACACCGTAGACGCAGTTAAAGGGAACAATTCAGGGTTAAGTGTCTTGCTCAAGGACACATCGACTAGGGCGGGGTTTTAACCTCCAACCCCGTGATTGAGAGAGGGGCCGTCTACCCACTGACCCACAGTCGCCCATATCATAAGTAACAGTTAATGGGGACAAGTTTTTGTTGTCGTTTTGATTATTGTTTTATGTAAACATGTGTGTGTGTGAGGATTTATGAGTGTGTGTGTAGATGTATATGGGTATGTGAATGTGTATGTATGTGTATGTATATGTGTTCTGCCCTGCATATTGTTAAAGATGTATTTAAAGCCCCACTATGTAACTTTTCCACCTTAAAATAACAGCTTGAAAAAAATTGTGCCGCTACAATGACTTTTAATGTTTTGCACCTCCGCCACTGCCATCGGGGGCTGAAAACTGCTGAATGTAAGATGGTTGGTAACGACCCGGTACTTCCGGCGGAAGTAGTTCAACTTGCTGTCTGGCAGCTTTACGCAACATCTTATAGTGCCAGTACACGCTCGCAGGTGACTTTTTATTTGCTCCACTACGCGACGTGTAGAGACAGAGTGACATGCCGCGGCTGAACGGCTCGCTGCAGCTGCCGAGAGAGCGCTGCTGGTAGAGCGCATCGAGCAGCTGGGAGATCAGCTGTGAGGGCACGTGACTGAAGAGCCATATATGGCTCGAGAGCCAGACGTTAAATACCTGAAGGGGGCGCTACAGGGGAAAAGTTACATAGTGTCGCTTTAAGTTAACTGTTATACATTTTTATTGTTTCATGCAGAGCGCTTTTATTTTGAAGCCTGTAATGAAGCTGGAAGTGAGAAACAGGAAGTAGGAAGTTCGATCTGTAAACAGCAGAGAGCATGGTTGCGACTGGGACGAGTTCAATACACAGTAATCCTTTGCCTGTCTTCTTCAGAAAGCAATGACTGTAAGTGTTTTGTGTTCTTCACATGTTATACTATTAGAAATAGTGACTTTGTTAGGAGAATTGTAAACATAAGGATGTTTATATTTATCTGCCATTCAGTTAATACTGTTGAGGATGGACGGGAACACACCTGGACAGATATCACTGGAAGAAAACAGAGGTAGACTTTTACTTTAAATCCATAAAGTGTTTAATTAGAAAATCATAGACAGTTAGTTTTGTTAAGTTTCATCGTTTGAAACTAGTACATGAAGAAAAGCCTTATTGGTGCTGTGGAGATGATGTGCAGTAAACAATGTTGATGGAATGCAATGCTAAATAGGTGGTGTACTCTTAAGGTACGTTCACACCGGAAGCGTCGAAAAAATTCTCGACGCTCCTGACACAGGATTCTGACGCGCGTCGAAAAAAGGGTGTTCACACCGGACGCGTCGAGACGAGATGCAGCGGGGGCGTGGCTTATCGCGCCCGCTTCTTCAGCCATATGAATCTTTTCCTTAACCAGACTGAGATGTCGTGTCTTCACTTGTCGCCCTGTGAGTCGCCCTGCTGCTGCCCCTCTCTCTCCTTCTCTCTAGACTCTGCGGTCCTGACGTCCACGGCCCTCCGCCCCTCCCCCCATGTTCCCGCTCGTCTCCCGCGGAGTACTGTACGGGTCGAGGAACGACAGGACCGCAGAGAGCTTCCACTTTTTACTTTTTCACTGCGCTACTCGCTGCTCTCTCTCTCTTCTCTCTATGATTCGTGTCTCTGAGACTTTTCCTCCTCCGGAGGCAGATCTCCGCTGCCATGAAACACGTATGCCGGCGCTTGGTTCATAGTAAAGTAAAACACACAGCGAGAATAAAAGCAAATGCACACATTGTAAACGTATCAGGTAGTCCCACGGCTTCTCCCACCTCCTTCCACGCTTCATCTTTATCGCTACGGTTTCGGTAAGTAAAGAGTCGTGTCATAAAGTTCGGGGTGCCCACGAACGGCGACAAGAATCTTTTCCTCCACTTTCTAAACCGGCCGGCAGAACGATGACGAGCGGAGCTTCTCAACGCTGATTGGCTGACGCAACTATGACTCACGCGTTTCTGCTGCTCGAGTTCAGAAATTTCAACTCGCGCGTCGAGAAGCTGCGTCGGTTCGCTCTGTGACATTCGCTCTGTTCGTGCTGCTCAGACGCGCCTGACGCGCTGCACGCAGGAAAAAAAACAGCGTCGCAGCTTTGACGCAGCTTTGCATTGACTTAACATGTAAACCAGACGCAGCCGACACGTCCGGTGTGAACGCAGCATTAGAACTTGACTGTGGAATACTGAGATAGTGCCGAGGAGATTTATTTTTTCAACCGTAGTAATAATGTAAACCAACAAGAGGTTGGTAGCGACCTCTCAATCCCAAATACCCTGCTTTATGGTCTATTCATCTCTAAATGGATAATAATTAGATGCTAACTTGTTTATTCATTCATTATTACACATAAGGATGGAAAAAGAAAAAGCAGAATATCCGATTGAACAATGTTTTGGGTCTAGAATAAACTATTTGGGTGGCCCATATTGCCCACACACCATCATCTCTCCTTGCATTATATCTGAAAACTTTAACAGGTTTGTGTGGATATGCCCATGTCAGAGCAAATTAAACTTAAATAATGCAGGTGTAGTTGAGTTTGAAGATGGGTATGTACTGAGCAAGGGTGCAGGAAGTAACGGGGTAAGAATATCGGGGCCATTGGCCCTCCACTTTACGACCCTGGCCTAATTTAGCGGCCCAGTAGTAATGACTTTATGAACTTCTTTAATGAGAAGATTTTAACTATAAGGGACAAGATTAATAATCTCTTGCCCTTAAAGAGTTTGTAGTACCGTATCGCCCCACCAGAGAGCTGCGCTCACTAAATGCGGGGCTACTTGTAGTTCCTCTTAAAATGTAAAATGGGAGCCAGAGCCTTTACTTATCAAGCTCCTCTTTTATGGAACCAACTTCCAATTTCAGTCCGGGAGGCGGACACAGTCACCACATTCAAGAGTAGACTTAAGACTTTCCTCTTTGACAGAGCTTATAGTTAGGGCTGAATCAGGTTTGCCCTGGTCCAGCCCCTGGATATGCTGGTATAGGCTTATAGCTGCTGGGGATGTTTAGGATGCATTGAGCACCTCTCCTCTTTTCTTTCTCCTATGGATGAATCTTCATCTCTCCATCACACATGACTAACTCTGCTTTCTCCCCGGAGTCCTTCTGACTTCACGTCTCAAGGGGTCATCGGACCCTATGAGACGGCATAGATCCCATCTGCTGATGGACCATCGATGGTTGGATCTTGAGTTCCTGACACCAGCTGTGCCACTGCCCTGCTGGGACTCCGCCCACTCCTCCACTCGGGAGGTCTCCAAACTCTCCATCGTGGAATATGCCTAAATATGAACTATTGATAAACTGTCAGATTCCTCGAATGTATTTTAACTCTAAATCTGTCCTTCTATACACATTACATCTATTGCATCTGTCCATCCTGGAGAGAGATCCTCCACTGTTGCTCTCCTGAAGGTTTTTTCCCTTTTTTTCCCCTGAAGGGTTATTAGAGAGTTTTTCCTGATCTGATGTGAGGTTTTGGGGCAGGGATGTCTATGTGTACAGATTGTAAAGCACTCTGAGACAAATTTGTGAAACGGGGCTATACAAATAAACTAAATTGAATTTAATTGGATCCCATCTGCTGATGGACCATCGACGGATGGGTCGCGAGTTCCTGCCACCAGCTTTGCCGCTGCCCTGCTGGGACTCCGCCCACTCCTCCACTCTGCCTCCATCTTCTGATGGATGGTGGAGGTCTCCAAACTCTCCATCATGGAATATGCCTAAATATTAACTATTGATAAACTCTGTCAAATTCATTGAATGTATTTTAACTCTAAATCTGTCCTTCTGTACACATGACATCTATTGCATCTGTCCATCCTGGAAAGGGATCCTCCTCTGTTGCTCTCCTGAAGGTTTCTTCCATTTTTTCCCCCTGAAGGGTTATTTGGGAGTTTTTCCTGATCCGATGTGAGGTTTTGGGACAGGGATGTCTATTTGTACAGATTGTAAAGCACTCTGAGAAAAATTTGTAATTTGTGAAACTGAGCTATACAAATAAACTGAATTGAATAGAACCACACCAGGGGACTAAAGTGGGTCTCAACTTCTTTCATTTCAGTTTATTTTTACACATTACAAATTTGTCTCAGAGTGCTTTAGAATCTGTACATATAGATATCCCAATCACAAAACCTCACATCGGATCAGGAACATCTCCCAAACAATACTTCACGGGGAAAAAAGGGGTGAAACCTTCAGGACATCAACAGAGGAGGATACCTCTCCAGAATGGAAAGAAGCAATAGATGTAATGTGTACAGAAGGAATCATTATACACAAATTAAAACAGAGTAACAACACAATCAATGAATATGACAGAGTATATGAATACTTGGTAGTAGTCATATTCCACGATCCAGACCTCGATGATCCATCAAGTAGATAGGATCTTTGAAGTCAAAAGGACTCCGGGGAGAAAGCAGAGTTAATAAGGGGCAAAAGAGATGAAAATTCTTCCACAAGGAGGGAGAAAAGAGGAGAGAGATGCTCAGTGTATACTAAAACGTCCCCCAGCAGCCTATACGCCTATAGCAGCATATCAAGGGGCTGTACCAGGTGAACTTGATTCAGCCCTAACTATAAGCTCTGTCAAAGAGGAAAGTCTACTCTTAAATGACGTGACTGTGGCTGCCTCCCGGACTGAAGGTGAAAGCTGGTTCCATAAAAGAGGAGCTTGCTAACTGAAGGCTCTGGCTCCCATCCTACTATTTAAGACTCAATAAATGAGATCACTAAATGCGGGGCTACTTGTAGTACTTATGGTACTACAAGCTCCTTAAGATATGATGGTGCATCACCAATTAAGGCTCTGTAGGTTAAGAGAAGCATTTAAAAAGTGATTCTTGATTTTACAGGGAGCCAGCGCCATATATTGCATATTATATTATATAATATTACATATTGAACTTAGAATGATTTCACTTATTAGTTTGTAGGACTTTCCAACTTGAAAATACACTCTTAAAGTGGCTTGGATAAAAAAGAAATAAGTGGAGACTAGATAAAATCAGTGTGGCATACAAATCAGGACCGACATAGTTTTGCATGCTCTCATGCAAAACAAACGTCATAGTCTCTTGCTGCAAAGGGGAGTCAGATAAAGAGTGATTCAGTTTAAGTTCACTGGAGCCAAAAAAGACATCAGTGGTTCACTAGAAGTTCAAAGGAAACACTCCCTCAAGGTCATAAGTACGGTATGAGGTGTGTCAGCAGAATGGGAGGCATATGACCGTAGTTCAGCGATACTTTCTTCCTCTACAATAGTTTCATCAATAATAACCTTTTTCCTTAAAGAAAAGCTTGGTGGCCACATTTACAGAAACAAATATTTCTGGCCCTCCGTTTTCAAAAATAACGTAAAAAAAAGTTTGTGTTTATATGAACCCGCATGAATACGCCGTCCACATACCGTATACCGTCCGCATTGTCAGGATCTGGAGTTTGTGTCTTGTTTTATGTCTTGTTTTGAAGTCCTTGTGTCGTCTGTCTCCCTGTGATTGTCTGCCCTGCTCCTGATCGTTTCCTCCTGTGTGATTGCTGGTCCCCGCCCTCATTGTGTCCACCTGTGTCTCGTTCCCCGTTGTCCAATCCTCTCACCTTGCCTGAGTATGTAAACCCTGTTTGTCTCATTCCCAGTGTGGCTTCGTATTGTTTGGTCCGAGTTTTTGGCGTCCTGTTTCATAGTTCAAAATTAAATATTGTTTTTTGCAACATGTCGACTTTTGGGTCCTCTCTCGTATGACATTGCGACCCGTTCGTGACAACGAAGGCAGAGCTACAAACAAGGCCAGCCTTCAGTTTACCCTTCTCGATTCCTGCCTGGCAAGCTCGCACTGTGATCCTTCTTCACCCCAGTGTGTAAAAACTAAAAATATCAATGCAAAAGAACACCATCATTCATTCTATCTTCTCTATCTGAACTTTTTCTAACCGGCCAAATCAATAGGTTTGTAATAAAGCACAGCTGTGCCGAGACATCCTATAGAGAAGACCATATTACCATTCAAGTATGAATGACATCTCTCCTTCACGTGACCTTGCCATTCCTCCTCAGCTGTCACCTCATCGTCCTTTCCCCTAGTGAGTTATCTCCTCCATCTCGTACAGAGGGCTCATGTTCATCTACCAGTGCTGCCAACGTGTCAGAAGGCAGAGGCCTTGAAGTAGTGTCCTTTGCTCCTTCATGGGTCCCTTTCTCAACCTTTACGTCACCCACTTAGATTGATTGTCACTCTATTCCGGGGGAAGGCATCCCTGTGAGCCTGGAGGATGAATAACTTATAGCCTTAAATGAAGGCCGTGAAAGTCAAGCATAGAAATTTGACGTGTGATTGAGTAAGATTACACTTCTGTACAATACGTCTGGATATATATGCTAAATAGACTGTACTTGTATATATCTAGGCTTCCGACCACTCAAAGCTCTTAAACACTACATATCACCATTCACCCAATAACACACTGATAACAGGGGCTATATATATATATATATATATATATATATATATATATATATATATATATATATATATATATATATATATATATATATATATATATATATATATATATATATATATATATATATATATATATATATATATATATACATACATAAATATATATAAACATACATATATATGTATATATAAACATACATGTATATATATATATATATAAACATACATGTGTATATTAGTTTGTTCTTAATTGTATTATCATTATTCATTAACTAAAACACTCCAACTGATGCACATGCTTTTTTTTATTCTCTTAATTTTGCTTCTCAGTATTTCAGGAAAGTGTTTTTTCAGTACAATAATACAAAATTATACATTTTAATAATGACAATAATTGAACCAAAGTTTCCAGTGGACACGATGCTGCCTTAAGATTCCAGCAGGAGCAACCTTTGTGTATTGTAAGGGTTAGCTTGGATTCATCAAAAGTCCCTTAATAACACCAGTCAAATATATTTTTCAATAATGTACTGTTTTCCTAAATGGAGTCTTATGGCTGTGAGGAGAACACAGGTCGATGGAACGTCTTCAGTTTCCCATCATAGAGATCTCTTGTGTAAATATTCTAAAAATAGTCTACCCTTGGGCGACTGTGGCTCGGTGGTAGAGCAGGGTTAACCGTCAATCAGAGGCTCGGGGGTTTCGATCCCCGGCACCGCTCGTCCATGTTGGTTTATCCTTGGGTAAGACACCCAAAATTGCTTCCATAGCTATGCCAATGTTTATGATTGTGTATGAATGTTAGAGTTCTGATGGTGAGGTGGCACCTTGCATGGCATCCTCTACCATCCGTATATAATTATCACATGTAGTGTTGAAGCACTTTGAGGGGTCAGAGAACTAGAAAATTGTGTTACAATTACAGTCCATTTACCCTAAATAAGATATTCTTTTCCTGAAGTAAATATGTAAGTGTGCAAGCAAAACTATTACTTATTTTACATTGTAAAGTTAATTGTCAGAAGCAGGAGCATGTTTTAACAGGCTAGCTCGATAAAAAGCAAAACTTCAATATTTCTTGTGGCTCGTAAGGTAAGCTAAGGTAAGAGTGTGAGTTTGTGTTATGACGGCTTGTATGTGTAAGATCCATATCGCGCTTCTCCCGCCTCTGAAATCGTGCCATTGAAATAACCAATTTGGCTGGGTTCAGCGCACACGGTATTAGCCAGCGCCCTCTCCGTCAAAGGCACTGCGCTTTGATTGCGCTGTCACCTCGTTGTTCTGTCTTTTCAAGAAACAAATGGGTGATAGCAGACGCCTCTCTCACACAAGATGGTCTTGATGCGTCACATTTATTCCCCATGAGACTTAATGCACGAGGAGCAAACAAAAAATACACACTTGCTCGGTGCCTCTTTCACTACAACGGGGTCTGTTTGAACTCTCACTATCTTTGGTCTCTCTAAATATAGATGCTGTGAAGGTGAGGATGTCTAAGGAACTAAAAGAATAATTATTTACTTTGGGATAATCTAAAAGTTTGAGACAGTGAAGCTTTTTCTTCTTTTTTTATGCCGTAGAAAATCATGCCTTTATTAATTTAAATTAAGTTTAATTTGATATAGCCCAATATCCCAAATTACAAATTTCCCTCAGTGAGCTTTACAATCTGTACTCATAGGACATACCTGACCCAGGACCCCACATCGGAAAGAAACCCTTTCATGAATAAAAGGGAAGAAACCTTCAGGAGAGCAGCAGAGAAGGATCCCTCTCCCACGGTGGACAGAAGTAATATATGTCATGTATACAGATGAGTAGCGTTACAGAGTTGCCGTCTGTTGTCTCTCTTTTCTACAATGCTGTTATGAATTGGAAAAAGCTCTAGTCTTATTTATTATTATGTTATATGTCGTTTCGCCTGCTGAGAGCAATGGGCATTGTAACGGATCATATGAATTAGCGTGAGGACTTACGTGTGTGTGTGTGTGTGTCGCTGTATTAGTTTGCATGCATATCAGTGGAAGTTGAAGGGTAAATCATGTTTTATTAACAATTCCCAAATTATTTCCCTGATTTTTTTTTTTTTTTTTTTTCCTGGTATCTGCTCTTTTTGTTTGAGAAGTAAATACGGCTGTAAATTACCCCATGAAGGGTTTATTGTTTTGAGTTGTTTGACTGTTTAGCATTTTCCTTATTGGTTTTGATGTATGCCTTTTATATTGTATTGTTTGAATAAGACGTGTTATACTACTTCCGCTTAACAGATAAATCAAACTTTTATTTTGAAAGGTTAAAATGCAAACTTTATAGTATAGATTACGGATAGATGCGCATTTTATAAAAAGTGTAATAGTTGATTGGACCCGTATGAGGCTAACTCTCTTAAGGTGGTGGTGATAGTTTACGAGTTTTAATTAATGTATTGTCACCTAAAGAAAGAAAATAAAGGAGATTCACTAGCAGTAAGTCTTCGTGTCAATTCATATGATCCGTTACAACGCCTATTGCTGTCATAATACGCAGGCAAAACAACATATGACATAATAAATAAGACTAGAGGACGTTTTTTTCCAAATCATAACAGCATTGTAGAAAAGAGACAACAAACGGCAAAGACGCGTTGATTAGAGACGTATTTGTAATCGTAATATTTCAGTCAAACGTAACTGCAACCATTTTAGCTCTGGGGTAACATATTTTTTGTGATATAGGGTTGATCAGTAGGGCCACGACAGGAGGCCAGCCCACCACGCAGGAGGAATCTGATACAGCCAGGTCCACCAGACCTCATGAGACGTGAATAATAATAAAGTATATTAAAATGAATCCGGCAAAGGACAGTGTTTGTCCCGGACAGATAATATGCCATTATCTCCCTAATACCCAGCCGGCATGTCTCCAACCAATGTGCACCAGCTCCTCTTTCCCCGAGGTGCCGGCTATAAGAACATGCTGCTTATATGCAGACGCGAGCTCCCACCGTCTGTGAGGTGTGACATGCCACACTGAGGAGATGCATTTGGTTAATGGTCCAGCAAAAGTATTAAGCTGTCGTGGAGAGAATGGGGGACTAAGAAAAGGATGCAGGAATCCCACAGAACTTTGGCTCGGAGGAGGCATTCGCTCCCCTTGTTGGCGGCTGAGAATTGATCAGTGGCGTTGTGATGGAAGCTTTGTCATGGCGTGTGAAATTCTTTTTTTTGGCAGTGTGATGAAATTAATTTCACTCTCCACGAATACCTTTGACAATGGTTCACATGAAATATTCATGTGAATATACTTTTTGGTTTGGTTTATTTAATAGAAAACAAATGAAATGACTTATAAACAATATGATTTACATTTCAACAAAAACAATTTGACCTTGAATTTGGAAGCAAAAAATGGACAGCCCCGAAATTCTTAATATTGAAAATGTTTAACACCAATGAGATTAATGCATTGAAATATTGTACTTTTAAATCAACACTTTGAGAATATGTTTTGAAATGTTCTGATTTATAATACGGGTTGATGAAATCAAGCATTCTGATTGGTTGAGAGTGAGTCATGGGGTGTGTTATATTCAGCCCATAATGTACAGTAAAGGGGCGCGTTCCATATCAATGCGCACTAAAAATAAGGTTAGCTTTTGCGCGACCGTTAGTTGTCATGTCAAATAAATCCTGCGGCTTCCTTCAAAGCTACTGGGCACCAAATCTCATTGAAAGACAGCGTTGGAGTGAAATCCAGCTGGAGACAGCACTTCAACACGGAGCCTCCCGCAAAGAGAGGAGAGGAGGCGAAGAGGACATGAGAAACGTTTTCCACGGATGATTAATGGAGATATCCAGATCACCATAACCAGGGCTCTCAAGTTTTGAAGACAGGCAAGCGTGACATTACATGACCAGCGACAGGAAAGTGACCCACGGCGAGCGTTGAGACGTGGGTCTGAGCTCGACTCCTCCACAGAGAGCGGCTCATGTTGGCGCTGCGGCACATTAAAACATTAAATAGCCGAGAGTTTTTTCAGCGTGAGAAATACGATGTGTGGCGCGAGTGCGTGACTTAAGACCGAAATGCGTGAGTCTCACGCTCAATGCGTGAGACGTGAGAACCCTGATAAGTAAGCCTTAACACAGCCGTTAGTCTATCGAGTCCCAAGTCGCTCGTAACTATAGTTTAGTAAACAGCATGTATAGCTGACATAGACCCAGTGCCTATGAAACATTCAATAAATATTATTTTATTGAAAGTGTCCCATTGTCATTGTTGTTATTTTATAGGCAACTTTTATCAAATGAGCAATTTGAATTAATGAGATGTTGAGAGAACTAGCTAACTATCTCCCCTCCTTTAGCTAGGCTAACAAATGTAAACAATGCTGTCTGTCCGTTAGCCACACGGAGGGGACCGTCCCAGTTAAGGGAAATTGCTCAGCCCAATGCGAGCTATGGATGAAATATCAAGTATCAATCGGCTTTTTAAATTGGAATACTCCTGGGTCTGTGAGTGGCAGCAGGTCTTATCTGCAAAGCAGACAATCTGTATTTAGCTGTCAGCATAATTGGTACCTGTGTTGCTGTAAAACTACACAGGACTCATGACTTTGCCTGATAAAGACACAAATCTACCTTCATAGGTACCTGTCCACAAACTGTCTCTTTTCAAAATTTGCAAAGTAGGTCTACTTAGTTTTAATAAAAGTATTTGATTACGTGTCTGCAACTTGCTTGGTTAGGTTTCAGAATTGAATGGGGTTTGAGTTCAAATAAGTAAGTTAGTTTCTCAAAATAAGGATTTGTTATGTTGTTGTTTTTAGGCAAGTACATAAGTTACGTAACACGTCAGGTAAAATCAAAAATGTGGCTAGGGAGACGAACAGCAGTCTCCTGGGTGACATTCCTTTAATATAATGTACATGTGGTCATAGCATCAGTGGCGTGTCACCACGTAGTGATCCTATCATCGAAGGTTCTGGGTAGACAACAAGCAGCACGCTTCATAAGCTCACCATTGCACTTCTGTGCAATGGTGAGCTTATCCCCAGCAACCATTGCTATACTATACATACATAGTAAATCCAATCAGTTAAGCGTTTTTGTCAAACTAAATTCAATGTTATAATCAGTGTGCTTGTCTCTGAAATGCCCCTGAAGCTTCAGGCTGAGGCTTTGAAAACACACATGACAAGACATTTTAGCTCGCTTCTGTGATTAATTGATAACATTGTATGATGAATCAATATATTTTTGCACTTAAAGAAATTAGGGTCTAATGATTCATAGTTTATTCATGCCGCCTGGATCAGACAGTACGTGGACATGAAGCAAGGAGATGCTGGAAAAGAGCTGGATAGGAATCCCTACCTTTTTGTTCTCAAAAATCCTTGTCTACAGTTTTGAATAATGTCCATTCAGTGTATACCTAAATAAAGATATTAACATTACATGTCATTTAGCTGAAGCTCTTATCCAAAGCAACTTGCATTCATATTACTACATCCATACACCGAACACACAGCTACAGGGAGTAATGCACGGTTAAGTGTCTTGCTCAAGGACAAATGGCCTAGGCCGGTGATTGATCCGCCAACCCCCTGATTGAAAGACAGACCTGCTAAACAATAACCCACAGTCGTCTAATTCTTGGCTATCTTGACATTTACATTTCTACTTCTTTGGATTGAGGGATACCTCCGGCAGACTCTAAAGACTTTCAAGGCATATTGACCACCTGCCAGTCTCTCTAGCGGCAACACTTATCAAGTAGTGTATGACTAACCCGTCCTTACTCCAAAATCTCTCTACTGTTTCCCTCCACTGAACAGTGTAGTGCATCAATTGAGTTTTATTGTCAGCCTGATGGCTCGTGAATGGGTGTAAAGATAGCGGCTTGGGCTGTGATACATGATCTTTCCCCGCGCTCACCTTTAGGTCTTCTTTTCCATATCATCCATATCTTAAGAAAGACGTGCAAAACGCATCGTCACAATGTGGCGGAAGAGAATGCGGATAACAGGATCTTATTTTCCCGGCCACCGAAGTGAAATCTATTCATCATGAGCGGATGCATCGGCTTTCCTCGTGTGGCGTGGTAGTGTTATTTTTGCCTTGTTTGCTACACTTGATTATTGTGTAATGCTTTCCTGTGGGACTGTGGGCGTTTTAGTTTCCGTGGGCCTTTGTCACGCTGCCCTGGTTTTTTAGAGCGGGGAGGTTTCTGGGACTGAGGCTGCAGCAGCGAAAATCAATAGCAATAACATTTTACCAGCGACGACTGACATTCATCAAGCAGAAGGCAGCTCTACTCAGCAAGTGAATCTCCCTGTATAATACACTTAAAAGCTGCACATGTGATGTGTTGTGGATGCAGTGTAATGCCCTCATGCTCTCTCTCACTGCTCGTAACTATATGGAGTCCTCGGGAATCCCACTTCCCTTCCAATGGGTATTGGTGGGCTTGCAAGTCATGTCATCAGTTTGGTGAGGTTGGCATTTGATGCAGGTCTAATCTGCAAAGCAGAATATGTGTATTTGGCTGTCAGAATGATTGGGAACCATGTTGCTGTAAAACTACACAGACTCATAACTGTAAACAACTTTTGTTCCCAATTAAAATCATTCTCACTCCCAACGCCCTACGCTACAAGCTTCAACGCTCCAGGTATCTCTCGAGCATCCGTTTTTGAATGTGGCACTGACAGCGTATCGACTGTTGAGGATGGACGGGAACACACCTGGACGGATATCACTGAAAACAAACAGCGGTAGACTTTTACTTCAAATCTATAAAGCGTTTAATTAGAAAATCATGATACAGTTAGACAGACACATGCATGGACCCAACGTTCAGAGCTGACACCATTCAAGGCCTCAGAGCTGAAGGAAGAGGGGTGCTGAACAGAGCGCGTGCGGCCATTAAAATACACATCAAGACCACTTCTGATTGGTCTGAAACAAAGAGGGCGGTGTCTTCTCATTGGTTCTTGCTCCTCGCTTCCGCCGTTGTATGAATATTCATTAGTCCGTGTGGCCCGCCCATGAGAGCATATGTTGTGAATAAAAGTGTGGAAAAGGGAAAGAGGTGATTAACAATGTAGCTTCCTTTGAAGCTTCTTCCACTGGGGAGTCTTCCATGACATTCTTATCTCTTCCGAGATGGGACACAGCGTCTCCGGAAGGCCGTTTCTCCGGATATTAATAAAGAGGCTCCTATCAGTAAATAAGGATGCAAAGGAGGGCATGCATGTGTGTGTGTCAAAGGGAAGCCCTGTGGTTGACCCCGGACATATTTTGCCATTATCTATCTGTGCTCATTAAAAGTATCCTGCGACGTTCCTGTAGCATGAGAGCATGAGTGTTGCTTTGTTCTGTTTAAACCTAGGATGTGCGTGATGCAGGGGAGGGGAGTGCATAAAGCTCTCTTGTGTTCACTTGTTATCTTCTTTGATCAGTCAGGCACTAGATCGCCCTGCTGAAGTATTTGACCTTCTCAGTGACCTTTCCACTTTTACACATAATATGTATGCACACAATAATAGGGTAAGCTAAGCAAAAGTATATATTCTTTACAAATGGGTATTGGTGGGCTTGCAAGTCATGTCATCAGTTTGGTGAGGTTGGCATTTGATGCAGGTCTAATCTGCAAAGCAGAAGATGTGTATTTGGCTGTCAGAATGATTGGGAACCATGTTGCTGTAAAACTACACAGACTCATAACTGTAAACAACTTTTGTTCCCAATTAAATCATTCTCACTCCCAACGCCCTACGCTACAAGCTTCAACGCTCCAGGTACCTCTCGAGCATCCGTTTTTGAATGTGGCACTGACAGCGTATCGACCACAAACTGTCTTTTTTCAAAAAGTTGTCTACTTAGTTTTAATAAAGTATTTAATTACAGACACTGCTGTGAAATTAAATGCCACTGCTGAGAGAGCATCACATCCCGATGACTGTGGCCTCACATTCAACAGATGACTCATCAATATTCTCTTTTGTGAAAGAGAAAAACACCACTGGTGTTGTTCTGCCCCCGTGAAACCACTCAGAGCTCTTAGCCAAGACTTTGATTACGGCTGCTCAATGGATTTTCTTCTTAATCTTTCTTCAACAATATATAGCTATTTATTTTTTTTAAACACAGTGATTACTCTAGGTGAATGTAAGTGAATGGATGGGATATTAGTGGCGGGGGCACTTTGCGAAATGTGTGACCTTGTGTTTTGTGTTTTGGGGAACCATTTGTCGGAATACCCAGACCAGCATCCCGGTGGCCCATCTGTCAGGCAGATTACCGTGGAAGTGGAAGGTCGGAGGTTCCATTTTTGAGGCTGCTTGTGTGTCCTTTAAGGGAAATTCGTAGTGTGCATCAAACCAAGGTAGTTGCAGATGTGTGTTGTTCCCAGGGTGACTTTATCGAGGCTGTGCGGAGCGTCAAGGTCAGCCATAATAAATGTTGGGGTTTAAGCATCGCTGCTCGACCGGTGGCTCGGCAGTGAATAATGATAAGGCTCTGCCTTGTGCGGACCCGTGCTTCATTCAGCTGCTGTATGGCTGACCTTCGGGTGAGGCCTTGCCACTGTGATTCATACATCCAACCACTCTGGTCTAAAGACCAATATAGGGTTGTCCTGAACGGGGCACATTGAGGGTCCATTTGTTATATGAGTTAACCCTTCTGTACATGCTAACAGCTCTGGATTTAGTTTGCATTCAAATAATTCAATTTATTTGTATAGCCCAATTTCACAAATTTCAAATTTGTCTCAGATTGCTTTACAGTCTGTACACATAGACATCCCTGTCCAAAAAACCTCACATCGGATCAGGAAAAACTCCCAAATAACCCTTCAGGGGGAAAAAGGGAAGACACCTTCAGGAGAGCAACAGAGGAGGATCCCTCTCCAGGATGGACAGGTGCAATAGATATAATGTGTACAATACTCTCAATGAATATGACGGAGTCTATGAATAGTTCATAGTAGGCATATTCTACGATGGAGGTAGAGTGGGCGGAGTCTCAAATAAGTGGAGACCTTGGGAACAAAATACACATAACATGTCAATAAAGAGTTCTCCATTGCTGTCCAGGTTCATTATTTGATAATTCATCGAGCTAAAAGCAGTTGTCAGGACCAACCTTTCTCAAAATGCACAGCAAGGTAGAAACCAGGACCAGTATGTTGGAGCTGTGATGGGATGAATGACAGCTGAAACATACTGGTTCATGGAGTACCACAAGGATTCTCAGCCAGGACGATGAAACACACCTGTGAGGAGACCAGCTAGAACAAGCATAAACCTAAAGCGGTTACTTCACACCGTAGGAGCTCAGAACCGGTCCAGCTACAACGGAACTTGCCGGGCTTTTTAAACAGGTGCTTCAGAGATTGACAGCATCATGATGGTCAGTAATAGAGAGGTGAGAGGCAGTGCCTGCTCTTCCAGTGTCCCCCACGGGACCTTATTTTTTTATTATTATTCATTTATTTTGCAGGGACAATGCACAACAATCAACAGTTGGACTGTAAGTGAGCCAGAGTTAGCCAGAGAGGCTAATTTCCATCTGCTGTCCCTGGCCAGATGTTTTTAAGGCAGCCTAAAATAACATATTCTCAAAAATAAAATGGAAATAGAATTCATAGACAAACTGACAACATATAAACAAAACTAATACACAGCAAAAAGAAAAGATACAGCAATAGACCAGAGACATAACAGGCTGCAGCATGACTCAGGCAGAACAAACCCAGCTACAATACAACATACACATAAAAACAAATGCACATATAGGCGAAACAAGCATCAGGACAGACAGCACATCAATGACTGCACACCTGATTGGCAACAAGCCATTCCTTCAGGTTACGCTTGAACGTTTTGTACGAGTTGTGTGCCCGTATGTGTGGTGGCAGAGCATTCCACGAGTGACCTGCCTTCACTGAGAATGTAGACTTGCTAAACGAGCTTGACCTAAATGAAATGACACAGTCACCTCTTGTAGCAGATCTAGTGAGTCTGCTGCTTTCACTGCTTTGTTTCACAAATTCACTAAGCGGGGGCGGAGCCATACCATTTAAAATTTTAAAAACCAGACACACATCAGTGAATTTAATGATGTTCTCCCAACTCAGGATGTGGTGTTTTGTGAGAATTTTGCAGTGATGGTGGTGTTTTTGTTTTTTATCAAGTATTTTGATGGCTTGTTTATGGAGAATGGGAATAGTTTTTAATGTGCTGTTGGCTTGTGCCCAGCTGGTCAAGCAGTAGGTCAGATGGGGGACAATCATTGCATTAAAATACAATTGTGCAGCCCGCATGGTTAAACAGTGTCTTATATATCTAAAATTCATGAGATTAAATTTCAAGACCTTTGTCACATGGTTTACATGTTTTTTAAAAGAGAGATTAGAATCAATAAAAATACCTAAATATTTAAAATGTGACACTACCTGTAGCCTCTCACTTGCAACATAAACGTCTGTCTACGGTGATTCTTTGCAAGCCCTCTTTGTGAAGAACATACAAACAGTCTTTTTAACATTCAGATGAAGGCAGGAACTTGCAAGCCATTTAGTTACATTAGTCATTGTGGACGTGAGTTTGAGTGCAGCTTGTTCTTTGTTCTTTGCATGCACATAAATCACTGTATCGTCAGCATACATTTGAATATCATATTTAGAGACATTACTGAAATGTGTACCCTTTGGATGTTTTTCAATTTAAAAGAATACAACATTAATTCAACTGATGCATTGCGTTGTATTAAATTACATATTTTCAACACTTATGACAAAATGGCTTTCTGGGTTGTGAAACAATTTTTAAGTGTAACATTTATCACCCACAATTTGAATGGAATGCCAATGAATTTACGATGAATCGTGCAATTTAATAAATATAAATGAAGAAATAAAACAACCATATTCTCAAATAAACATGACATGCCCTTGTATCCAATATCAGAGATCAACAGGCAATTACCTTGATTATTGTAATGTTTTCACCTAATCATGACAAACATTAAACACAGACCTTCAAGATTCTTTAGTGAGGCGTTTGGGGTCTGGTAGGTGATGGCTCTAAACAAGGCTCAGGCCGTATTACTGGTCAAAGGAAATTAATTAAAAAAATTTTTAAGGGACTCAAACACACTACAGCTTTTGTCCAAAGGTACTGCCAAAAATCAACACAAAGTAAAGTTGCTCATAATGGCGTATAAGTGATGTATAAAAGACACACTGGGTTTCACCCTCAGTTTGGGCAGTTTAACAAACCCCATAACTCTTCGTTGTGGATGAACATGGCGAGAAGACGACGTGGTGTGGCAATACTTCAACTCCATCGATCAACTTCTTACTCTTTCCACTTTGCTGCAAAGTCACAGGAGCCAGTTAGAGCTGAGATGAAAACTCCAAGCTTGGCCCGCCATCTGTCCTCTCATAATGTAGAGCATATGTTAATGCAGCCTGAAGTCAAGGGCAAAATTTAATTGCTCCAGGAGAAACATCTTCCCGTATGCCTTTTCTATATTGTCCTCCAGCTGTGTATTGAAACATTACTGGGTAACTGTAAATTACTTTTCCTCAGCTCTTATTTTCCTGACTCCTTTCATCCATGAATACTTCACGCTACTCTATTCTCAGGACATTTGTATCCCTGATTTTCAGCAACCGTCCAGTAGTGGAGAGAACAACATGACTTTGCCCACAGCATGGAGCAGCCTCTCTTTGAGCACCGCTGCACCCCATGAGCAAGCTGTTGCTGCAGCGACTGGAGCGAGAACCTAAACAAGTCGCTCAGCGGCGGGACGTCTAGTGATCAGCGCCACTGCCCAGCTGGCTTGGGCTCTTAGAGCTCATAATCGGTGCTTGATCCACAGTACCATTCAGTTTATTTAGTATACCCCAATATCATAAATTAAAAAATTGCCTCAAAGGCCTTTAAAATCTGTACACATACGACATCCCTGTCCCAGGACCTCACATCGGATCAGGAAAAACTCCCAAGAAATATAAAAAAGAAAATTCACAGGGAAAAAAGGAAGAAACTTTCAAGGGAGAGCAACAGAGAACGATCTCTCTCCCCAGATGGACAGATGTAATAGATGTAATGTGTACGGAAGGAAACATTACAGAGTTGAAACACATTTAATGAATGACAGTGTATGAATAGTTGGTAGTAGACATGAACCACGATCCAGACCTTCACAATCCAGGCAGATTGAGGCAGAGAAGAGGAGTGGACGGAGCATCAGCACGGGTATGGCGTCAGACCCACCCAGGTCCAATGGACCCTATGAGACGTGAAGTCAATAGGAATCTGGGGAGGAAGCAATGTGCAATGGAGAGGTGAAAATGCATCCACAAGGAGCGAGAGATGAGGAGATAGGTGCTCAGTGTATCCCATAATGTCCCCCAGCCTATAGCAGCATATCCAGGGGCTGGACCAGGGCAAACCTGATTCAGCCCTAACTATAAGCTCTGTCAAAGGGGAAAGTCTTCAGTCTACTCTAGATGAGGTGACCGTGTCTGCCTCCCGGACTGAAGGTGGAAGCTCGTTCCATGAAGGACGAGCTTGATAACTAAAGGGTCTGGCTCCCGTCCTACTTTTTAAGACTAGGAACTACAAGTAGCCCTGCATTTAGTGAGCGCAGCTCTCTAGTGGGGCACATGGTATTACAAGCTCCTTAAGATATGACGGTGCATCACCAATCAAGGCTTTGTAGGTTAAAAGAAGACATTTATATAATAATATAGGGTAAATAAAATTGGTCCAACCACAAAACCTTGTGGAACCCCACGAATAACGTTTGTGGTCATTGAGGCTTCATCGTTTACAAATAGAAATTGAGATCGATCTGATAAATAAGATTTAAACCAACTTAGTGCGGTGCCTGAAATGCCAATTGACTGATCCAGTCTCTGTAATAATATGTCATGGTCAAAAGTGTTGAACGCAGCACTAAAGTCTAACAAGAGCAGTACAGAGATCAATCCTTTTTCTGATGCAATTAGGAGGTAATTTGTAATTTTCGCCAGTGCTGTATCTGACTGAATTGTTTGCATATTTCTGGGGGCACACTAATAGCTTTGCTTTGTGTATCAGTCAGGGTAACTCTGGGTCAGTGATTAAGAGGTCCGTCTTTCAATAATGGAGTTGGTGGTTCGATCCCTACCCTAGTCGATGTGTCCTTGAGCGAGATACTTGACCACAAATTTCTCCATGTAGCTGTCTCTACAGTGTATGAATGTAACATGATTTTAAGTTGCTTAGGAAGCATAGGAAATCAGAAAAAGCCCTCAGGTGCATGAACATTAGCATCCACACTGCTGAAGATAAATCATACAGCGCAGGAAAAGGTGCATTAAAGTCACTACAAGGAACTTTGAACTCGTTATAAACAATGTTTACGATACCACTACAGAACTGCAGCGGGGAATCTACACAAAAAGATCATCATATACATGTACCTATAGTATTAGTTGGTATTTATATCGACACTGCGATTATAGAACTGAGCACAGCGGTTTATGCTTATTAACCTGCGTTCTTAGTAGGCTAGTCTGATGTTCATAACCACAGGCAATAATAACATCTAGTTTAAACTAGTTCTGAGGGCCAGAGAAGGTAAACATATCAGGTATTCAAACCTATGATTTTTCAGAGCTTCATGTTTCGGTCATGGGTAGATGTAATGTTCATGCTTTAGTTGTTTTTTTCTTGTCAAAATCCCTGAATCACTTGTACGAAGTAGTCCCTGCAGCTAAGCTTTAAAGCTCAGCTACACAAATAGGTGTGTGTGTGTGTGTGTGGTCAAATGATTCAAACCATTAATATTCCTGTCACATTATTGTGTTAACCTGCAGGCTGATCTTCAGTACTACCAGTCAATTAGAACAAACTTTATAAAAGATGTAAATGTAAAATTGTATTTGAATTAGTCCAAACAAAGGTCAGCCAAGCAGTGGTATAAAAATATGTTGCCATACAAAACTGCTTATTTGTTTTTGACCAAGGCTCTAAATATATTTATTTTATTATTTGTCAAATGGAAAACACGGCAAACGGAGGTGACGAGACAATTAACCACTAATATATGGGTTAATTGTATGCGAGCTGCTTACGTCATAAATCTCAGTGAATAATGATAACTTCCTTTAATTAATAAACATTGTAAACATTATGTTCTATATAATAAGAACAGAATTAATTGCATCAACTTAAAAAAAATATTGGAGTCAAAATGTACATTTGCAGACTTACACATTTAATTCTTGACCGATGATCAATCCATTTTTTTAATGGCACGTTTCATATTAGCTCTTAACACTGTAAGGCAGTGTAACAAAATACACAATAAAACAACTGGATGCACATGAGAAATGGAAACAATTCCACTCAAATAAAATAAAAAACTATAAAAAAGAGAGAAAGACATTGTTCACAGTACTTGTGACGCTTGAGGTTTATTGGTGCATTTTCAGAGGTTTTCCAGTTCTCAGAGTATGTGACTGGATCCCATGTCACGACAGGCATTTGAGACTCCTCTCTTAATGGGCGTATGAAAACCCTGCAGTATATCGCTTCTTTGGCTTTTGTTTGTTTTTTGAAGTTCCCTTCTTTTTGTGTCATGTGAGTGAAACAACGTGCACCAATCAAACACTGATCAATACGAGATGGCTCTTATTCAACAGGGACAGACAAATACACTATAGATGAGAAATTGACTCGAGGGGAAAGTACAATCAAGAAGAATACATGTGTATCAGTTTTTTACAACCCTGTGTCGAGTTGTCACCATTGTCCACGCACAAATCAGATGGTTTATGCAACGATAAACATTGGCTTAACATACAGGCTTTGAATAACTAACAGCTCCACAGGTGAATACGATCTCGTATTTGTCTGAACGACAAATGCCCCCTATGAAACATCACTATCATGTGTCTGGAATGCCATATGCAGGAGCGGTCAGTAAAATCAACGTGAATTATTTTCGTAGTGTCACTTCCTTAATTTCTTTTGCACGAGTGTAGTGGTGGTCACCGACACCCTCAATCGGCTCAAGGAAGCCCCACGATGCGAGGCGGAGGTCGTGCAGCACTGCACAGGCGGTGATGACCTATGGTCAACTTTTGGAGTCCTGGAGAAAAAAAAACGACTTCCGAGTCTTCAACTTCCCAAAGGTCCAAAGGCTTTGATGGAATGGGCATTTGCATGATGCTGGTTAAAGCAGCTCAGTACCCATCTTTTTTTTTTTAACTGTTATTATCTTTATTTAAGAGGGACCATGTACAGTTAACACATAAAGGTCACCATTTGATGCACTGTACATCTAATTTGTATCTGTAGTCCCTTAACAGATCATAACAAACAGAATAATAAACAGTACAGGATAAGTGTTTATCACTTATCCTTGTTTAACATAATATATGAATGTATTCAATTTCATTCTGCAGATCTACACAGAGAGGACTGAAAGACATGCAACAAAGTTCTTCAAATAATCACGTTTCTTTTATAAATAATTTATATCAACCACTTGCAGAAAGATAAATGATCATGTTATCATGTTTTATGACTTTTTAAAATTATTTTATACACCTTTTTGTATACCCTCAAGCCAAAGCTTACAAGCGATGCATAATTATGTAGATAATATACACCTTTGGTACTTTTACCAACCTGTGTGCTTTGTCTTATTTAAATTATTTATTCTGTATATAATAATAGGTTTTACAATCTAAGAAATACCACTCTTCCCACTTTTAGATGTCACTTTTTTCTAAAGCCCCTTTTGGTTCCCTCTCCTACTATTCTCTCATTCTATAACCTCCTATTGTCTACCTTATTTTATCTTTGCCAGCCAGCACCCACACGACTGGAATTTCTATTTGAATTATTCAGACTTATAATTATTCTGACATGATTTCTGCAGAGGAATGTTAAAATGTCTCTATTTTAGCCCTTTTTTTAAATGTTGTGGAACATTATTAAGCTTTTACACATTTAAATTAAAAAAAAAGAATAAATTCAGTGATTTATGATTTTAGCATTATTCAACCCTCAGGTCGGTTTTGACAGTTTATCAGAGAACAACATTACATGGTAAGTTTTTGGATAGATGTCAAGGGTGTACGAGGCAAAGATATGCTCCATACCAATGATCTAAACACAACTGCAACTCCGGACTATATATATTAGCTTTTCTTTTTTAAAAACACAAGGCTAAGTGGCAACAGGGTTAGCCCAAAAAAGCCTTACTATGGTCTCCAGGTCTTAATTGTGTGCCCTTTCGTATCCGTAATGGTTACAGGTACTGGAACCCAAAAGCACGACAAACACAGGAATTCAGGAGGAGGCAGTTTACTAAATGTTTCAGGCAGGGTCAAAACCGGGTGGTCTGTCAAACAGGGCAACAAATCCAACAGGGGCAGGCCAAAATCTCAAGGCGGGTTAACAGGCAAACAGGTTCGTAACAAGCAGATCAGAACTAGGACTAGGAATTCGATGGAAAGTTTGGCAGTGACACACAAGACAATCGGGCTGAGAGCAAGTGGAAGTGAGGGAGCTAAATAGTGAGGGACTAATGAGGGGATGGGCTGCAGGTGAGGAGGGCGTGAGGACCAGGTGAAGTGAATGAGGGACAATCAAGTGAGGATGACAGGATCTGGAATGACAGGAGAGTTAATTAAACATGTAGGATGAATTTAATTTAACTAGGAAGGTGGGAATTTGTGACAGTATCCCTCTTATCTCTCTTTATTAACCTTCCTCTACATTGTTGTGATTTAAAATCTGTTACCCTTGTATATACTTTCAACGTACATTGCTGTGAAAGGATTTCTAATCATTAAAGAATCTTTTTTATTTGTTTCTAAATTGTTTACACGTAGCATCAGTCCAACTGTAATACCCAATACACATGCAGGCAGGCAGAAGCTATAGCATCCCAAGAAAAGTGTATGGAGTGACTGCTCCAGAATTTTAAAGGAAGGAGTCCAAAAAAAAGAAAGCGATCAAGGGTGAAAGAGGGTTCCTGACCTAAAAATGTCTCTTTACCAAATTGGCTAAAGAGCATTTGTACCCAATTACACAACCTGTCCCCACTTAACCGGTCTTTAGTTTTTGGAGATATATCTCTGGAGGTAGCCCGGGCTAGGAACACACATAGGAAGGTTTTATAGTGTTTGTGAAAAATAGGAAATGGAAGTTAGTTCTGTTTGAAAGGCATTGAGGCTGCCGTGTTACGTAGTGAATTCCACTGGGGGCTTAGTGTGTTGGTGCCACGGTACATTGGTCCAAAACCTTGAATGTTCGGACACCGTCCCTTTGGGCAGAGAGCCTATTGACCTCACTAGAATATTATCGCAGCGCCTCTCTTTTGTTTGATGTGGTGTGTTGTAACAGCTCTGTGCAGGTGAAGTGGAGCCACAGCAGAAGTTTGTTGAACTGTGAGCCGAGCTGCACTGACAACTGTGAGTAGAAAGGAAATACTTTGTTACAATGCAGAGCCAGAAAAACAGGCCTATTCTTGAAATGACAGCGGCATCCGGGACAAAGGTTGCTCCCATGCGTCGTTCTGGACGGCATGGGAAAACAAGATGTTTTGTCATTTAGCTTTAACCACCAATTTAAAACACAAATTACAAAAACAAAAAAATGGATGTTGCTCAAATTGCAAAAGCATTTTTCCTGCATCAAGTTTCTTGCTGTGACCTAAAAAAATCTATGTATTCGGTCTCAGAAATTCAGCACAGGAAGTGACTCAGACTGTAAGTAATGATCCACATAATGAATTTAGAACCAGAAGTGAGACAACTCAGTGATTCTGCAGGTATCATCCCTCCAACTTACAACCTCCTCTACTAAGGGCTAATCAGAGTAGCATTGAGAGCAATATTGTACTTATCTTACGCGCGTGTGTGTGTGTGTGTGTGTGTGTGTGTGTGTGTGTGTGTGTGTGTGTGTGTGCGTTAGAAGATGGAGCGACACTGTGTATGATTTATTGAGAGTGGATTATGGAAGTGTGAAATGGGGCCTGTGTGTATTTACACACACACACTCGCACACAACAGTAATTAGGCCCACACTGACCTTGTATACGTATCGAGGACACAACAATCTTTGCTGAGGTAATAAATCAAGTCACAAGTAGAGTCATTTTCTCATAGACTTCCACACAATCAGACATCTTGTTGTGTGGAGGAAAGAATGCAGGTATAAAAAAAGAACTTCTGCATTTGGCTTCACATTTCAAAGACGGTTTTCATGAGATGTAGAGCTTTTACTATTTTTTAAATAGTTGTTACTAAATGGTTAATGATAGCTAAGTACTGCTTAGTCAGCATTATTGTGCGTTCATGAAGTGTTACTTCAGGGATATATGTTTTCAACTGGTATTGTTGAATTAGACTATTTACTAAAGCGATATGTAAATTAGGATTTACTAATATACCATAACTTCATAGATGTTGTTATAGAATGTGTGTTATTGTTTAATAATTTACAATATTGTTTGTTAAATGTCTGTGGATTATTGTTGAATGGATTACTGTCACTGGTAAAATGAATCTCATTCTGTGCCAAGAGACAGATCAATTGCACCAAGGGATTCCCCTTCCTCCTACATGGAGAGACCCTTTCTGATGCGGATTGGGGCCTAGAAGGAAGTTCACACCTGGCTCGGATAGTCTGAGGAGCAGACTGAGAGGCATCCTGAAGGACCCCTGCGATGCCATTCAGAACGAGGACGCAGAGGAAGATGGAGAGATAACATCATGTGGGATGCGACTCTACCGACGGACAGACGACTCAGCCAATGAGTCGATTAGGACTAATGTTTTACCTTGACTGGTTAACCAATGAAAGAGTGAATATCTCCCCTGGGACCGGGACGTCCGGGAGGTATAAAAGCAGATGGGTTCCAGCAAGACAATGCTTTTTGACCTTTGGATGACGGTAGAGATGCACTGCATGCAGGGTAGCTGCAATGCAGGCCGTCTATTCTGTGAAGAAGCCCTCGGCTGAGGATTAGATTTACTGAGCTTGACTTACTGTTAGACAGTTAACTGCTTTGGCAGTCTGTGGACACAGTGATTCATGCTCCCTCAGTTGAGTTATCCTCTGTATCTCATCAGTTATTAGTTATTATCAACAATTGGTAATACTTTTATTAAATACATTTTATTAGAACTTTTTGACTCCGGACCTCTTCTTCGGTTCAGCACCAGGGGATTTTTTAATACATAACAGTTTATAACAAAAAGCTATTATAAATGTCCGTTTATGGTTCAATAATGCTTATATGACATAAGCGGTTCCGGAAACAAGATAAAAGGAGCATCTACATTAAGACAGAGGAGCATGCACACGTCTGAATGAGGACCATGGAGTGCGTCTACTGAGCTCAACCCCATCTATGGAAAATAATAAGCCATAATAATACATAAGACTTGAATAAACATTTATAAAAAGGAATCTTGGCTAAAACAAAAAGGTGATACACCAGTCGTATGCTATAAGTGCACATTAACCGTATCTCGTCTGCATTGAACGTGCACAATGCTCCAGAAACACTCACACAAACACACAGCTGGGCATCGCACTGATGGGAGACACACAAGGAGATGATCGGTGATAACTTTGGGGACCTGTGTGCTGGGTTGAGGCTCATCCTGATTGGATGAGAAGTTGCATTAATATTTCAGTGTGTGTGAAATACAGTGCGGTGGGAAAAGATGGGTAGAACCAGAGGCAACAAGCCGCTGAAGGAATGAAAAATATAATCTAGGCCGACCCAGAAGATTATACAATAAGCTTCTGTAGAAAACAATTGTTTATGAACCAACACGTTTTGTTCAGAGAGATAACATTACACATATGTGCAAAAAGTGGTAAGTCAACCTTGAATAACAAACAAAAAAACGCAGCAATGACAACGTGCCCATGGTGTTTCCTATGTTCCTTATTCTTCTTAGTTTCGTTAGGATGCAAACATTTGCTAAATAGCAGAGAAGCGGAAATATCCGACGAAGCAAAATCCCGGACGTTTTTGGAAACCCTGCCGGATGCTTTTTTTTGGTCTTAAAAAGAGGACATGTCAGGGGAAACCCGGACGTCTGGTCACCCTACCTAAGTGTATACAGAAGTATTTGGCTTGTCAGTTCCAGGATCAACGGGTGCAGGAACATGAATTTATATTTGTGGAAAGTCAAATAAGCGAGGCCAATATTTGTAGACTGCTTCAAGGCATGACATTTCAAATACATTGGCCGGTAATGGACCCTAGTGCTGTTAGTTTGATGGCTCCATACATACAAGAGTATGCAGGGTTTTGGCAGTCAGAAACGTGGGTGTATGTGCTTTTGCTATCCACGGAATACAATTAACTTTTTGCAGTACTTTTAATTGGCAGACATGTTTCATTGTTGGAGGTTTGGATAAACTTTAGCCTGACCTACTCTGGGTTCATTTACCACGAATGACAGCAGGCTTTGAAGTTTGAGGTTTGGGTGATTACAGTTTGACTACAAAATATAATGAGCTGTGATTTGTCAGCGTGTCAATAGACTGTGTAGTCTCAGTTTGGCCATCTGTCGGAAGCAGATATACCTCTGCCGGTTGTCCTCGGGCTGCAGCAGAACCAATTGCTTTATTGGCTGCACCATGTTGATGTGTGTCTGCGCAGATGCAGAGCAGAGGGAAGCCAGATTAATGAATTCCTCTCGGCTAGCCACTGATTTTAACACACTCTATGTACCAAGAGACAAAAGAAAACAAGGCAAACAAAAAGAAAAAATGTAAGTTAATAATAGGTCAACACCAAAGAAGAAGAGCAAGATAACTTGCAACTAACAAAGCAGCTAAAGCAATAATGAGAATGTTGGGGAAGTCAAGTGATATACTGCAGGAACAATGACATCCAATAGAAACTAGGTAATATTATATGATCTGGCGTCTAATGCAGGCATGAAAATCAAGTTAATTTGATGAATTTGGGGCCCAGATTTTCACCCGTGCTACAATGGGGAGCAATGCTCTGATCTTTCCATGGTTCTTCTGATTATCTCGCCATATTTTCCAATCGCGAGAGATTCAGTGTTTTTTTTCTTTTTTTACGACCATAGGTTCTGCACGAAGCTGAGCTTATAATACTTTTTTTAAACGTTGAAACTGATGATATAACCTGTACAATAGGGGCACAATGAATCACAAAACTTCCCGTTTGGATTATACCCTGAGTTTTGAGTCACAAATGGATCATTACAAAAAATAGGGAAGTGCATGAAAGGGTATTAATGATACAGTCCTGATCGGCAGATGGACCTTTCATGGTAACCCCTGCCATCAGTGTGTGAATGATAACATCGTGTTAAAGCACTTTGAGTGGTTGGAAGACTTGAAAAAAAAAAATACAATACAGTCCATTTACCATTTACACTATGAAGGATGCAACGTTTGTCCTTTTCCATTGTGTTCGGGCATTAAGACGTTCACATGTGTCTTTGGAGATCCATGTTTCCAGCCTAACGATGTGAACTACGATATAGTGAGGTAATTACTAAGCGTGAATATACTCAATTGCTAATTATGAGAAATATATAAAATATTCAATTTGATTCCAAATAACCATGAAAATACACAGGCATAATTTATGCCCCACCCACCAGCACTTCCATCAGCATCGCATTTGATTAATTTCCACGGTTCTGCAGAGGCATACGGCAAGATGTGAACAAATGGAAAGGCGGCAGGTTTAGAGAAACTATATAGAATAGGAGTACGCCGCAGGTTATCCATACTGTACTATTTGGATCCCTGCAGACAGAAAGGAAGACAGATTTGTCTCCCCGTTGGATCAATGGCCGACTCTCCCATGGTACTTTCTACCTCATTTATCTTCCCGACTTTGATTTCTTAGTTGAAATCGAGAGTGCAGGACGCCTCCTTTTGAATGTTGGAGCTTTTAGTTGCATCTCTTTTTTTTAACCCCTTCATGAAACATGTCATATAAGGGTTTGGCTGTCAAGGCTATGCTTGTGAATCTAATAGCTTTCTCGGATTTTGCTTGGGGGTCGAGAATCTTGTATTGATCATGCTCGACTCCTGCATTGACGCAAGATAAGTTACTGTAATATGTCTTTCCTCGAAGAGTACATGTGGATGTACTGAAGTCAAGAGAGCAACACCATTAAAAAAAGTCATGTTTTACGGATAAAATAAGCCTGTATTCTACAAAGAAATAACTATATCGATGTCTACAGATGAGATTGTAACCGTGTTGTGTGATAAATAAGCCAATATGATATAAAAGTTTTTAGGCTGCAGATACAGCTGTAAATGTGTTTTTTTTAAACAGTTGATAGAGTTTTGACTCCCGCCGTCACAACCAATCCACCTGCACTATACCTTTGAGGGCTCTTTAGCAATATTCACAGTGTCTGTTTATTAGCTCCTTGGCGACTCTGTAGGCTGGAGACTCTGTGGGTTGACTACAGATGAACCGACAATAGAGCAAGAACCCAGGCCTGTATATGCAGCTGATGACTGATTGGGGAAAGAACTGATGACGGTGAGGTGTCTGCAGGCCTAATGAGGGACAGATGAACTCAACAGGTTGGGGCAGGCCATCACAACTGGTGTGGAAAGGCACAAAGGAGAGCCAAAAACAAAACAGGACACTATGAATCATGTATGGTGTTATATATAAAGGATATATGGTGTTGTCTTTTGAATTTATGGTGTTTTATTGAGAATATACAGTGTAAAAATAAATATATAGGGGTCATATTGGGGATATTTGAGAAACCATTGAAGATGCATTGTGTTACATTGAGGATATATGGTGTATAAATGTAGGTTCTAATAGTTTATTTTTATAACATCTGCAGGGGTCTTATGTTTAAAATGAATACATATAGAAAGATATTATAATAGAAAATATTAGGGAGAATATTGATATTATTATTAATGTATTATGAAGCATAGGGGTAATGTTTACTCTATGCAAATGTAAATGGCAAGAATCAATGTATGTTGCATGAGAGTGACTATGTTATTATTATAGATTGACGAAGCCGGTTGCATTCCGTGGCGTGACTTACAATAACAAGGGACTTTTATTGTGAAAGTGACTTTAATCAGAATCAGAATCAGCTTTAATGGCCATGAAAGTTTTCACATACATGGAATTTGTCTCCGGTTCCACTTTGCTCTCTCATACATACACAATATACATTAAACTAGATAAATATAAAAAAGATTCAAAAAGGCTGACAATAACAAAGACCGGACTTTTATTGTGAGAATACTTGACCGTAAATGACGATTTGACCTCAGGCCAGTCCCCTCCATTGTTCTAGCGGAACTTTTAACCACCCCTCCATTGTTCTAGCGGAACTTTGAACCAATCACTAGGTGTTAAAGGCTGGACTCAACTGCCATTAAATGTTGATAACTTAATTCACGCGCGTCCAGAAGCCTGTTTTCCATCATCTGCGGAGTGCCCTGTTTCGGTGAAATATGGTGAAATATTGAGGATGCATGGTGTTTTATTAAGCATATATGTATACAATTAAACATATAGGGCTCATATTCAGGAATATGGTGGAATATTGAGGAAGCATGTTTTATTTGCGAAAGCATGGTGTTATATTGAGGATATATGATAGTACAATACAAGATATAGGGGTCATTTTGAGGATATATGATGACATTTTTAAATGAAAGGACATATGGTGCTATATTGAACTTAGATCATTTGCATTAAGATGACAGACATATTGACCTCAAGTGAGTTTGTGAGGTGGTGAAATGTTTTAATTTTTTCATTGGATGTTTACTGTTCTGTTTATTTTGTAAGTGAGACAACAATAATCTCCTTGAACCGGAAAGTGCTGCACTATTTATTTATCAACCTTATTTTTACGCTTTTGCAGACAACTTCTATTAAATTCAAAATTAAGTTAAACATAAGACAGCACCAACCAAACCTTTGGCTTTCACAACTAACAATTCTGACCAACAGATTGCCTGTGCCATTTCTATCGTCTTATTTTCACCAACCCAGTCTGGTGTCACAGTCGGAACAGACACAATAAAATTGCACGTTTTCCACATGAATGTATTCAAATCGTGTTGGATGAGCAATGCTGTAACAAGATCCACCAGGAAGTGGTCTTATCCTTTATTATAATCGTAGCGAGTGACCTCTCGGAAGAACACTCTTCACCTTTCCCGCTAATGACGGTGAGGGATAATTGCAATTACTTGTGAGCTCATGGCCCCCATCTTACAACCAGGCACCTACAGGCTGCACCCCCCACCCCCATCCCAACAATATAAGGTCATTACATGTTCAGGAGTAATCTTCATACTCGGGAGAGGCTGCAACTAAGTGCTCATAACTTATAAACCACAAGATGCAAGTTGAATTCTCTTTATGACCCCCCTGTTGGAACCCGCCTTTTAATGAACGCTGTTGTGTTGATACCTGGAATATCTTGCTTTGCCATTGGCGCCCAACAATCAGACACCATCAGAGTTAATGTAATGTTTTTTTCAAGGACAGTATGACCATGTTTCCTTTCATTGTTCGTTTTTTTCTGTCTCCTACATGCCGGAGTCAAGACGGATTTCCACACCGATACGATAGGGCCACATAATTGAATGGAGCCAACACACAGAGGTTGTATCTTACTACACAGTGTGAGGAACCCAGGGACCAAATGGTCGCCACCCTGACAATTTGATTACTATTATTTTCAACACAGGCAGCAAACCATGAATCATTCATTTAAAAAGAAGAAAAAAAAGAACAACTCTCTGAGGTACAACACTTATCCATCTATCACTGGGACAGAAACAAACACTTTGCAAGAACAACTACTTTTCTTTTCTTCTTTTTGAATTATTTATACGATGTCCTTTGAAGAGATTTCTACCATGCCTTTTGTTGTACATATAAGGAGAAGTATCTGAATTGGAATTGGCTCTCCCATATTTTGAGTCTTAAAGAGACAGGTTGTTGCACCCTGCTTGCAGTCGTTATGCTAAGCTAAGCTAAGATAACTGGCTCAAGTTTAATGGATAGATGAGGAGATTGAGACCACACTTTTTGCCCAACTCCCAGCAAGAAAACAAGTCAACGGTCTTTCATGCTTTCAGTCTGTCTTGCACATCCCAACAATCATTTTGACACGAAATAATGACTAATTTAGATGCAGTGTGGTAACATTGGAAAAAGACCCAATGGAGATTAGTTCCCCTATTGGCCCCCAATCTAGCAGTGCAAAGGTAAAAAAATTGCAACAGTTTTACACAAACTAGTTACAAACTTAAAATAAACATACATTATCTACCAAGTCTGACTTTTTATAGTGATGTCTTTCCGTTCCCAGAGCCCCAAGATGAACTTGCTTAAGACAGTGTTATAACTATTAGAAATGATGGCTAAAACTAACCAAATATGAACCTAGTTTTAATAAACAAAAAGGTCTCCCAACTTATTCTCTAATTAATAGATTTAATTTATCTAATTATCAATTTTGTATTCATGTGGTTTGATAAGAAAAATCAAAAGGATAACTGCACCATTTACCATAAAGATTGTTAGGGATTGGTGGTGTAAGGACCCAAACGCAAAGAGTTTCTTCCAAAAAAAAACAGGTTTATTCCCCACAGGAACAGGAACACAGAGACTCACACCACGTATCAACGAAAACAAACCGAGACCGGACACTTCTTCTTCTTCTTCAACGGCGGTTGGCATCCATATTGTTGGTGCATTACCGCCACCCTCTGGAGTACTAACCCGTCATTTCACATTTTACAAACCAAACAAAAAAAAAAAAATATATATATATATATATATATATATATATATATATTTTAATAATAAAATACTATAATTCCAACTATACCCTACAATAAACCCCTGTGTCCTTTAAGAACTTGAACAATACTCTAATCTGTGCTCTCCCCTCCATGCTCAGTATTCCCTTTAGTGTACACTCACGCACCCCCAACTCCCCCAGTTTCTTCCTCATCACCTCTGAGTCTCATGCGCTTTACAATGAACCACCACATGCTCCACTGATTCCTCTTCTCCACACCCTTCACACAACCCTGTCTGGTGTTTCCCAATCGTTCTCAGTGTCCTGTTGAGTGTAGTATGGCCCAACCGTAGCCTTGTCAGCACTGTTTCCTCCCTCCTATTCCAACTTCCCACCCTGGTTTCCTTCACACTCCTTTTAATCAGATACAAATGTCTCCCTTTTTCCTCTCTGTCCCACCTATTCTGCCACATTTGGTTGATGTTTTCCCAGACAATACTTTTGACCTCCGCCTTACTTATGCCAATTGTCATTTCTATGTCCCCTTTCTTTAAAGCCCTCTTTGCTAAACTGTCTGCCCTCTCATTCCCACTCACCCCTATATGTGCTGGCACCCACATGAATCTCACCTGACACCCCTTGTTGGTTACCCGTGTGGCTGACTGAAGGACCTCATAAAGAATGTCTTGACGACTACTTGACTGAAAAGATCTGATGCTTGCTAAAACTGAAGCTGCATCGAGCATATTAAGACCTTGCCCTGTTTTGCCTTTTTCGACCCATCGTAACGCCACTAGCACTGCCACCATCTCCACTGTGTAAACCCTAGCTTATCGGATGTTCTCCTGTTGATCCCTATACCTTTGTCTGGTATTGCCACCCCAAATCCTGTCACTCCTGTCTCAGGTTTCTTAGCACCGTCCGTATAAATTATAGTGTATTCACTGTATAGCTGCATTACTCTATATTCAAATGCACCTAACAAATCCACTTTTCTTTTCTCTTTTTAATTCTAACAGATACCAGTCTATTTCAGGCCACACTAGTGTCCATGGTTCCACCACCGGGTAAACCACAGAGGGGCTTATTCTCAGACTATCCACCCTACACTCCCTTGCAATATCATTGCCTATCCGACCAAAGTTATTTTTCTGGCTCCTTCCATTCTCCCAGACCGCCTGCAACACTCCTTTTGCAGGGTGAGTATCCTTGTGTCCCTGCAAATTAGCCCAGTAGTTTGCCATGAGTTGCTTTCTTCTTAATTCCAGCGGCATTTCTCCCATTTCTACCTGCAGGGCAGGGATTGGCGATGTTTTAAAAGCTCCACTACAAACTCGTAATGCCTGTGCCTGAACCACATCTAATCTACCAATTAAAGATTTAGTTGCTGACCCATATGCTATGCTTCTGTAATCTAACGCTGATCTTATCAAGGCCACATAGATGGTTTTTAAAGCTGAACAACTAGCTCCCCACTCCCTACCACTCACACATCTCATCACATTTATTACTTTTTTGCATTTGTCCTCTACTCTCCTAATGTGATCTGCCCATGTTAACCGTGAATCAAAAACAACCCCCAAAAATTTAAATGTGCCCACCCGTTCTAATTCTTTCCCATACATCGTAAGCTTCATCGACTCCTTAATTATTTTCCTGGTGAAAAAAACTGTTTGTGTTTTGTCCACTGAGAATCTGAACCCCCAATCATATCCCCACTCCACCACCTCATCGATTGCTTTTTGCACTTTTCTGACTGCATGTTCAATGTTCCTTCCTTTTTTCCATAAAGCCCCATCATCAGCAAACAGAGACCTAACTATATCTACTGGTCCGAGACCGGACACACAGAAAGACACAGACTAAATACACAGGGGAACGAGACACAGGTGGAGACACAGGTGGAAACAATCAGGGAACAATCAGTACAGGGAAACAGGAAACACACAGAACTTAAGAAAGATGAACTTATACATAAACAGTGGCTTCTAATTTTTTAAAGGCATCCTTCCCGAAATGAATTCCCACTGTAAGGAAGTTCAAAGTATGGTTATCTGTAATAAGATTTTCAACTCTGCTATGAAAAAGCTAAAACAAATTGTTGTTAATGAATGACAGCTATCTCATTGTATGTGGTAAAATATTCAATTCAATTCAGTTAATTTTATACAACTTAATATCACAAATTAAGAATTTGCCTAAATGTCCATTATTTCAATCGTGATGGAAAATATATATTCAAAAGGTTCCAGTAAGATTCATTAATCACTGCCCTCTAAACATGGAGTGAAGGAAGAACTACACAAAGTGCATGCCAAATGCATCCAAATGAACGAGTTGACATTAGCTCCTTTGTGAATGTGCAATGAAGGCTCCGTGCGTGACTGGAGGCGGAGAAAAGATGTCGCGGACGTGCCGAACGCTCCGAGGACTTAATTTAATGAGGGAAGCGACGCAGCACTTCGGGGGCAGGTGCCCTCAGGCGTGACTTGCAATCTTGCCGATAAGATAATACCTATGAAAGAAAAAACACAAGTGTCTGAAGTCTCTCTGACTGAGAGCATTTCCCGATCAGTGCGTGTAATGAGAAGAATCAACAAGATTTTTTTTTTTAAATCCCACCTTGCACAATTTAGGCAGCTGTCAATCAAAACGACCCCCTTTAGGGCCTCTTCTTATCTTCTTGTTGCGTGGGAGTTAACGGTTCATAATTACACTTTATCAAGCTTTTACTTTTTAAAGAAATATGCCATTTGTTTTGAACAAGCCGAGTTGTTACTGACAGCCCAGCCCTTTTTATACCTGCCTCCAAATGAATCCATCTTAGCTGGCATCCGTTTGGCAGTGTTGAGTTATGTACAGTGGAAGAGGGCTGAGATAAATGGCTGCATGGCAAAAACAAAAAAAGAAAGACCTCCATTAGTAGATGGGTAATGGATCTGAGCTGCTCACTCAGCACCGGCTAATACATCAGAGACGTCACCCTGCCATTACATAAAGCACGAATAAATAAATGAACAAAGGCCATTACGATGATTTGACTCGTAGATAAATATTATTTAATTAAGAGTATTGCCTCTCTCCGGTGACACTTGTCTGCTAACTCAAACGGCTTCACAACAGTATAAAAATGTTATTTTATCAACATTTGTGAGCCGTAAGAGGTTATTCATGCTGGCAAAGTGTACCTGGTTTATATAATTGCAAGCTACACTGATTTTCTCCATGTCTGTCGGGAACAACAGTGTCAAACAATTAAAGATGTGGAACATATTAAAGAAGAATGTTTTCTCTTGTCAAAGTTATTGTTCATTGACATGGGTTTTAAAATACACTCAAAAGTCAATTAAAAAAATATCTATAAGAATATCTCAAAGCGGCAGTTTGCAACAGCACATTGTGCAAACCGGTCCTTCTAACTATCTATATGGCTCGATATTTAAAAGGGCTTGAATGAGAACCCATTTCAATCAGGAGACACCAGTCGAATAAAGAAAGGATAATTGTTTATTGTTAACAGATGATTTGTGATGATAGAGTCTTTGGTGCTTGGACTCTACAGGGAGATTGGTAATTATGGGCCGTCTGCTTCGATCAGCAAAATGATAAATCCCCCCCCCCCCCGTAGAGTCCAGACCTGGTGGTGCTGATTAGTGATAGGATGATGAGTTAATGAAGCTGATGGATCTGATGAAGATCCGGTGGATATGTGGAGGTGGAGCAACATTAATGGACTCAGGGTAAAGAGACAGTCATCCTTAAAAGAGACAGCAGCAAGATGATAGGCTAATAGGCTAACCATGTCATTGTTTACTTGTGCTTATTGAATACAGGGGACCAGCTGATCTGCGCAGCTGGTGTGATGATTGACAGCACCGACCAATGACAGCGAGTAAACAACGAGTGAGCATGTGTTTGGTCATATGACTGAATTTACACTACAGCTTCATAAGACTTTGTCGAAAGTAATTGGTCCAAATGCTCTGTACGATGAGAAGAAAAGTTGATGGGAGGAGATTGGCGGGTGATTTTTTTTCTGTAAATCTTTTCTAATCTCAGGCAGGTGTGATTTGTTCATGAAACCTATGAGGAGTTGTTAAACTCACTTAATAAAAAAGAAACAAAATAGTAAGAGGACCTTAATATTTTTAAGTAATTTTAGTTCCTGAACATCTCTTTGAGGTCATTCTGCATGTCCTTGTAGTGGTAGTTCAGATTATTTGATAAACTGTCATTTGAAACTGTTTGGAAAAGGACAAGCAGTAAGAAAAGGACCACTTTGCAGTTTACATCACCGTTTATGGGCTAATGTGGACTATGATCTGACCGTCGGGGAGAAAAAAATATTTTCCCCCAGAGAAAAACCCCCCCTTAAATGCCATTCTTTGTTCTTCTTTCTATAAACAACTGGTGCTAATGCGTTGTCTATGCCAACCTCTCCGGGAGCCGCCATTATCATGTAGAACCAAAAGTCGCACAACATGCAACGCACCAAAACCACCCGTCGCTTTTGATTGTTCCGAACTACTGGTGTTTTGGACACAAACCAACTACTCCAACTATTTCCTTTTGGACCAACCTTTTACATCACCCTATTAAAACCACAGATTCTCATTGAAGTTACTTCAGACGTCTTACCTGCCCCGACACTGGAGTCAGTCCTTTCAATGTGTGTTCTTTCTGGTACTTTCACAGGCAGCCCTTGATGCCAGCCTTACATTAACCTGCTGTTTACCAAAGCACAACTTTACAATGACAATAGTGACACAAGCCGTCAGCGAGACTTTAACCTCCGACTGGTAGAAGGCTACTTCGCTTTAATGCCATAAACAGCCAGCTTAACTTCTTTCTTCCGCAGATCTTTTTGATCTGTACTTGATCTTACACAGATAACCTGCCTACAAATCTGGAATGGCGGTTGTGCAATTTTTTTTTATCGCAGAAAAGGTAACCATTAGCAGCTGAAAATAAAAATATCCGAAAGTAACATTATTGACAGCACATGAATAAAGACTATAATTGAACTTAGAGTATATGAATATAACAGGACATGGTGTTGCTGTGAACCACTTTTTCTTCCAGCCTTCCCACACTCTTATTTACTTTCTAACCAAAACAACAAACAAAAAGTATTTTACATTTGAATTTTCTGCTGAAATGTTTGTTTCCCAAGGTGAAATAAAAAGAATAACAGATTTTGTGTAGTGTGAAATAAGTAGTGACACATCCACAAAACAATATTCCACTGCAGTTTCCCCTTAGAGGGATCATTTACGAGCTAAAGAGACAGATATTCCCCTCAGGGGTTGGTGGGAACCAAAAATAGAGAGAGAAAAAAAGACAGGAGATAGAAAATGTATATTAGTTGCATGAGCAGAAATATAAATGAAAGCTTATGTCGTCTGTTGGGTGTGTAAATACTGTACTCAACTGTTTGCCAATTTGTTTGGCTAACCTGACGTTGCAGGGTGATGTCAATGTTCTTTTTACAGCTTCACTGTCCAAAAAAACGTTAACCCAATGTTTTCAGTTCATGGAAGTCGAATGTCACTTCTGATTGCCAAAATTGACACCGATGGCCAAAAAGCCAAACTCAAGGCTTTAAAATGGCAGTCCACAAAACAATTGCTGATCTCACAGTGGCTATGTTCACTTCTTAAATGTAGTCCATGATTTTTCCCCAGTGTAAATAAGATTAAATAAATTCAAATTTGAGTTTGAAATGATAGCTTTACGAGTCCTAAAAATACAAACACAGTAATCTCCTAGATATTATCACAACTGTCTAAATTGGTGTCATGGAGTCACTGTCGAGCCACATTCTGGATATATCCTTCAAACGTATAGACATGAACCTTCTATTTGGTATTCTGTGAAAATTTCTTTTTGTTATTTGTCAAAATGTGATATTCATTTAGGGAGCGCAGTTAGTGACAGTGTGGGCTCTATGGCTTTCACAGCATGCCCATTTAGCAGCGGGAGCCGAGACTCAGCGAAGGGTCAATTACACCGTGTCTGAATAGAGATGAAATTATATGATTAAGCCTATTGATTTCATTCTCCATTCTATGCCTATTTTCACCAAGCAAGCATGTTTTCTTTTATCTTGGATCAAGAGTACCTTATTTAATTGAGATTCCTCCAAGCAGGTCAAACCCACATCTTCACTTCCCTTCTAAGAGTTGATCTGAAATGTTCCTTAATCTTTAGTACTGCTTGATATAATTGTTGTCAGCTTTGGTGAGGAGTTCCTTGAGAGTATTCTCATTCCTTTTTTTTTTTTGTAACCCAAGCCAAAATATCCTCTGATTTTATGAAAAAAAAAGTTTAAAAATAAAGACGTTAGTGGAACTGCAGTAAATTCTACCAAGCTTCAACAGGACTGTCCCTGACCTCTGAATTCTGCAACAATAATAATCTGGTCGGCAGTTTGCTTGCAAAGAACCTCTTTGCTTTCCATTTTGTAATGGAATTATGCATTAACATTTTAAACCCACTCCTCTTTTTTTTTGGAGGGCTGATATCGAAAGCGCTGCAATCTCGACGTTTTCCTTGAAATGGATCAGCACTTTTATTTCCCCAAAGTGACAGATGGAATGCTGGCATGATCAGCCGTCACAATGTGGAGGATAGTAAATCTCTTTTGCATGGGGGTTTGATGGTTTGCATGCAGTCTAGAAACGCTGACTGGAGTGTCACCTTTTCTCCTGGGTCATGTATTTTTTAAACGTCTCGCTCTCCTCCCTTTAGCACACTGAGTGAGAGAGATGGGAGAAAAAAGAAAAGAGCACGCGTGTGTGTGTGTGTGTGTGTGTGTGTGTGTGTGTGTGTGTGTGTGTGTGTGTGTGTGTGTGTGTGTGTGTGTGTGTGTGTGTGTGTGTGTGTGTGTGTGTGTGTGTGTGTGTGTGTGTGTGTGTGTGTGTGTGTGTGTGTGTGTGTGTGTGTGTGTGTGTGTGTGTGTGAGAGAGAGAGAGCCAGCCAGCCAGCCAGCCATCTTGGACTGGGTTAAAAGCGTAATCCTGGTCATGCTGAATCAGCAGCAGAGGATGAGAGTGTGAGGGGATGCCTGTGGTGGGAAAACCCCTCTGCAGGCAGAGAGACAGCGTATGGACACTGCAGATACTGGTGCAGTCAAATAAAAAAGCCTCGGCAGGGGGTGGAGGAGAATACTCCGGGCTAATGTTGCAAGTTTTATTACATGCATCGTATATCTTACAGAATAAACTTATGAATATATTTGAAAAGCACCTACGGTTATCACTTTGATGGCTGAAGGAGCAAAATGTTCTAATTAAAACTACAATTGGTATTAATGAAAATGTATATATTTTTTTCTACCTCAAACGTTCACTATAAAGCCAGTGGTTGTCAACCTTTTTTTAGTTATGTACCTCCTCTGAAATATTTATTTCAGCCGAGAATTGTTTGCATATAATGTGGAATATATACAATTAATTTTATAAATTTATATTTTATTCACTATTTATTAAATAACTATTTTCGAAGGCTTCTTTTTAAGGGATGCTCATTTTAAATATATTTAACCATGACATCAGTAAACAGCCGGACAAGACTTTGAAGTCACGGATTTCGGGAGTTTATTGTTTGTTTATTTTTTTAGGAAACGTCAGACCAGTAATGTTTTCAGCAGCGCTAATGTTGTGGTTAATTTATCACCAAACAATGTCAGGGGAAAAACAACGTAATGACCTGTTTGTCTGATGCTGCAGGTCAGAGATGAAGGAGGTGCACCCGTTTGGCGTGGAGCGAGGAGCACTGTGCAAGCACTAAGTGGAGGAGGAGAGAGGGGTGCGGCCGGGGCTTGTGAGCGCCATGGAGCATGTCGGGGCCAAATTCTCACAAGAACTCAAATAAATTCCCTATCGGATATCAAAACACATTTGGGGGGGAATTGATGACAGAGAGAGTACGTTTTATTCTTAAATGCTTATGAATGAAAAAAAGGGCTCCAGCAGAAAGGGCACTTTTCTCATACGGGGCTAAAGGGCTGGTGCTTGAGCACCACTAGGGGTCTATCTGTGCACGTGCCTGCCCCCAGGGGTTCACGTACCCCCATTTGAGAACCACTGCTGTAAGCAAACATGATATAAAATACAGAAAACAAAAAAAGCTGGTTATTCTGTCTCATTTTAGTGCTTGCTAGTGCTTTGTTCATGGGCTGGTGGTTAGTTAGCAGTGAGGTGATAGAGTTGCTTCAAACACGGTCCAATTGGCGGCTTGCACATTGACTACTGATTGTTTTTCATATTTCATACCAGCATTCTTTACACACAAATAGCAAAGATACATAATTGATTCCACCATTGTATAGCGACTCACCGTAAAACTGCATTTCCTCTTGAGTCTTGTTATGGAGTCTTGTTCTAGTTATGGTCTGTGACTCTAAATGGAGCATTATTTACTAAATGAATATCATACTGTATTGAAGAAGACTCGAAACTAGAGATTTAGACCGTAAACTCATGTTGACAATATTCACTGAGTAAATAAATCAAGGGAGAAGTAAGGTCCTTTTCTAAAGACTTCTATACAATCACACTTCTTTCTCTAGAAGTCACCCCCTGATGGACAGTAGAGAATGCAAGTTATAATGCCCCTCCGTATTGGTTTCAGTCCGCAGAATCAGATGTTATTGCCTGGATAAGATGCAATGTTTTAAATCAACCCACCTCCCCCTGAAGGAATACATTGTCTCGCTAGTGGTGCTTTATTTTTTTTTTAAATTAACAGTAAAAAGGATGCAAACCCAAGGTTACAAAAGGCATACTAATAAATCCACTTCACTCAACATGAAAACATCACAACTTCTAATACATGCTGAGAATAGAACACTTTCTTCAGTAAGTATTACACATTTATTTTATTTCTGCGACAGTACATCGAAGGATGAAGAATGTTCTTTAATTCTAACTCAAAACAACCATCACTAACGCAAACCATTCATATTAATATTTCTGGATTGGGCCCAAAGCTTCTTGCTCTGGCTGATCAGGAGCGGAGATAACTGCCTTTGGCCGGCGTGGATGGAAGGGGTAATTAGTTTGCTGTTTAATCTGCAGCATCTTCGCCAAGGAGGAATGTTTTATTGTCGATGTGACACACTGTAACCTTTGTGGATCTCATTTCAGATGCATAGTTTGACATGCCGTTTCATTCTGTATATCCTCAGTGGTCATTACATCGTACAAGATGTCTCACAAGACTGGTGTGCCAGGAGTGAAATCATCAAGTCCCACAGTGCCAAAGTATGTATTATACACAGACAAAAAATACACCTGGTTGAAGTTAGCGCTGTCCTTATCCCCACCTGGAGGATCATGCAATCTGTAATCTGTGCATTCATCCGTCTGTCTACAGCTAATCTCACGTTCTGCTGTAGCAAATTGCACAATATTTGTGACAGACATTTATGGCTGCATGCCCGAGGACCCCTTGTGTTCATGCTCACTCACTCTCTTTCTCAAAACACCTTTTTATTGCCTGCTTAGTGATCATTCACCACTCTTAACCGGCCCCCGGCCAGTAGGGGCCGCTTCTGAAAACACATCTGAGTGCACACCGCTGACCCCCAGCTGTTCCTCGGTGCCAAGAGGCATGCTTTTGGAAGGTGTGTTTGGCAAACCGCTAAAAGCTATAAGAAGTACAATTACCCACACTACTTAGCTTGGTGCGCTTGATTCTGTTTTTTGCAAGCAAACATGTGAAATGTGTTCTCTGACAACTTAGCTTGCATACATAGCAGTTTTTTGTTGTTGTTTGATTTAAGTTTTCTTCACAATGCCTTACAGCCCAAATGGGTGGGGGGAGGGGGATAAACCAATTATGGGTTGTATTCATTTAATCACAACATACATCAGTAGTTGTTGTTGCAGACACACCTGACAGTGATCTGGACTTTTAGTTTATTTTGTATAGTCCAGAATCACAAATTACAAATTTGCCTCAGAGGGCTTTACAATATGTACACATGTGAAATCCCTGTCCTAGGACCTCACATCGGATTAGGAAAAACTCCTTAAAAAGCCGAAAAGCCCTCACAGGGATAAAAAGGGACGAATCCTTCAGGAGAGTGCAACAGAGGAGGATCCATCCCGCCAGATGGACAGAAGCAATAGATGTCATGTGTACAGATGAACAGCTTTACAGAGTTATAACACATTCAATAAATATGACAGAAATGTATTCATAATGTGTAGTAGACAACGACCACGATCCAGATTTTCACAATCCATGAGAAAGAAGGAGGTAGAGAGGAGGGGTATTAGCATGGCCATCCATGGAGGATGCCGTGAGGCAGGGTAGGGCCAGGGGCCATGGTCCAGGAGGGAAGACACAGCCAAGGTCTATGAAAACCTGAGATGCGAGAAGGCACAAAGACTCCGGGGAATAAGTAGAGTAAATAATGTGCAATGAAGATACGTGAGTTTGTAATTGAAAGGAGAGAGGAGCTCAGTGTATCCTGAGATGTCCCCCCGCAGCTTCAGCCTATAGCAGCATATCTGGAGGCTGTGCAAACCTGAGCCAGCTCTCACTATAAGTGCTATCAAAGAAAAAAAGTTATTTATCTCAACATTTACGGACGTCACCACAGGTGCATCAATGCAGCCAAAGCCTCTGATCATAATTATGTCCACTCTATTCTATTTCAGGGATTTGAGGCATGTCTCTTGTACACATTTTTACCAGCATTGTTCCCTCCGTCATCTTTCTGCAGTTATTTTTACTTCCTCTCCTTTGAACATTGCAGAGTGCAGAATTGCAGACTGACACAAAACATGAAAGAGAGATGGGATAATGGTGTTTGGCATTGCTTTCTTATACCGGTCTGAATCGTCTGCATTAATGCTGTTAACCTCTGCCTTTTGAAATTTGCCTTTTGTACAACTGAAAGCTCCAGCCAAGCACTCTCTTTTATTCTATTCACATATAGCCACAGGCTATGTGTCCCCTGCCATATCGCTGATTAAACAGTGCCATGACTTAAACACCAACAGTCCAAATAATGTCCCAATGGACCAAGAGCCCATTTGTCTGTCAACAAGTTATCGTGGAAACAAACAGCCATTGATCCGAAGGCCCATTGCTCCGTAAAAACAAATGTTTTGTGCAAGGAGACAGAGCACAAAACAGCTGAATATTATCCAGAAAGATATCCTACCTTCCCAGTTGTGGTCATTGTTCATGGCAAAGGCAGGAACCGCCTTACTCTGCTTCTGTTGAGCTTACCCTAATATTCTGACACTAAACCCAAACTAATCTTACTCTCCTAAACCTATCTAGCCAAATTAACGACGGCAACAAGGAAGAGGAGGCGGATGCCTGTCCCATCACTGTTTTCAGAATCAAGCTTCAGTTTTTGGTGACGAGTTGGGAGGTAAAGATCTTTTGGGTCTGTTCTGGGCTACAGTATTAACATGGCATTGGAGCATGGCAGACTCTACTTAGAAGACCGACACAGCGTTGATATGAAGGGCTCATGCTAAGCTACCTAAAACACAATAATTCATGTTTCAGGCGATTACACATTGATAAAAACATAGTTCTGAATACTTATTCAATTGTTGCTGATAAATATTAACTAAATACTACACACTGAGGTGTATGTAATGAATACAGTTTGACTGATATACACAAAATATACATACAATTATCTTAAAATGGATAGTAAGTATTCTTTATGAGTATTGTATGTCAAATCCAAACCCTAATGTACATACCAGCCGCCAAGTCCATTTCTTTGTGTGTCTAACACACGTCTAGCAAATACATGTTTCTGATTCCTACTACAAGAGCAATTTGCCTGATTTATACAAGCAATCTCTTAGCATTGTATTCTCAAAGCATCAGTGGACAAGAGTGGCTCCAATCGATACATCTGCCGAGGGCTCGCAGATCCTGGCAAACGCCTTGCAGGGTCCTCAGAAAGAGCGGAGGCCATAGCTCTGCTGTGTCTGAAGACTACAGTAGCTGTGGTTATCTGAGGCTGCAACAAAGCGTGCAGTTGGCAGAGTGGGAGGCACAGCTTGTGAAAACGGCCTGTTGAATAATTGATTGGGTACATAAAGCATGGATGTGGAAGAAAAGATGGAGGAAGAAGGGAGGCAAGGAAGGAGCACACAGGAACAGGCCGATAAATAAATCCACACGTTATTGAAGCCTAACCATCACTTTGCCTCTACTTGTCCCTCTGATGCTTTCTTTCCCAACCCACTCACACTCAAAAAGAGGAGAATTACTTTTACAATCAGAATTTTATTTTTTAAACAATGGCAGTTGACCATTTATGTGGCCTTTCATAAAGCCTGGTGTCACATTGCAGAATCCATCAGGTACATATGAGATTGTGACACAGTTTGCGCTGTAAATTCTGAAAGATGTCCCCTGAGATTGTGTTCTGGAAGCACAATAATGGAGGTGGATCTGTTTTGGATTTAGATGTGATGCTTTTAATGATGCAGCCATTTTCTTGAGACAGCTGAGCACATTTGTGCTGATCAATATTTGCGCTACCCCAGTCAGAGATCTTTTGTATTTTCTTTTCTCTGCAGCATAAATGTAGAATGTTGAGTGTAACGTATCAATTTTGGATGACATTTCAGCATAAAGTGAGCGTAGGATCGTTCTCTATTTTTAAATCTGTTACCGCAACGTCTCAACCCTACTCCTGATGTTGGCAAACATTATATAAAATCACATTACCAAACACACACACTTGGGAAATAACAGAATACATGGAAACAGAATTATGAAAAAGATAATAAAAAAAATCATATTTTGAAATACATGGGGATTATTAGCAGGATTACAATTTAAAAATAAAGAAACAAATACAAACCATAAAGATGATGTGCAAAAATTGCAACTTTTTGAATGTTGTCTGCCGATTGAATGATCGGTATCAATGGTTATCTTTGTGCTTCAGACGTTTTATGATGGTATCTATTCAGCCTGTTCAGCTGCTGTGTCACCCCTTAATATAACAAACAGATGACCTCTGGTGCAGATGTTGAAAACATTGTATAATGTATGAATCTGATGATCTACTGGATACTTTGGACTGTCTGTGAACTTGAAAGGAATCTGTCTCTTTTGTTCCTGCTGACAAGAATCTGCCAAACAATCAAAGTTTTATCTCCCTGAGAGACCGGTGGGGTGGAAAAAACAGAGACGTCAAATAAAACTCTACTCATCGATTAAGTATGAGCATAAAACACATCCAAGCCGTATATATCTGAGCCGACACAAAGCAGAGAGCTTTTTCAACTAATGGAGTTGGGTGAGAGGTTTATCCAAGATGCTTCCCCCGGGAGGGAAACAGCAGTCCGTCATTATTCACTGAGCACCAGACTGGGAATTCAAAGTAAAAGGCCCTGCATCACTTAACAATGGGGTACATTTATAGGATCAGTCACTTACAATGTTTTTTAAAACTGATATCTGATTAAATAAATATGAACATGGACATTCTTTTCTTATGTCTAGACACTCCTCCAGTAGGGAAAATGAAGGGGAACTGTTTTTTCACCATTGTATTTTCTTTGTTTAGGCTGCAATAATGATGCGTTCAATATTAACAATAGTTCAAATGAAAATGTGTTATGTGAAAGGGGTCGCTCATAGTGGCAAAACTCCTGGAGAGTTATTAACTGACTGCAGTTCTTGCAGCTCACTGTTTTATTAATTTCACCTCATTTCTCAAGCAGCTGTTTTCAACAAACAAATAAAAAAGCTCTGAATGTACTGTACACTTCCTGCTTAGCTTGTTATGGGCATAACTACTTATGCTAAAGATATAACTAAAGCTGTTAAGAAACCAAGATCGTGAGGAACACCAAAGTTATGCACCTCGGTTCTGGAAACTGCACATATCGAAAATACATATAAGCCTATAAGCAATAAATCCGCTGAATGCATGAGGTCTGTGATCATAATAGCGCTAACAACAGGTCATTTTAACACAGTGATGTCAAGTTTCTAAAGTCTTCCTCAATACAATACAAATGGCTACTATGAGGCTCAATCAACATCATCACACGTGAATACATTTGGGCTCATTGGACCCATAAGAGTCTCAGCTTTCCAGAGTAAGCAGAAACAAGAATAGAATAGGGAAAGAATGTCACTAGAATAGTTGAAAATAACACATTTATACTGTGTTGCCCCAAGCAATTGATATCACATGTACAGAAGTACATCTATTTATACTTAAGTCATTTTAAGTCCTCTATAATGGTATGCTTTAGCTTGAAATACCTTGTGATTGACAGGTGGTCTCTACGTTACTCATCTCCAGTCTAAACATGGTTACTTGCGCTCACTGGTTGCAAAAACAAAAATATGGTTGCTGCCAATTTTTAAGATGGCAAATGATCAAAACTCAAGGCCTCAAAACTGTTGTCCACAAACCAATGATTGACGTCAGGACAGCTGTGTTCACTTCCTACATACGGCCTATGGTTCTGTCCAACTCAGTGCCAAATCTACCAATTGCCAAAGGGGTCTTCCACAGGGCGTTCAGAGAAAGTCTGTATTTGATGATTAGGGAGTAACAGGTTGTTACCATGAGCAAAAAACAGAAAGCGTTCATATGAACGCCCCATTTGTTTTTGTGTGGTCAGTTAGCTCTGGTGAGGTCTGAGAATTAACTTATACACGTTGTCACACTGAGTTTTACATTACACACACACACGTAGCCACATGAAAAAACAATCACATACTATGCCACATGAAGAAGAAAAAAACAATAAACCTGCATGCATTTATTGAGACATATTGACTCACAGCTACATATTCCAACCTGCTATATAAACACTATTACACTGGTGGCATGTCGACATTTGTCACAGGAACCGATCTGTGTGAGGGAGCCGTGATGAGAAATAGCCACAGTCCCAACACACGCTGGGGCTGTGGTGCTGGGGCTGTGGTGCGTGTACCTATTATTATTTTTCCACCGCACTGATTTGTAAATAATTAAAAAAGTGCTCTTGGAAAGCCGGGCAATTTAGTTTGACTCCCGCGGAAATTACATATTTGACGTTGACAGATGCAAATGTGCCGTCCGCCACTTGGAGAGATGAATGGTTGGCAGGGGAAGATTAGGGGGGGGTCGCCCGTGCCATTCAAGCCAAAGGTGTTTGGGTGGAGGATTAAACCTGCCTGTGCTGATGAAGGGAAGCTTCAACAGATCATTTGGGCTTATGTAAGTGTACATTAACATGCACAAGCACGTCCATCTCCTGGTAAATAAGTCTGAGCAAATAAGGGAAATCTCTCTCCGTCTCTAAAGGCACACACGTGCACACATACCGGCAATCCACCCGCCTCCACCCATCACACACACCTACACACACACACAAAGTCATTAGTCAACCACCAGAGGAACCACCCTCACAGCACAAACACACACATGAAAATGTACACCTACACACAGACACACACACACACTCACACAGTCATTAGTCATACACCACAGGAACCCACCACACAGCACAAACACACATGTGCAAAAGTGTATCCACACATACACACACACACACACCCATTACGAGTGTAACTAGAGCATTTCCTCTCGAATATTTCCCCAGGGTACAGTTTAATGTATTTTAGAATAAAGTAGAAGCATACATTATACATCTGGGTTGGTCCCTTCATGGTATGTTGCTGTTTTGTGAAAATAACCGTCCATGTTACGTAAGTTGATTACTTCAGCTAGAATTAGTCACAAGGTGATGTGCAGTCAACGCTGATATAACACCAACAACAATGTTACAATGTTTCCTGAGTGAATACATAGTCATGTTCTCATAGACAACCAGAGGAGTCGGACCCTGCTGGTCATTAGAAAGGATGCAGGTCCAAGACTCTTAAGGTGCGTTCACACCAAAACCGATGAGATTTTCCACGTCGCCCAAAACGCGTGAGTTTACTCGCTCGACCATTCACCGTGTTCACACCATAAGCGCCGAGACGCTCCGCAAGGGGCGGGGCTAATCTCTGTGTCCCGTCTCCGTAAAGACCGTTATAACCTTCATCCACCACGGAATAACTAACCACTAGTTCTGCTTTATACCTGTTGTTGTGGACAATCCTCACACTAAAACTCTCATGTTTGGGTTCATGACATCACCCGTATAGGCTCACACAGGTTGGTCACTTTCACCGATGAAGTTACTTTTACGTCTGAAAGACTTCCGCTTCCAGTGCTACGAGAGCGGAACATCTAAATGCGTGTTATTTTGTTCATAACATCATAATATATAATATATGTTATTGTGTTCATAACATTATTGTCCGTCTTGTTCTGATTCAACTGCGGCGGGAACAACTCAAAAGCTGATTAGCCCGAGTTGCGAGATTACCGCCTCGAAGTTTAGGGGCGAAAATTGCGCCGCTGTAAATGCGTCGGCCACATCGCGTCGCCCTTAACACCTCAAACCCGCCGCCCGGAAAAATATCACGTCTATCGCAGCCACACGCTTCTGTACATTGACTTTTCATGGGATTCGCTCGCATCGCTTTTGGTGTGAACGCACCTTTATGCATTGGCCTCAATTTGAGCTCACTACCATAGTGTCACGGCTTACAGGAAGACTGGAATGCAACAAAGCCCTATTCAATGGTATAAGTAAAAACTGTACTCCTCTTACTATAACCCGTTCAGTAGTCTGCTGTGATACAGACCTACTACAAAAGGTAATGAAAACCTGCTTTGAGGGAAATCCGCTTTGTAATAAATGGTGTCAATCAAGGTGACGGGGGATGGAAAGTAGTTCTGAGCTGTGAGGCTAAAACATATTTATAGAAAAATACATCAAATATGAATCGCCCCAAAAACGAATTAACAGCTGATCATGATATCATTTGAAAGCACCTTTGTCTGGTGAGTCATACACAGCTTACAGTAATGTGAGCCTGTGGCTTTGTTTTCATATCAACAACCAAACCCCTCGCTGGCTAGTTATTTGTGCAGTTTTATACCCACACAAGTTGATAGATGCAAGACATAAGAGTTAAATGATCTGCACTTCTGCAAGGCAATTTTATGGTTATCGATCCTGGCCCTGGCCACCATATCGTCTGTGACCCCTTCTACGTTTGGGGTCAACTTGAGGTTTCCTTTGGCAACAAACGGCTTCTCCCGAGGCTCCCGTGTAGCACCGCTTTCCAGATGGTGAGGTTCATTAAAAAATGAGAGACAATTTAAGTGAGTTTAGGGCGAGGGGAGGAGGGGGGTTAGAGAATATATTAACACCAAAAACGACTTTAGAGGAATATGCGATATCACCAAGCTTCCACCCACACTGTTATCCAGAGATGAAAGAGAAGCAGGGAGGGCGGAGATTGCCTTTGTGGATACGAGGCCAACAAAAAAAGATCAGCGGAAGGAGGAGAGAGGTTCTAATTTAACACAGCTGCAAAGACGAGATAGACATTGGCTTCTTTTCTGCACTTCATCAAAACTACATCACAATCTGCTGCCCTGCTCAGGCCCTCCTGGTAAAATAGATTGACCTGAGAGACAGTGTTGCCTTCTTTATACATGTGTGCAGCTCATGTGGGTTTAGGGACAACAAAATAAGAAGGCCGACAGATAAAGCACTTTTTTGTCCTCTTACAGTGTGACTTTTGTTCCCACACATTGTATCCTAGTGACCTGAAGGACCATGGGTGAATATTTTTGATCCAGGGGGAAGGGCCCTCGAACACCAAGGTAAATGCATTTGAAATTAGTAAAAAGTTAACATGAAGCACTGATTCTTAAGATAAGGGACAACACATGTCCTCCACTGAAATGCAAAGCTTGGCTTAAAAATGCAGGTATAAATTAATTGAAATAGACTTTAAAAGCTCAACATGAAAGACTTAACTACACCAATGTACTTAGTTTTGTATATATTTTCATAGCAATTTGACTAAGTGCAAGCATTGCCCTAGTAAGTACATACAAATTAACATGTCATCTGCAAGAGGTCACAGGTTCTAATTGCAAAGAAAAGTCATTAAGAATGCAATAAATACATAAATATCATTATGAAATTAATTGCACGGCTTTATAAAACGTAACCAAATTCATAAAAATACCCATCAAATTATACATAAAAACTTGCCGCTCAAAGTAGTGTCCTCAGTTCATGTCAACTCAGTTCATGTCTTTAAATCTGGCATATCATGGTCTGAACTATAACCCTGAGGACCCCTTTTACATGCTTCTTCTCTTGATGGATGCAGCAGTACAGCACATGGTCTCGTAAGTTTAACATTTATGTATATTTAACCTTTTACTTTGTTTATAGTATAGAGCTGGTGGTGTATTGAGTTAATTCTTGGTCATTAAAGATCTTTACCTTTCACCGTCCCCATTTTCTTGGCCAATTTGTGTTATGCATGCCATTTCTCTAAATGCTGGTCTCGTAACACACGCACAGAGGATTCTGGATCCTGCCTAGTTCAGAAAAAAATAAAATAATATATATATATATATATATATATATATATATATATATATATATATATATATATATATATATTTTAGTTTTTTAGGTTTCAAAAGTAGTTTTGTCCCTTATCTCAAGAATCACTGGAAGACTGATTTTGCAACTGCCTTTCTTAAGACATGTAAAGGCATCAAGATTCCTTAATTTTTTATATATATATATATATATATATATATATATATATATATATATATATATATACACACACAGAGATGTTTTATGTTGTAGAACAAAAATATTAAAATCTCTTAAGCTTGTGTTAACTCAGCAACATTCCGGTCTGAGAAAGGAAGCCAATGCAAAAGTGACTTTCCTTGCATTCTATCTACCTGCCATTGGTCGGCTCCTCTGGTTGCCAAAAGAAGTCAGATTAAGTCAATGAGAAAAGGTGTCTACCTTTCGCTTGATTACGTCGGTTAACATTGTAAACATGAGTTTGTATCAATCACTAGTTTCAAAGCCTCGCTGCACATATTCATTTTGTAAATTTAGAGTAAAATAGACTATAAAGTGACTACCTTGTGATTGACAGGTTGCTACCAATACCGGATGGCATCTCTACATCACTCCTCTAAAATCAAAATCCAAAATGGCGATGGCCAACATTTCTAACTTCAAATGGCAGTCCACAAACCGGAGAACTTTGATCACTTCTTAGATAAAATCTAAATGTCAACCAGAGACTTTACTTTAAGCCAAAAAGCCATTAAAGAAACCTATTAATGTGTACTTTTCAGCAGCATTCTTATAAGCAGGGATGCGGTAATGGTATATGGACCTGTCGAGCACTTTTCTAGTCTTCCTCTCACTCAGAGCACTTTAATATTACAGGACAGCATTCACCCGTTCATACACTGCAGCTACGCAAGCAATTTTGGGGTTAAGTGTCTTTCCCAAAGACACATAGGCTAGCGGAGCCTTGGGGCGAATTGACAATGATATGATTGAAGGACGACCCTACTCACCACTGAGCCTCAATCGTACTAAAAAATACAGTTGCATCTCATTGCCAAAGGTGAAAGACATTTTCTCACTCGAGGCAGTGCTACCTTGGCTGCCACATGGCATTTATCCATAATTGCCGATCTTAGAAATAGGGAAGAATTTGAAACCCGAAAATGTTAGTTTTAAAAACATTCTTGCTGTTTCGTCGGCACAGTGGTAGTTACTCATTCCGGCTTTTGTGATACTGGTTGACTGTACCTGCTCACGTTGTACCCTTTTTGACCTAGTTTTTGGATTACCTGCCTGCCAGCTGCCTCCTTCCTTCCTGCTCGCTCTCCGACATCTTGCCCACTCTCCTCGCCCCCTCATAAACTTCCAGTCGCAATGCCAGCCGGGTTTGACGCTGAGCAACCTTGGCCTGTCCACCTTGTTGGGGATTTGAATATTGTCCGTATTTAATCCGTGCTATATTTTGATACATGTTTTGTTTAGCAGAACATTACAGCATTCTGGTGACATTTATTAAAGAAGAATAATGATAATCATATGGATAAAATACCCCTTGAGTCAGCGAGAGCGGGGGCGGAAGATGACTCAACGGCGGATAACCCGGTTATTGACATAGGAACGGAACAGATTACGAATTTGATGATCAGCATACCCGAGACTGCAACAGTGACGGCAGGACACACACTCCAGAGCTGCATATGTGGCTGGGCAAAGGTTACTTCCACTAGAGGCCTAAAAATACATCAGGGCAAGAAAAGGTGCCTAAACAAGGGTCAACAGGGATCTCGCATCGACAGCTACTTTCTGAGAAGCAGGTCGAGTCAGTCGACTGAAGTTCAGCAGCAGGACCAAAACCACAGTCTGCAGGACATCAACATCTCTGTCCCAGAAGAGGACGAACCTTGCACAGGAAACCAACCTGAACCCAGCCCAGCAAGACCTGCAGTGGAAAAGAAGATCCAGGGGTGAAGGCCACTGATCAAGTGGCCAAAATCCTGTGAAAAGGCACTGTGGATGGAGGTCAACATTGACCTCTGCAACATCTTAGAGGGGATCAGAGGCACCACCAGGAAGAAGCTGGAGAGAATGGGAGATCTTATATACAGCTATGGATTAGAAAGGTTTGGAGCAGTTGAAAGAAAGAGATCTCAACCAACAATCCCCACTAAGTCCAGGAGGCAGAAATAAATAGATTGCCTAGTCAGAGAGAGAAGGCAGCTAAAGAAGCAGTGGAGGAAAGCCACAGGAGGAAATCCGGAGTAGACTCGGGACACTGAGAAGAGCGGAAAATCTGGTAAAGAAGCGCAGAAGGAAGGAACAGACAAGATCACGCTTCTACAAAGACCCCTTCAAATTTGTGAAGAGTCTCTTTACAGCAGAGAAGAGTGGAAGTCTCTCAGTGTCAAAGGCAGACCTGGAAAAACATCTGGAAAAGTCCTGCACGGATGCCAAACGCCATGAAGAGGTTATTCTCCCACCTGACATGCCACCAATCAAGCAGCCAGAGCACCAGCTAGACATCAGCCCACCCAGATGGAGAGAAGTTGAGAAAACAGTGCATAGAGCAAGGGCTGCTTCAGCCCCAGGTCCTAACGGAGTTCCATACAGACTCTACAAAAATGCACCGGGTGCCCTACGATTCCTCTGGAAGCTCATGAAGGTGGTCTGGCAAAAGAAGGAGATACCAACATCCTGGCAGAGAGCTGGAGGAATCCTTATCCCAAAGGAAAAGGACTCTTCAGAAATCGGCCAATTCCGCCAGATCAGCCTCCTAAACGTTGAGGGGAAGATATTCTTCAGTGTGGTTGCTCACAGGCTGGCAGGATACCTGCAAAGAAACAATCTGATTGACACATCAATCCAGAAAGCTGGCTTCTCCGGTTGTCTGGAACATGCGAGTATCATCTGGCATCAGATCAAGGTTGCCAAGAGGGAGGGAACAGATCTTCACGTGGTGTTCCTGGATCTCGCCAACGCCTTTGGCTCAGTCCCTCCCAACCTCCTTTGGACCGCCTTTGACTTCTTCAGGGTCCCTGTAGCCCTAACAGGCCTTGTCAAGGCCTACTTCCAGGACGTGCAGGTGTGCTTGTCAACAGCAGAGTACACCACAGCATGGCAGCATCTAGAAATTGGAATTATGGCTGGCTGCACCATCTCCCCGCTAGCCTTCACAATGGCCATGGAGATGATAATTCGAGCATCTCGTTGGGTGGTTGGAGGACAGCTTATAAGACCTGGGCTGAGAGCTTACATGGACGACCTTACCACCCTCACTACAACCAAGGCTTGCACTGTACGGCTGCTGAGAAAGCTGCAAGATAACATTGAGCTGGTTCGGATGAAGATCAAGCCAAGCAAGTCCAGAGGCATCTCTATCGTCAAGGGGAAGCTGTCAGACCAACGCTTTCTCATTGGCGATGAGCCCATTCCGACTGTCTCTGAGAAGCCTGTGAAGAGCCTTGGCCGATGGTATGATTCCTCCCTTAAGGACAAAGAGCAAGTACATCAGCTCAGGAAGGATGTAGCTAGCGGCCTGGAAAACATCGACAGAACCGCACTACCTGGCAAGTTGAAGCTCTGGTGTATGCAGTTTGGGCTCTTTCCGCGCCTTTTATGGCCACTTACCATGTACGAAGTCCCGATCTCGAACGTGGAAAAGCTGTAAAGGCTGGTTAGCACATATGCAAGGAAGTTGCTTGGGCTTCCAAGGTGCCTCTGCAGTATAGGGCTCTAGGGCAAAGGAGTATTAGAACTGCCCATTTCCAGTCTAGCAGAGGAGTTTAAATGTGCCAAAGTTAGACTGGAAATGATGCTATTGTATTTGAATGATCCATTTGTAGCCCAAGCTGCACCCATCCTGGCTACTGGGAGGAAGTGGACCCCACTGGAAGCAACCAAGCAAGCAAAGGCAGCACTCAAGCACAGGGACATCGTGGGCCTAGTGCAGCACGGAAGGAGTGGTCTTGGAGCTGGAGCCAGTACACCGGTCTGGAACAAGACAACTCCATTCCAGAGACGCAAGTTGGTGGTCCAGGAGGTACGTCAGCAAGAGGAGGCAGCAAGGTGTGCAAAAGCTGTGTCACAGGCAAGGCAGGGGCAGTGGATGAATTGGGAGGGAGTGGAGAAGAGAAAGATCTCCTGGCATGAGCTGTGGGAGATGGAGGCATTTAAGGCTAGCTTCACCATCAGGGCTGCTTATGATGTACTGCCATCTCCCAAGAATCTTAGCCAGTGTTACGGAGAAGACCCCACATGCTCCCTCTGCCCGACTCCAGCTACGCTAAAGCACATCTTGGTGGGCTGCAAGACCGGCTCAAGGCCGGTACACCTGGCGGCACAACCAGGTGCTACAATGTCTTGCGGCAGTGCTGGAGAGTCGACGGATGAGCGTCAACGCCCTTCCTCCACCATCTCGTAGGACGGCAACAACATTTGTCCGGAAGGGCGGGGGCCAAGCCACTCTCACCACCTCAAGACCAGAAACTGGACAGCTAAGTGGGGCACGGGACTGGAAGATGCTGGCAGACCTGGGCCAGAAGCTCCGCCTTCCAGCAGAAATAGCATTAACAAACCTGCGACCAGACCTTGTGCTTTGGTCAGCCTCACTCAAGCAAGAGTACATCATCAAGCTCACGGTGCAGTGGGAGAGTGCGGTTGAGGAGGCCTACGAGCGCAAGAAGACAAAGTATGCAGACCTTGCAGCAGACGCACAGCAACGAGGCTAGAAAGCTAGGGTTGCCCAGTGGAAGTGGGCTGCAGAGGATTTGTAGCAATCTCGACATCCAGGCTTCTTCGAGAGATGGGAGTGCGGGGGAAGGCCCACAGACAGGCAGTCAAAGACCTTTCCAGGGCTGCTGAAAAGGGAAGTCAGTGGCTGTGGATTAAGAGGAAGGACTCCACCTGGGCTGTCGGATGAATGATGACATGAGCCTGGGACGCCGGATCTCACTGCTGAACCCTCTGGAGATGTCATGGGTCAATCAGCAAAACATCGAAGAAGGAGGGCGCCCACTTGATAACCCATAGGATGCCATCAATCATTCGACCAGCCCACAGAGTCTCGAGTATGCAGATAGGGATATTTACACCTTGTCCAACATAACAGAACATTTAAACAGCATCTAAGTTTTTATTTCTCAGGAAATTATTCAAATCACCTTCCAGTGAATTAACTTCCATGCATCTCTGCCATTTACTGATATTCAACAGTTTTTCTTCACCCATTCATTAATAGTGTTGTCCCTGCTTGTATCTTCCGCTTAGCCGCCTTGCTCTCCAACTCTACACCTCTACACTGTTTACATGCTTTCATAAAAAAACGTATAAATCCTTATATGAATAAATAATTAACATTTAAATCAGTTACTAACACTTAATACATAATTGCATTAATCATCTAACGTCCTCAATATGTGGTTTGTTATATATATATATATATATATATATATATATATTTTAATAAATTTACTAATTGAGAATACATCATTTATAAAGTAAGAAAAAACAATCATGAAATTCTTAATAGTCAAGCTTATTAATCAAGAATAAAACATATAACTGTTTCTGAATTGAATACTAATGAGTGTTAATGTTGGAACAATGCTTTATAAATGATGAAGTGTTTACCCATACTCATACTCATAGTAACTAGTGTGTAGTTATTATATATCAAATAACAGACCGTAACAAAATAGCTTTGTTAATATTTTATTCATTGTTCCGTTGACATGTTTTATTAGATGAGAGGCTTCTCTCTGAGCGAGCGTTGCAGAGGGGTGACAAGAGGGGTGGCATTTGGTTCGAATTATTGCTTTTCTGCCAGACATAATAGACCGTAATAGCTCCATATCTGTCCGAGAAATATAGAGAAACGATCTATTTTGTATAAATGTCAGCAGATCTTATCAATGGAGCAGGGATGAGCAGGGGTTGTTACGTTTTCATGAAATCTCACGGTCAAATAACTTTGATCGTTGGCCCCCAACATGTTTGTTGTCATGTTTGTTTTCCCCCTCGCAAAAAAGTAGAGACCTTCTCCTCGGTAAATGAACATGGGGTTATAGTTTCAGTCTCAATGTTTTTTTCAAGAGAGCATCACCATCCTCGAGCTGGAAAAACAAAGTTGATGATGTTTGGCAGAAAACGACTAGCTAATGCTGATGATTGGACTTCTATTGCTTCTGTCCATCTGGGGAGAGGGATCGTCCTCTGTTGCTCTACTGAAGGTGTCTTCCCTTTTTTCCCCGTGAAAGTTTTTTTTCTATTTCTTGGGAGTTTTTTCCTGATCCGATGTGAGGTCCTGGGACAGGGATGTGGTATGTGTACAGATTGTAAAGCCTTCTGAGGCAAATTTGTAAATTGTGATATCGGACTATACTAGGGTGACCAGATTTGAGTTTGTGAAAAAGAGGACACCTCGGCATAATTAACTCCTTCATGATGCCCCCCCCCCTTTGATATGAAAGGGCTTCCATGGCGAGCGGTGTGTGTGTGGGGGGGGGTGCTAGTGAAAGTCTGCCCACCCATGTGCGCACATCACAGTTGAATAGAATTGAATTGAAAAAAGGTGGGGAATTGGAACCATGTCAAGAGAAGACAGTGTATGAGAGTAATGAATCCAAAAAAAGGGTCTCTTGAAGTGTTTCGCAGAGTGAACTTTGCGATCAAGGCACTAAATGTAATCCAAGCAGTCAATACCAGTGATGTTTCCGTGGACGCCGTTGCTCGACTAATCTGCCTCCATTAGCAGAATAGGTCCTGAGTGACCGTCTTTTTGCCTATTCGCTCAGTGTTTTCCGTCTCAAAAGCTGAACAAACACCCACAAAGGAATAAAGGTGGGTGAAAGTCAAAGCCGGCGTCATGCGCCTGCGGGGAAGATACCTGCCCGAACAAATTAATCCGCAAAAAAAAGAAAAAAAAAGTAGGGCCAGGGGGAACGAGGGTAGTAGCTGTGAGGGAGTAGATAGAGGAAAAAAAGAGGATATAAATAAATATATGTTTTCCTATGACAAGACTGAAGAGGCACCAAAGGCGCAGAGGGAGCTCTTAGATCAATGAACCCAATTCCCCAGCGTGCCCATGGGCAATTTGCCAAGCCTATTATTGCTGCTTTAATGTTGCGTATTGATCAGCTGCACATTTAAATGAAAGGGAACACTTGGGAGTGGTTTAAATCCATGTTCAAGCGGGTCTTACGTTTCAGGTTCACACTTGGGTTTTAGGTTAAGAAAGAAAGATACAAAATACCAACTGAATTTACTGGTATTCAGCCGGTCTAAAACGCTCATTCATCAACGGTTTATTTAAACCCCCCAAAGAAGCCCAATTTGCTCAGATTGGTTTATTGTTTTCCCGTCTTTGTGAACGTCATAAGGGTAAATTAAAGCAGATTAAGTAATGTCTTTATATTTTATTTGGCTAACAGATATTCACAAGCTAATATCTGTAGCATTTTTGACAATTAGTATGGTAGGCCAACGTCTCGAACAAAGTTGAGATATGTCCATCTGAAAAAATACCTATCCAGTGACAGAATGTTCGGCATATATGTGGCACATGCAAAAATGGTGGCCCCCGCCCGTCAGGACTGTGAATGTGATTTTGGACTTCATGGTAGGAGATACTCGTATGAGAAGTTGTGATCAGCAATATGGATGAGAGCGAGGGATGGAAGAAGATACAATATGTCCACTAATGAAAACAGTATTCAATAAAAAAACTGATTGAAATGAGAGAAAAATAAAGAAATCACAATAAGGAGAGATGTAGCATGCGATATAGCATGTCACCTCCTGCTCCCGTTGGCCCCCTGCAAGCCACATAATAACATAAAATGCTGATCCAGCAGTCTGTGCCCTACAAAGATAGCCCCCGGCCCATTCAGAGAGGCGCTGTGTGCTCCACCGCCTTGTCTTTGTCCCGCTACAACCCCGGGGGCTCGCAAACTCGCAGCCCAAGAGAAAAACCCAAATGTAAGCGGCACTTGATGAGAAATAACGGTAGAGCTCTGAACAGCTAAATCGGCAGATATGTATTTAAAAATGTTGCCGCGTTTTCTCTGTGCCTCTCTTTTTCGCTCTGCTGGAGAGAGATGAGGGGGGATGCTGCGACTTTGCAGCAGAGCTTGCTTGCCCAGGCGAAGTTTCGGCAGATCACTGCTCCGCTCTGGCAGATCACTGCTCCGCTCTGGCAGGGCCCTAATCGAGTTCTCTAATTGTGCACAAACAAGCGATGCTGCACACAGAGATGCACTGGTACAACCACAGGAGTTACATGGTGCAAAGGGTGTGTGTGTGTGGAAAGGGGGGGGGGGGGGTTGAGTACGACATGTCAGAGTACTGCAAGAGTCACAACTCTGTGTCTTCTCCCTTTTTTGCTTCGACAGAATGGTAATTGTGTAATTACCCGTTAACGGGAATTACCATTATTAACGAAGCACGTGGAGTGGTGGAATGCAGAAGCGGTGGAGATAGAAACCGCTTCACTCTCTACTAATTTGGAGAGGAAAGCTGGCGAGAAGTAGGAGCTCTGTTGTTCTCAAGTTGTCAACCACGTCCAGTGACCATCACCATCGGATGGCATTGGTCGAATAATTTTGTGTGGTTTCCATCATACAAGCAGAGTCACAAATAGAAAGACAGAAAATGCTGCTTTGGTGTCAAAGGTCACTGCTCTCTAGCAGTGTGGGAAACTAAACAAAGGCCTTACTTTTTACACAGTTAATACTTGAACATAAAGTGGCAAGGAATCCTTTGTGGGCTTTTGAGCAACGTGAGCTTTGTTGTGATTCATGCTCTGCATGTGCGTCTTTATCGTGATGAATGATCACTTTATCTCTGTTACAACCTCTATGCTGGACACCTGAGCATCTTTGTGGAGGATGCAACATGCTGAGAGGACAAAACAATTCGACCAAGCACAAGAGAAAGGAAATTAAAGACTGTCACCTAGTGGTGATGCTGGGAAATTACCTCTGGCCTTATGTGACATTAACTGTAGTGAATGCCAATTGGATGGAGGACAAAATGTTGGCTGAGCGACATTTTATTGTCAAACTCTTCTCAAGCTTCGTCAGTATTAAATGCTGCAATTAGGGTCAGAGAAATATACAGAAATATCCAAGTAGAACAAAGAAAAATACAAAATATATATACAGTAAAAAAGAAATGTTAAAATGTTTTGCAAATCAGCAGATTCATAAAGTTGCCTTGCCAAGTAGCAATCACTGTTGATGGTTCATAATCAATGAAATTAAACATTTGCATATATTAGGTTGAGTTGGCCTCTCATTTACCATTTTGTTCATTTATATATGAAATTAGGGAAGAACTGAGTAGGATGCTTGTTTTCTATCTGTGGATTAAAACACTTACAATTTGGCATTTTTGAATTAGTTTTTACTGAGTGTGTATTGCACTGCTTATAGTGAATGACATCATGCACTACTACTGCTGCTGATGGTAAATACTAAATAGTAAATTTAACAACATGTCCTTTTATGGCAGTGACTATGAATAAACCCAGCATGTAGCTATCTTTTTCTTTTTTTCTGTTCTGTTTGCAGATGTTTTTACTACAATATCTCCAACATTAACATTGTCCTTCCATTATCATTTCATGAGTTATAACTGAACAGTAAAACAGTATCTTGAAGGAATTAATTAAATTTGAGGGATTTTAATCTGGCAAATTTGCTGAGAGACCTGACAAAATCCACATAACAGCAGCCATTTGTATGTCATATCACCTCTTGATGGTGCCATTAAGCTTCTCAACCAAACCATTGGCTTGTGAATGGTGTGGCGAGCAGAAGCTTCTTTTAATGCCATGGGCTTCAGAGTCTAGCTTTCTTCTTAAATTGTATTGAGCAGATAACAAATCTGCATTTATTAGTATTTGAGTATGGCTCAATAATAAGTAACATTTGTCATGACTTTTCTACCCTGGTCTCCAAGCAGTCTCTGAGGGGCACCACATGTGTATAAAAAAATCAATACTGCAATAGGCCACAAGCTCTGCTGATTTATTCTTTAAAGGCTTGGCCTCTTCCCACGTTTTGAACTAATTAACTATTACACAAAAATGTATTGATTCCCACCCTTGGTTACAGTGAGCTTCAGGAGATCCATTCCAACCAACTCAAATAGCTGAAAAAGTTGAATGGTAATCACCTATAATTCAAATCGCAGAACACAGGCAGTGTGGTCACACTGCTCTTAAGTGCAATGCTGACTGTGTTGTACCTCATAGTATTCTACATCTACGGCCCATTACAATGTTGATCGTGACATAGTTATGGTGTTCTTTGGATGCAGCTCAGCATCCTTTCTCCTCCAAACACGAAGAGTTGAGTTTTTACCAAAACGTTATATTTTGGTTTCATCAGACCATAAGACATTCTCCCGATCCTCTTCTGGATCATCCAGATGCTCTCTGGCGAACATCAGACGGGCCTGGACATGTCCTCTGGCGCTACAGGGTTTGAGTCCGTGGCGGCGTAGTGTGTAACTGATGGTAGCCGTGGTTGCGGTAGTCCCAGCTCTCTGCAGGTCATTCACTAGGTCCCCCTGTGTGCTTCTGGGATTGGTGTTCCCCGTTCTTGTGATCATCTTGACCCCACGGGGGGAGATCTTGCGTGGAGCACCAGATCAACGGAGACTATCAGTGGTCTTGTATGTCTTCTATTTTCTAATAATTGCTCCCAAAGTTGATTTATTCACACCAAGCTGCTCACCTAGTGCAGGTTAAGTTTTCCCAGTCTGGTGCAGGTCTACCATGTTGTTTCTGGTGTCCTTTGACAGCTCTTTGGTCTTTGCCATAGTGGAGTTTGGAGTGTGACTGTTTGAGGTTGTGGACAGGCATCTTTTATACTGATATCAAGTTCAAACAGGTGCCATTAATACAGGTAACGAGTGGAGAATAGAGGAGCCTCTCATAGAAGAAGTTACAGGGCTGTGAGAGCCATACATCTTGCGTGTTTGTTATATTGACCAAATACTTATTGTACCCAGGAAATTACCAATTAATTCTTTAAAAATCAGACAAAGTGATTTTCTAGATTTTTCTTTCTCATTTTGTCTTTCATAGTTGTGGTCTACATATGATGTAAATTACATCTTTTTAAGTGGGAGAACTTGCACAATTGGTGGCTGACTAAATACTTTTTTTTCCCCACTGTATCTCAGAATGCAGTTCACCAGCAACCGGAAACAGTAGCGGAGGAGAAAATAAACTACTGACAGTTGACTTTCAATAAATACTACTGTTGTTGAGTCACGGAATGTCATTTTAGGATTTTTTTTTATGTGACTGTAAAAAATAATTGACAGTGAATAATTAGAGTAAACTCAGGTGCTGTTTTTTTTATTTTGTACACAATATTAATACAATTATGTTTATGATTAATTTATTTTTAAGTGTGTGTGTATATATATATATATATATATATATATATATAATATAACTCAAAATAAAATAATTATATTTAAAGAATAATGAAAAAAGAAGGGTTATCTTTTTTTTTTTACTGAAAAAAATAATTTACAGTGAATAATTAGAGTAAACTCAGGAGCAAGAACATCTGACGTCATCAGGTAATCTGCTGTTCCAATCGTAGAAAGACCGCCCTCCCGTCCTCCGGAGTCTGGATTCCCAAGACCAGACTACCAAAGAATCTCCAGCACTTGTTCTCGGACTGATCACCTGTTGCTGACCCTGCCTGTTCCCATTTAACCCGCTAGCCCGACTCCCAGTAAACCAGCCAGCCTTCTGTGTGACCTTTAGTCTGACTGGTGTTTCCGGGAGCTTTAAATAAAAGGTAAAAGATCCCTAGAATAGTGTGATTGCATTTGGGCCCAGAAACGAATTGTCACATACGGTTGTTATATGCAGAGCCCCTTCGTTCAACTAAGTTGATTAAATGTCCGATTAGCCATCTTAAATTAACCTGATGATTGAAGTCAGGCTATCTCAGTTTCTCAAAGGCTGATCAAACATTCTCGTTAATTGGAACTAGACTTCAGCACTCAGGATAATTGCTCGTGCGCCTCAGACTTCAAAAGGGGGAAGTGCTGATAACCAAAACATGATTTTCCAATAGGACAACTCCGAGGATGAGCCTATTACACCGCTGCGAGGCAAGGAGCATGGGAAAATATCTCAGACAAGTTAAATGAGTAAATGTTAGGAAAATGTATTGGCTAATTTTAAGTGCCTCATCACCCCAATCAATCAGATTATATTTCTTTAAAAGTGACTGCTGGCAGTCGGCTTAATGAAATGCATCATCTAATGAGATCTTTCTAGCAAAAATAATGATCTCATCTCTTTCAGAATAAGTAGATGAAAACAACCTCAAAGAGTATCTAATTAGTAGATACTTATGAGGTACTGTCTGCACGTATGTATCATGTACTATAAACGTACGTGTAGATTACCATATATGAATAGGAGTTTGAATGTGTGTGCAAATCTGTATGAGCGGATCAATATGTATCTTGAGAAGGGATTTAATGTATTGACAATTAATGTATGTATTATAGCAGTGAACATAAATATAGTGTGATTCTCTCTATTCTTATCATCAGTCCACCTAATTATTTTCTACAATATTCTGGAGTAGTGGACGGAGCCCGGCCATTTGGCCTCAACATTTTTTACGAGGCCGGTGGAGTCACAGATCATCTAAGATGAAGTATGGTCAGGTCATGGGTATTGTACAGTACATGGGCAGTGTACAGTACATGGGTATTGTACAGTACATGAGTAGCCTACAGCATGCCATTGCAAGGTCCATGACCCCTCTTTTCAAAGACATAAGATTGTTTTTTATAGCAATGTAATTTGAGGAAAATTATGTCATGAGTACCAGTATATTAATGCTGTGAAAGGCTTTTCTATTGAAAACATCTGCTTCGTTTGGGCCAAAGGGCAATTTGATTGGGATCTGCAAGTCTACTGAACCAATGACATTGAGATACTCTGGATAATGATAAGCTCCGTAATGAATAGTGATAGGAATACATTTTCATTAAATGGCGAAATATTGAATAAATCAATTATCTGCAAATCCATAAAAAGCCCTCTTTGATTGCCTTTACTCCGACATGGCCAGGGAAGGTAATTAACACAATACCAATACCATAAACTGTCTAACATTATAATAAACATAAGCAAATATATTTATGTTGTATATCAAATTAAAGAAGAACACTTGGGCTACAAGTATCAGTGAGTCATTTCAACACAACTCAAACACCAACTGAAATTAAAAAGAAAATATCATAGTCATATTTTGTCAGGGGTGGTGCTAGTGAGCTTTTCTGATTGGCTGTTGTGGAGCCCATTTCTTCTTTTTGGTTGGCTGATAAGTGGCATCTCATGGCAGAACTCCAGTCGCTTGATTCCTCCACAGTGAGAACGGCTCATGTCTGCACGCAGCGGCACATTAAAACATTAAAAAGACGATTTTTTTTAAGCGTGAGAAATATGATGTGTGGCAGGAGTGCTTGAGTTAAGACCGAAATGCGTGAGTCTCACGCTCAATGCGTGAGGCTTGAGAGCCCTGCGATATAATCCTTGGGTACTAGGACCTTGGGGAGGCTGCAGCGCTGGCTTTCTCACTCTGCCAAGTAACAACTGTCAGTAACAACTAAGGTCAACAGACAGGATTTTAGCTCAAAGTAAATGATGCATGGAGTGAACTTGTAAATCCAGGTAGTTACATCATTATTAACGAGTGTTACCTGCTTACATTCAGCTTTACTTGAGGCAAATGAAAAAGAAAAACATTTAGAAACTGTCTCGAGTGAGCAAGAGTGTGAACGGGCAAATTCAAGAAATACAAGAAATAACTCACGACATCTCTCTATTCTTTGCATGAATGGTATATTTGATACTAAACTAGTTCATCTTTATCTCAGTGATAGTGTACAAATGACCATAAAATATCACTATGACCCTAAAATTCCATATCTAACAATGGATAATCTAACATACCGCTCACCTTGGGAGTTCTTTCCGCAACAAGGTCAATATCCACCCTCACTCCTTTTGAGCTGAAAACAATCGGATCCATAACATAACAGCCACACAGCCACAGCGCTAACATTTACCCTCCTGACTGATGTTAAGTAGTTCTTCCAAACTTGTGTGAGTAGAGACAAAGTCAATGTCAACTGTTTGGAAGAGACTGAACCATCTGTCAATCAAAACTCTTGCCGAAAGCCAATCGGGAACAGACACAAGAGCAAAAACGCATATTTTATTGAATAAAATGATCCTTCCATGCCGTTCTATACTCTTCTGTTTAGTTAAAGAATGCTCTCCGTGTCTGATGAAACAATCTCCTCGACACACACACACACCCAAGACACGTCCGTAGCTACCAGTTTCTCCTTACAGGACGCTAATTTCTCCGTGCTCTGGCTCGCCAGACACAAACTCATCACTAGAAGCCTGACTAGCTGGATTTTCGTGCAATAACAACACATGTTCGTTATGTCGTGTTTTCTTAATTCAAGCTTTTGTCATTAGGGGGCTCGTTATTAAAGAAATGCAGGTGATGGAAGCTTCAGGTTTCAGTCAACACTGCGGGCAATTCTCTAATAAACAAAGCACTGTCAGCATCTTAATGTACAAAGCCATTTTAAAGCACTTTCATAGTTATTGGGCCGCTGCAAAAACAATATTCAAGATAGGCTACGGTGGCTTCGATTTGCTTTGACATTACACGGAATACACGCCACACGATGTAATCTGCGTAGCACTTTCCACGCGGTCCATTGCATATGGAGGCAGAAAAGCTGTTATTTGGAGCTCATAGTTCATGCTCTGGAACAATAGCCATGGGCATGTTGGGGAAAACATAAAGTGGTAAGCCTTTATGACTACCTCCTGCTGGAGTCTGGTTCTCTCTGAGCGCAAACTGATTGTGATTCACCTGCTTTTCTGTGTTTGCATCAATTGCTTTCCTCAGTGTGATATGCTTAATAGTTGACTCAGAAAGATCACCTGCTGAAGTGTGTAATGGCATCTAAAAATAAAAATAAAAAGGACATATACAGACACACACAGAAAAGAAGCTGTATACTATAAATAAAAAGTGCAGTGCAGATATGGTAAATAGTGGAAATGTGTGTGTATATATATATATATATATATATATATATATATATATATATATATATATAATAAACAGTATGTGTAAATATAATAAGCAGTAAATTTATAGTTATAGGTGCAAGTCACTATATTTAGACATTTAAGGTGCAGTGTGATTGCAGGACGATGTAGAGAGAGGTTAGCGATGATGGAAGGGGGGGGGGCTGTCAACATGGTGCAGAGTTGAGGTTGTTGACTGCGGAGGAGAAGAAACTGTTCCTGAGCTTGCTGCTCCTGGAATGGAGGTTTCTGTAGCGCCTCCCAGAGGAAAGAAGGGCAAACAGTCTGTGGCTGGGGTTTGTGGGGTCCTGGATGATGTTGCGGGCCCTCCGCAGGCAGCACTTGAGGCGGCTGGACTCAGTCTCCTCAGGAAGAAGAGATACCAGTGTGCCTTCTTGACCAGGGTTCAAGAGAGGTCCTCGCTCTTTTTGCCGATGAGCCCTTCCAGCCGTCGGAGCCGGATAAGTCTCTGGTGTCTTGGTGTATAAAGTTAATGCAAGACTGTACTGAGTGACCAGATTTTAGACTAATAGGCATATAAATGCTAATTTGCAAAGTCTAGAGACAAGTGCAACCATTTTATTCACAAGGGGCTTTAGAACAGGTGTGCACATGTGTTTCAAAGCATGAAATACAAATAAATATATCTTTATAGAGCCGTAACTACTGAAAGAGTAGTTTTGCCAGCTTGCACTCGATTGAAATCAGGAGTGGAATGCGATGGATTAAGTTTAACAATATTTAATGGCAAGAAGTTTAACAAACAATCAAAGCTCACGATCGTGGGTTTATAGTGGTCCAGGCTCCACAGGTACAAGCTAAAGCAAGCGAGTGTTGCCGTTGAAACCAGGTCAAGAAGGAAAGAGCGATTTCTCCCAGCACACAGAGATATTAATTGTCAGCAGCCAATCACCTATCCTCAAAAGCTAGTCCTTTGTTGTATCACCTTCTCATTGGCTAAATGTCTGCTATCAAAATGGAGGGGTCAAACATCACGACCCTGGATAACAATGTCACTTCCGGTTAAAAAAGTCCCTTCAGAATATAAATCTAGTATGTTACTTTCCGAATTTAAGTAACATCACAGGCTTCAACATTTCTGAAATACTAACTAACACTCATTCCCTTGCAACATACATATAAACAGTACCTCTTACGATTTACATGTTATCATCACATACAGGCAATACAGTAAACAGTGTCTTTCCCGAATGCTTTACAATAAAACCATAATACAGTCATAATAATATTCTCCCTAATATATTTTGATATGTGTTAATTTAAAGCATAAGCTCTATGTACATGTGCAGAATCAAAATAAATTATTATAACCTAACACTAACCACACGATCTTGACACTCATATCGCTCCGCTTGTCGGACCAGCAGTGTAAAATCAAAACATTTTCAATTTAACAAACACAAAAGGCCACAACACTTTAAATGTAAGCTGATTGAGCATTTTTTTACTTTGAACAATTAATAATAATAAAAATATATAATTTACCCAATTAATCAGAGTGCCCAGCAGGAGTTTGCCGGTGGTGGTGGGTTGCGCATGGGAAGACTGAGGTGTTTGCATATGAGCTTATCTAGTAGAGACAGGCTCAGTGTTTGAAGGCCGCTGTTCCCATCTCAGCACAAGCTTTTAATAACATGCAAATCTGTAGGATGGTTTGGTTTGTCGCATCCACCTATGTGTGACTGATGTGCCCATGTTTGACTTTGTTGTCATTTCAAAACCTTAAAGTTCTTCTTAAATCTAAATTTAGTTTTTGTTTTCTCATGGTAAAATCGATGAGTCACATGCTCTTTAAGATACTCTGCTTAATTTTGAGCTCAATAAGATATCTGACCTCGCTCTGTGATTCAGATGAGTGTACTTTGATGTAGAATGTGTGTTCTTTCTTTGCGGTTTCCCTCCTATCTTCTTTCTCTCTTGATATTAATATCATTTTCCAGACTCAAGGGTGAATGTGATCTTAAATACAATGTAATCGTTAAGTTATCGTCTGTTTGACAATATATGTTCAACTTAGTTTGGGTACCATGTTCCCTCTCAAACTCAGAATGCGATTGCACATGGGCAGTAAAGCACGCAGCAAAGACACACGCACATTTCCACACAAATATATATTTGCAAACGCATGAGGTCTAAAAACGGCTAGTAGCCTACAGGTCGTCTCAAACAGGAAGTAACTGTTTCTTTCACTTCCTGTTAATTCTTGGAAGACAGTTGACATTTTTTTAACTTGACCGCCTTTTTATTTTCCTTTTTTTTGTTGTTCCACCACCATACTTCTGGTCTACTTTCCACGGGAGGCGCAGCTCATCTCGTTGTGACGGCATATAAGAATCATTCTTTGTCTTCCATGTTCAACTGATGCTGGACTTTGGATCCATCCCCCAAATAATTCATAAGATTTGCTCTTTATTTGGTGAATACAAATTCCATCAGTTTAAATGCAAAGGGCTGGTTGGAGAGGTTGAGACCATTCAAGTTGTGCTTTTTCTCTGGCAGCACTTTATTTCAAACGCCATGGGACATTTAAACCAGCAGCTGATACGCCAACAAACCAACAAACAACCCCACAGTACGAGCAACAGCATGGGGTCCAAGGCAGAAGCGGTAATTATGTTTCATTTGGCTGGTTGAAAGCTCGAGGGGCTTATTGATCGAAGTCATTATCACAACATTGATCACTGGAACAACCAGCGCAGCCCTTTGCTAGAACTATTGCTGTTACCACTTATTCATAAACAGGGACTCCGTTTGTAGTTTACTCACTTAAATAAGAGTTGAGCTCATCGTTTGATTAAAAGAGATGGCTTTGAAAAAGTATGATGCTAGAACTCACTCTCTCAAAAAGCAGACTAGTCCAGGTGGAGTTTTATTATATTTTATACGATTAATTTATTAAAGAATAAAGTATTTGTCCTTTTTAAATACTAAACCTTTATCCAAATAGAATCGTGACTTTATTCTTATACATATTTAAACGATAACAGAATTCTGACTTTGTTGTTCAAAATATTAGGACTTATTTTCTCAAAGTTAATACGGCTTCTACGACTCATTGAATTTCGACTTTATTCTTGTCAATATTGACACTTTATTGTCATTAAATGACAATTTTGCTCATGCATATCAGGGCTTTATTCCTGACTTCTCAGAACACAGAAAAGGGAGAAATGTTCTGAATGTGAAGAACGTTTTGGACGTGAGCCGAGATCTTGCTGAAACAAAGTAGGATGGGATCCAGACGCTTCAGTTATCAAGCTCTTCTTTTATGGAACCAGCTTCAACATTCAGTCCGGGAGGCAGACAGTCACCAGATTTAAGAGTAGATTTAAGACTTTCCTCCTTAATATTGCTTATAGTTGAGGCTGAATCAGGTTTGCCCTGGTCCAGCCCCTAGATGCAGCTATAGGATTATAGGCTGCTGGGGGAAGTTTTAGTATACACCGAGTGCATATCTCTTCTTCTTTCTCTACTCATGGATGAATTGTCATCCCTCCAACACACATCACTAACTCTGCTTCCTCCCCGGAGTCTTTGTGAATTCACGTCTCATAGGGTCCATTGGACCTGGCTGTGTCTGGTGCCTCCTGCCTGGTGGGCCGGTCTCCAGTCATGGCCCTGCTGATGCTTTGTGACATAAACATTGAGCAGAAAGCAGGACATGACATGTCCTGGTGGACCTGGGTGATGAAGTGAAGTGTTTTTGCATCTGGAATGAAGGTATCGCTTTGATACACCACAGTGTTCTGTAAAACAAGGGATACTTTGAGTCCATGTAGTTCGACCATGAAAACTGTCAATTCAGTTTATTTGTATAGCCCATTTTCACAAATTACAAATTTGTCTCAGAGTGCTTTACAATCTGTACACAAAGACATCCCTGTCCCAAAACCGCACATCGGAACTTCCAAACAACCCTTCACTAGGGAAAAAAGGGAAGAAACCTTCAGGAGAGCAACAGAGGAGGATCCCTCTCCAAGATGGACAGGTGTAATCGATGCCATGTGTACAGAGGGAATCATTATACACAAATAAAAAACACAGTAACAACACAATCAATGAATATGACATGAGACCTCCATGATCCATTATGTCATTATGTAAAATCAGACACTCTACTTCAGCTATTCTCCACTTCGATACCAACAAAAATAAAATTTGAAAAGTTGCACCATCTGCTGGACAAGTGTCTTCAATTCATCTTGGATCTGTTACACAATATTGTTCTGAGCCACAGTGTCATGGTATGTGTTTCCTCCTACTGGGCTTATAGCGGGAACCGAGAGGCACTTTGGGCAAATTGTGTTGATGATATTGTTTCACTTCTTCCATTTTCCGACAGCTTCTTCTGAAATTGTCATAACGTGTTCACATCTTCACGTTTTTTGGTTTCTTAACTTCGGAGCTAATGACCTCCGCAGCTGTCAGACTCCTTCTTGAGAAAGGAGGCGACAGTTATGACAATTATTTGACCATCATGGTTGCTGATAGGCTAAAATGAACTAGATTGTATTACTTATATTATTTATATTCTAAATATAGAAATGGAACCGATCTCTGTATGCCCAAACAGTATAACACCTACCACCACTCCGATTTGACCCAGAAGAGGTTCAGATCCCTTTACAGGCTGATCTACTCCACCATGTTATTCAGTATTGAACCACACTGTAACCGAAGAGCTCCCAGGTGTACCTTCTGTAAGTGCATGTCAGACGGATACTGGTGCGAACCTACAGTCAGTAAAGCTCTCTCTCGGATGATTAATCATTAGTAACAACCATGAAGAAAACTCCTCCTGATTGGACAAAAAGGAATATTAGTTGCTACGCAACACCATTCAAGCCTGCTGGGAATTAAGCAGATTATGGCCATGGCCCCGTTCCCACCAAGAGAAAAATTAAAAATCATTGCTATTGCCAATTTTATTTACAAAAGAGCTGTAAGAAGGTCAACTGTGACACATAAAGCTCGTCGGTGCTAAACATGAGTCCCCGAGGCCGCTGATGCTCACGCTACACTGCTCATAAGCATCTTCGTGGCCACAACTCTGACAAGTTTGAATGAGTGTTCCTCCATCTGCCCTCCTTAGCTGAGCAAACATTCAGTACTGATGGAATTTTGGGGGGGCAGACCGCTTCAATGGAACAGCTAGTCTAAAATGGGGGTGCTAGTACACCTGTGTGAATAATGCAGGAGCTATGTGTGTTTTAATAAAAAAAAAAAAAGTAAATTAAAGAAGTATCTTCCATTCCATTATCCAAACGGCTCATCCTATTCCGGGTTGCTGGAGCCGATCCCAGCTGAAATTGAGCGAAGGTGGGGTTCACCCTGCAGAGGTTGCCAATCCATCACAGGAGAGACGAATAACTATTCATATGGGCAATTTAGAGTCCAATCAACCTGAGCTGCATGTCTTTGGACTGTGGGAGGAAGCCAGAGAATCGGAGAGAACCCACGCTGCCACAGGGTGAAACGTACAAACTCCATACAGAAGGACTTCCGGGACCGGGACCTGAACCTGGGCCCCTCTTGCTGAGAGGCGACAGATCTAGCCACGACGCCACTGTGCAGTCCTGGAGAAGTATCTGTCATTCTCAATGTATGATACTGCTACAACAAATGCAATGACATTTTTTTTTTTTTAAATGAATGCAAGTTGATGTCATGTGACAATAGCATACATAACATCACTTCTAAGCATCGCTAATCCATAACCCCTAACCCTGCAGGACAGAGGCGTGACGTCTGCACTCTTGAATGGTCTGTCGAGAGTGCTGCCACTCGAACGCCGGTGCTGTCGTTCCTCACATGTATTGGCGAAGAATAGCATTGCGTTGTGTGTGTGTGTGTGTGTGTTTGTGTGTGTGATAAGGTTTAAAAACACTGAGCTGAGAATGGAAAGCTGCACTGCAGCGATTTACTGTTACATCACAGGAGGTCTGAGTGACAAGTGTCAGACTACAAAGCTCTCAAAGGAAGATGCTCCGAAAGGAATAAGATGGCAATTTAGAGTTCTGCCTCCTTTCTCTTTATTGTTTTATCGAGCGCTTGTCACGCTGTAGAGAAAATGAGAATCTATAAATGATACAACGAACTGTCAAATGGCTTTTCTGCTTGTTTGAATCTTTTTCCCAGTATACATCTTTCCTAGTAGTTGCTATAGACGACAAGGTGTAAATGAGAGGTTTAGGCCAGGAGAATTACGCTTTACTTCATTTAGTTTTAATAAAATCAGCTGTGAATCACTGAGTAGATTTGAATTGTATTTCATCAGTAAAGTCAAAAATGCAGGAAATTTATGAATTTGACTCATTTGGAAGTCTTTTTACAAACATTACTGGGTTGTAACTTTAAGTCACAAAGTAAGCTAACGTAAGCCAGTGTGGCCACCAAGAACAGCCTGATCTTGGCAAGACTTTTTTCAAAGCTCCACTGGCTCTGATGTCTCCGCAGCGGTTAAACATGAGATATAATTTAGTTTTGATCTAACGAGAACTCTAGTTTGTATATATTCACAGGTAAAATTAAATCAGTTTGACTGAGGGTTAAAATTCATAACTTTATATTTTAATTGAAGTTTTACATGTGTAATATAACTATATATATATATATATTGTATGTATAAAACATACATATTTATTTTATAGATATGTTATATACATATTCATATATAAACTATATTTTTATAAGCAAAAATGTACATATACATAATTATATCTGTATCTATATATATATATATATATATATATATATATATATATACACAGACACAATTCTAAATAGATTTATTATATTTAAATGATAATGATAAAAGCAGAGTAAGAACAGCTGATATGGTGACATCATCAAGTCAGCTGCTATTCTAATTGCAGAAAGACCGTCCTCCATCCTCCCATCCTTTGGAGTCTGGACTCCAAAGACCAAACTCCAAAAGTGCACATGTCTGTAATCGGTGTACATGGTATTGATAAACAGCCTTTGACTTGAAATTGTTGATGGACACACACTTTACTACCTTCCTTATCTCCTGACCCCTTACTCACTTTGCTCTTTGACCCAAACTGCAAAGTGCACCATTTCTTTTTTTTCTGAAGTCAGCTGCTTTCCACCCTGTCCATAATCACAATGCAGCTCACAAGGATATTATGAACACAAAGGGGTGTTCATATGTATTTTGCAGAGCAGGCACACTCAGTTCCCCGGGTGTCTTCTGTGACACGTGCAATGAAAAAAAGCATCAGACGGTGGCGCCAGCATCACAGTATAAACATACTATTTGCCTTCATCCAAGCACAGCTTCTGATTCTTTGAATTCATCAATGAAACCACATTTGATTTGACTTAGTTTTCTTTCAAATGATAATTTTCTGTACTGTATTTGTGTGAGTGTGGCTCATGTGCGCTTTCCTTTTGAGGAATGTGAAGTATAATAATATATAAAATAACAGGTTTCCAAAAATATTTTTACAAAATTAAAACAAGCATCAGCTTCACACGCACGGAGGGTTGCTGCTGCTCTTTTAAATCCACCTGTTCACGCGCTCCCGGTGCCCACTGCTGCTGATAGGGAGAGAAACCTCCTTTTTTTCCCCCTCTATCTTTCTGTGAGGCACGGGGGGGAGGTCTCCTCATAACAGCATCAGCACCGCGCAGGCACACATGCAGCTCTCCTCATAACATCATCAGCACCGCGCAGACACGCATGCATTTCTCCTCCTGCCGAGCTGCTGCTGAATGGATTACCTGCACGCCTCGGCGCACAGACCTCCTCACATAAAGCATTTCCATTCGGAGAAGAGCGCAAGTCTTTTTGTTGTGGCGGTTTCTTATTGATTACGCGGATCTCGCCGAGCACACTGATTTGAGACCGGCTCGGACTCCGGAGTCACATCGGAACCAGCGCCCCTGCCACTGCTGTTGCTGGTGTGGACGTGCGGGGTCGATCCGTCTGGAGAGGATTTTTTTTTTTTTTCTGCAACAATTTGTTGCAAACGTTAGTCATGGTGCCGGCAACGCATCGGCATCTCATGGCATCGTGAGAACTTTCTTCTGGTCTTTCCCTCCCCTTCCTCCTCCTTTTCCCCCCTTCTCCTCCTCTTTTTGTTCTTGTCGTTGTTTTAGATGTTTTTCAGCGGGATCGTGCTTCCTTGGGAAATTATCCACCGTTTCCCCGTTCAATTATGTTCACTTTTGCTGCCTTCTGCTACATGCTCTCTCTGGTCCTCTGCGTGTCCCTGATCTTCTTTGCAATATGGCACGTAAGTACCTCCAAATGTGTATACGTGTGTTTAAAAATCTGCTGATGAATTCGATCATTGCTGCAATTACACATCCGGTGTGACATGTGTGCGTAACAGTGCCAGGAAAGCCCCACAACCCCCTTTCCTCTCCTAGTGTGTATGTGTATGTGTGTGTGTGTCTTGGAGCTTTCACACTGGCAGGATTATAGTTTGGCAGATGTTTCCGTCAATGACACAAAGGCAGGTGCACACCTGTATCTTCTGCTCCTTTGCGCATTCATCGTCTCCAACACTTTCCTCTTATTTGACCGTGCTTTGCTGACCCAATTTGCAACATACAGAAAGGCTTGCAACATTGCACAGCATCCTAGATCAATTAAACGGCCTTCCTTCCACATCAATTAGGGACATTATTGTAGTGAAAGCTCTTGCTCTTCCTCCCACCCCTCTCTCTTCGTACCCTCTGACTTTAATCAACCACACAGCTCAGTGATATACACCAGCGCTCAATGTGACGAACCGTGTTATTATATTGGAATAATCTAATTATTTGCTCCCCGAGCTACATCTCCATCATGCAAGGGGGGGGGGGGGGGCTTATGTAAAGACATATTTGGGTCAGTTCTTCCAGCCTATTGTCCAGAATCTGCCTTTCTGCATGGAAACAGCGACGGACCTGATGCACTTGATATGGCTGATCCTCCGGCAATTTTGGGCCAATAGTCGGAACTACCCGTCCGTCAGACGGTGGAACCATGTGTCTGCACAGAGTACAAATATAGAGACCAAGGCAGTGAGGGTGCAGACAAAACTGTAGTGGGCAGCGCTTCCGTTAAAAAAAAGAAAAAGACCAAATGAAAGCATCTTTATGATACTAGGTGCTACTAGGCTGATGCAAAAAGACACTATTGACAGAAAACAACGGTGGCTTGTTCACTTCAGTCTGTGATGTAAATTCGCCTTCTGGTTTGAAAGATCAAAACTAAAATACTCTATTCATGTTGCTTCAGCAATAATTCACACTTAATTTTTGCATTCTGCTTAAGAGGGCAGAAACGGCAGAGATGCACGCACGCACGCCTCCTCCGCTGATTCCCGTCTCAGGACGGCGCGATAAGCCGGCAGCTCCTTCACCGCGTGGAAACTAAATCATGTCGACGGCTAAGGTGGGAATGTGTGGAGCAGGTGGAAACTGCACACAACACCTGCCACCTGCTGGGGACATGCTGGCTGTAAAATATATTTGTACATGATATCCAAAATGTGTAAATCTTCGGCTCTCTGACTGACGGCTCTTAAACTTTCGTCCTTCCTTAAAGATTTCGGAACAGGTTTTGATTTCTTTGATAGTCATCTGTCAGAGTTGTTTGACCACTCAGAGATACAGTACATGAAAACGTCCTCATGTATTATACATGAGTACACCTGATGAGCAAAGTGCTTCACAACAAACAAATTATAATATATGGTCCATAATACAGAAAGGTATGATTGTGCAGATAAACGATAGCTCGTTGCTAATATGGATCCTCCATGAGCCCCGTTTGGGACAAACGACTGCACCCATGCTAGCTGTTTGGTTTGAATTTGCGTTGCATAATCTTGCAACAAATAACGCATCGGAGTGTGACGTTTCCGAGCGTGATAGACTCTTTACATTTCTTATGCTGTCGCAGTGGTTACACCAAAAGGCTGGAGGCATTATGGTTTTGGTTCGTCCATCCGTCCATACATTTCGTGAAGGCCATATCAAAAACACCTTCAGATTTGGCACAAACATTAACAATTCAGTGGTAGAAAAAGTTATGGTCATTGTGAATGTCTTGTGAATTAAAATGGATGGAGTGAAGACATGTCAGGTTAATTGATGTCTAAATTGCCCATAGGTGTGAATGTGAGAGTGAATGGTTGTCTGTCTCTATATGTGCACTGAGATGGACTGGCGGCCTGTCCAGGGTGTCCCCTGATTTCGCCCTATGTCAGCTGGGATCGGCTCCAGCGCCCCCACAACCCTAATGAGGATTAAGTGGTATTAATAATGGATGGATGGATTGAGTGAAGACATTTTGGACGGATAGTGGCTGTAAACTGTAACTCCACTGGTCAATTAACAAAGCGGTAATTTTAGTTTCACAAATGTTAAAGCGAGACTATGTAACTTTTCCCCTGTAGCGCCCCCCTTCAGGTATTTAACGTCTGGCTCTCGAGCCATATATGGCTCTTCAGGCTTGTGCCCTCACAGCTGATCGAACAGCTGATCAATGCGTGCTACCGGCAGGGCGTCTCTACAGCCGCAGCGAGCCGTTCAGCCGTAGCATGTCACTCTGTCTCTACACGTCGCGTAGTGGAGCAAATAAAAAGTCACCTGCGAGCGTGTACTGGCACTATAAGACGTTGGTAATCACTGCCAGACAGCAAGTTTAAGTACTTCCTGTTCCTCAACCGGAAGTACCGGGTCGTTACCAACCATCTTACATTCAGCAGTTTTCAGCCCACAGACCCCCGATGGCAGTGGCGGAGGAGCAAATCAACATATTAAAAGTCATTGTAGCGGCACAATTTTTTTCAAGCTGTTTTTTTAAGGTGAAAAAGTTACATAGTGGGGCTTTAAGGACTCGTCTTGTTTCAGAGCTGCTGATAACACTTTCCTACAGCCATAGTGGCCACTCAACCAAAAAGGTTACATTGCTCCTATAATGAGCAGGAAAGAAATCAAGCTATAAATGAAGGGACCAAGTGTAAATTAACATAAAAAGGATGAGGCTATGAAACAGGGAATAGGACGATGGGAGAAAACTGAGTCACAGTCTTCTCTGACTAAATTACCAGACCCGGCAGTAGGTATCAAGTCAGAGAATGAGGAAATGACTGCAGAGAGATGGACTTCTGTCACTAATTGGACATAATAAATCAAACTATATGCTGCCAAGTTAATTAGCTCCTGATCTACACCCATTTTAAGGAGCTCATCCATTTCTTGTTTAACTTATTTCGAAGGATGTAACTGATTTTGTCTTGTGTTCAGGCCCATGTGAGGAAAAAGAGGTGGTTAGCTTCCTTTGGAATATGTATTATCGTGACACTCTTTTCTCAAAGCGGGCTAAGGTGTGAAGTAAGAACCCATCAGGTAATGAGGAATGAGAGGCGAATGTTTGCATATGGAAATTTCCGGTGGACAGAATTGTGCCTTCCAATATTTAAATGTGCACTTTTGCAGAGGCTACATCCACATGGATCTTTTTCTCAAACTATTTGAATATTAATCTCAATTTTACCAATTTCACAAAATATTATGACTTCTCATAGAACTGTGCATGCACAATGGAAACAAACACAAACATCTATCTGGTTTTCCTTGGTAACGTTACATTTTATTTGGGATGTGTGGGTTATATTTTGAATGTGCAAAATGTTTTTGAAAAAGGCCAGAAATCTTGCTGAAACAAATGAACTATTTAAGGCCATAGGCCATAGGTGACATGACACAGTGACCGAACGATGTTACAAAAATGACGTGAATGCGTAGCAAGTGTAAATTATTAACAACCGCCCAATGTGGTTTCAAAGAGGACACAAACAGCAGATCTTATAATGAAAATTCTCTCTTGTTTGACCCCTTTCTATATCGCCATTATACGTTCAACTACGGTCGCTTGTCCTTTTATGCCACCTGCTCGGCATGTCACTCGCTGACCTTGTTTAGTTCACGAAGTGAGTCTTCGTGAACTTCTCTCAACGTCATAATTGTAGTGAGCAGGATGTGAACGGTTCCTTATTTAAGTGTGTTTCCTCAAAACCGCACTATGGGACAATCTGGCTTTGCAACAGACTAATTGTGTTTAAAGCTTGCATATAACTGAGGGCTGCTCTGTCTGATCACACCTTAGCTGTAGTTCAAAACAGTTCACAATGTCAGCTAGCTCAGCCAAATGAATGTCTATTATACATGGGAGTGAAACATGTTCTAATAGTAGCTGGCATTAGCCAACATAAGCTAATGGTCTTGCCAGAAAAAGTAAGCCTGTAGGAGCAAAACAAGCTGAGTGTATGAATTCAAACATGAGCATCAATGTGTTATGCTCTTTCTTTCCTAAGATCAAACTGTGGGGCGCGCAACCTCTAATGGGGCGCAAAGGCATTACAGGTGGGGCGTGAGGGGAAATGCTGATTTTTTTATTTCAAGAACTTTATTGAGTACTTCACATATTACAAAATACACATAAATAAAACTAATTCATTGATAAAGAGCAAAATGCCTGTACTTTTGTGTAAATGTTTATGCAACATTTCCTACCTTAAAATAACAGCTTGAAAAAAAATGGTGCCACTACAATGATTTTTAATATGGCTATTTGCACTTCCGCCACTGCCATCGGGGGTCTGTGGGCAGAAAAATCGCGAATGTAAGATTTGGTAGCCGCCCGGTCGCAGCCGGTAGTACCCGGATGTACTTCGACCTGCTTTCTGGCAGTGATTACCTAATGTCATGTAGTGCCAGTCCACGCTCGCAGGTGACTTTTTATTTGCTCCGCTACGTCTAGAGACAGAATGACATGCTGCTGTGGAGACAATCAATAACAGACGTTTAGTTTAATAAAAGAACAAAGACGTCTTTAAGAAAGGGACCTGACATTACTTCTGCTGTAATCTGGCGCGATAGAGAAAGTTACAGGGGGGCGGGCGGCACTTTTATTTTTTTTACTCAAACTCAAAAGAGCCATATGCTTCACCGGAAGAGTCATATATGCCTCGAGAGCCAGAGGTTCACGACACCTGATCTATCGTAACTGGGTATTTACGACACTGAAGTAAACGTTAAATACCTGAAGGGGGCGCTACAAGGGAAAAACTACATAGTGGGGCTTTAAGTTATGGCATTAATAGGTTCCACTGCGCATGTGTGACAGCCGAGATTCTTACAGATTTTTCAAAGAATGTCCTTGAGATCGGCCTTTCTGTTGTTGCGCTTCAAAACAAGAGCTCATCGAGCTTTATTGAGAGTGTTCATATAAAGAAAACGACATCTTAACACGTCCCATCAAAGATGTTTCATCGCAAAGATCACTAAATCACATTTTCTCTGCGTTTCACTGCAATCTCAAGGGCAGCGGGCCATTTGCCCCCCCCCCCCCACACACACGTGAAAAATATGGATATACACAATGACCTATTTTTATTTCAAAACGGCGAATTCCGCCGAAAAGTTACATATTTGCAGCTATGTAATTGCAGACAAATAAGCTATTTCTTGCCAAATATTTTTTTAAATTTTTTGCACAGATGGAACCGTATTTAATTATAATAAAGTGATTGAAAACATAATTTGTTCGCCTGATGAAGCAATCTAGTGTAATTGAAAGTAATTGCAAAATATTAGCAGTCACAAAAAGTTGTTATTTCAAGAGAAATTCAGCATGGACCAGTGTTTTACAATTACTTGGGGCATGAACATCTTTTTTCCTTCTCAATGTGAACATGTGTGTCCATTCAAATTAATAGATGCAATACTGATGAAAATCACAACAATGGTTGATAGTTCACTTTAAACCAGATGCAGCAATTGCAAGAATAATTCTGTTCATCATATAAAATACAATTCAGCTTAAGAATTAATTTCAATGAACATACATAGTGGACTGTGACCACCCCGAGTTCTACGGCTCAGCGCCTCCTCCCATGTAATGACGGCCCCTAATGTGCTCTAAGTGTCATTAAAGCTAGGAGCCAGCCACACACTCTTGCTCTGACAGATGGGAAAGCCCTGTGGTGCAGATATGATGTAGAGGTACAGTATGGTAAGAGGGCAGGATGTCAAAGTATCATTTAGAGTCCCAGTTGGGGATTCCATTGTAACTTGTCAGTGGTATTTAATGCATGTAAGGTGCAGTGAGGTAAGAAAGCCAATTCCACACGAATGGAAAAACAAGTACGCCTGAATTACCCACAAAACAAAAGTGGGCTACGTCCTCAGTATTTCTGAACCACCTGGACCCCAGAGGAGGGTTCTAGTCATCACTTGATTCATTCGGATGGTATCACTTTTTACAATAATAATTATTTATTTAAATATTTGGAATATTTTTCTAAGTGTAATATCACTACATCTGCAAGTTAGGTTTGTTTATCTTAAAAATAAATGAAAAGCCCAGTTGCCAACTATTTTGCGATGACAGCATTAACTCCAAAGGTCGCAACATCGAGCGAAAAGGTCAACACTGAGGTTTTGGACGAACAGATGATGAGCAATTGGCCGACGGGCATTCCTTCCGATAATTACATTTTGGCTGAATGTAATATTTCAGCTTATTATTTATTAGCTTATTATTTTAAGACAGTCAGAAGTACCAGATTTGTTTCTTCTTTGTTATTTTACAGAACATTTTATTAATTGATTGCTGTCAGAATGGAAAGAAAATCTTAACAAATGTAAAACAAATGACATTGAAGATTACTACCTCATCATTAAGTACATTCTCTGAATACTTCTGTTACCATTACCAATTGGCACTTAAAGACAACATGATACAAGGATTGTGGAGGCCAATTGGACTCTGTATGGCAGAGAGGGAGGAATGCTTTTATTCCTCTTTTCCATTCTACCTGTCCTCCCTTTATCCCCGAAAAAATGTTCTCGCACAAAGCAAGTGCCGAGGCGACATCACACATAAGGATTTCACGCATGGTTCAGGATGATTCAGAAAGGAGAGTGGCTCAGCCGCCGTCGCTTCTGTCGTCGATCACGACTTTGCATCTGATAAAAGATTTTGACAAGTACAGGGCCTCTTTCTGTCGCATTCGTGATCTGGTGATGGAGCATGGGTTGCTATGTGCTTGAAGGAGGGTGTGGGTCAGTGGGTCATCACAAAATGATGATCAGACATGAAAAAGCAGATGCAAAGCTGACCAGCAATACAGATGGAGGCGAGATCAAAGGACGAAAGGAATTTATGTTAAAAAATTGAGTTCTGTGTGGAGAGGCTGAAGCTTCCCGCTAGAGTGAGAGAAACAACCCGAGGGATATCAAACTTTTCCAGTAGACAAGGTTGACAGCATGGGATGCAAACTCAGAAATAGATAAAAAAGATCAAAAGTGAAATAATTAACTGGAGACAGAACAACAGATCACTTCAATCTCAGCGAGTAAAGCTTTTCATGTGATGCGGGCACTCCTAGTGTGTCTTCATCTGGATAATGCATGTCTTAATACCAGCAATGAAATAAAGATGAAGTACATTGAGCTTTCCACTTAATGTTCCTGTTACAACTGTTTTGGGCTGTATTTGAAATAATTCACTCATTTGGTATTAACTGAACACGAAAGAGGGAATTCAATAGAGAGGCTCATATCAGACCGTGGGAAACCATCCGGGTCTGAAAAGTGAAGCCAATGCAGATGTGTCTTAAACCTGCATTCTCTCTACTGACCATAAGTGGACAACACCTCTGATTGTATAGAAGTATATGCTTCATGTGTTGAAGCTGCATTCTCTCTACTGTCCATCAGGGGACAATTCTTATAGTAGTATAGAAGTCTATATAAAATGACATGACTTCTCTATTAATTTATTCCCCCAACAAAAATGGTGAACATGAGTTTATGGTCTTGATCTCTAGTTTCAAGTATTCTTCAATGCAGCATGTTCATGTCGTATTGTTTAGGGTGGGGCTACCTTGGGATTGACAAGTCGCTATGCAGCGTTGATTAGTTTGGGAGTAACCGTCTTACAACTTTAACCCCAATAGAGTGCTGCAATTTATTTTCCTCATTCTAATTGAACGGATTTAGTGTAATAGAGCCCAGTAGAAAGTTTGTTTCACAGTCCAATTAAACACACCATTAAGATTAAAGTGGACTTCTAGCTTGCCTTGCCATTGCTTTGGACAATGGCTTTGAAAATGCCACAATGTCTATTAAATGCTTCATTAAAATGAGGATAGGAACGATGTGAGGTATTAGAGTGATGCTGTTTAATAAAAGGCCCAGAAGCTTGATTCTGATTACCTTAAGGCAATGTGATAGCACAAAAGAAAACCGAAGGGAATATTTAAGCAAACCTGAACATTTAACCTTCAGGTTATTTTTAGGCCTCTGCTCGAAAATTGCATATCCAAATTAAAAAAGCTGTATCTTTTCAACCACTAGGGCTATTAGAATAATTTATAAATTGTGAAATCAAATGTTTTTGTTCAGATGTGTAAATATCCATCTATTGAAGTATATAGAAAATTAAATTCACTCTTAGAGGGAGCTCTGATAAGTTTTACGCTTGCTGGAGACCTTTTCTTCGATATTTTGACGGATTTTCTTTTGATGAGGTGTTGTAGTAAGATCCCATGACCTGCTGTTACGGACCCTTTCCTTGGTGTCCCCCCCGCCCCCCCACTTCCGAGCCTGTGCTTGACCTCCAGGATGCGAGCAGCTATCGCGAGCAGCTATCGTGTATCGTTGATTTTATATAACTGTTCATTTACTTTTTTTTTTTTCATTAGATTTAGTTTAGTTTAGTTTTGTGTATCCTCAATTAAGAGGTTGTTGGTTGAAAAAGAAAAAAGCTAAATTTGCACTATCTCTTTGTGTACTTGTGTACTACTCTTTGTGTACTTAATTGCTGGTTCAGAGTAAATGAAGATGGCATACAGAAAAAATAAAGTTTCAGGTCTGAATTGAAAAAAAATTGGGCAAACCTAATTCAGCCCTAACTATACGCTCTGTCAAAGAGGAACGTATTCAGTCTACTCTTAAATGAGGTGACTGTGTCTGCCTCATGTGTGCCAATTGAATTGTTTCATGTACCAAACCATATATTTGACTTGTGGTGAAATATATGTTCAATATATCCAAATAAAGCATTTTTCAATACATTTGTAGAAATTCACAATATATTTTCCTATAAAAACAAAAACACAAATTAGGTGAATGAACAGATTATATTTGTATCAAACTGTTACAACACACAACAAAAGTGTTTTAGTTGTATACGGTGACACTCCGCTCTGTTGCTCTTGTGTCTGAGGGCTTTGGCTGGGTGGGGTCCATCCATCACCTCACTGTCCTTTGTGCCACAGCCAGAAGCAGTTCTTTCTGCAAACATTTTTTACAACATGTTGGTGTCTTCACCATCAGGATTCCATTATCCTGACACGTCTTACAAAACCGACAGGTCCTCGCAGCCTCACTGTAATACAGGGGCAAGCAAGCTGTAGAGGAGGAGGAGGGTGGAGGGTTGATGGTGTATGCTGAGCCGCCACCAAACTCAAGCATCTCCTGTGCCAACATCTCCCGGAAGGCCTTGTTGTTTATGGACTTTGTCCGGGTCCTGCCTAAACTTGAGCAGTTCAATCTTCAATATGTGACTGTTCACGACGGCAATGTCAACGAAATGGTAAAAAAAAGTTTTATACCGCTTCATTGTCTTGGGCGCATGCATCCACACAGTGCATCGGACAGTTCCACCACACCCATATTGCAGTTGTAGTCCACAATGGCGCCCGGAACGAGTATTCTCTTTGTCTTCCACACCCAGTCTTCACCTTCCTCCTCACCATCTGCCCTGTGTATGCCTGATGGATGGTGACCTTTTGCGTCCATCTGAACTGGCTGAAAGTTGGCTTTGCAGGTTTCCACTTTCTTCATGTAGAGGGGCTTTAGCTTGAACAGCCGGTCATACTTGTCTTTCTCTCGTTGTCCTTATCCTCTTTTGGGTCGCTGATGTGAAAGGACCATAACATTGCCTGAAAGCAGCCCCGGGTCATGCTGTTATCAGGATAGTAGAAGTTGGATGGCCACTTATTCCTCCAGGAGTCTGAACAGTTGTGCAACGTCACAAGGTCAGAGACGATGATGACGCTCATAAAAATGTACACGTTCTTTATATCAAGCCATTGCCACTCGAAATTCAACCCAGTTTTATTTATTTTTTTAAGCGTTGGAATTGGTGTTGTCATTGACTGTTTTTATAACAGACGCCGTAAAGAAAAGCTGGAAGAGGCTGAGGGGAAACCATGCTGTGGTGGTGTCACATGTGGGGTCCGGCTTCCTGGATGGTCTGAACCGGAGAGGGGCAGGTTTGGTGCTCTCCTCCTCTTTGGAATGCCACCTGTCTTCTGCAGCTGAAGTTCCCAGAGAAGAACTTCTTCTTCTCTTCTGCTTAGTGGCAGAAGGTGGATGTGGCAGCTGTGGAGGTGGAGTCGCCAATTTGGCCTCGGCTGCTGGCTGATTGGTAAACAGTCATTAGCCGACGGTGCACCCATAAAAGTGCAGCAGAGCTGGAATTTGGGAGAAGAGTGAGCAGAGGTGCCGTCGTGCGTTCTGCTGTACTGGAGTGTGAATTAAATAAAGATGTTATCGAACAGAACCTTGTTGGTGTTGGAGTATCCTCGGTGCTTTGGGGGGAAACCCACGGGTGACAGCAGGAATCCTTTCAGTGTATATATATATATATATATATATATATATATATATATATATATATATATACATATATATATATATGTGTATGTATATGAGGGCTAAGAACAAAGACAAGATTGACAGCACTGGGAGCCAATAGAATCCTATAGTTGTGAAATGTAAAAACCGATAGGCTGAAAGTAACTTCCCTTCACCTGCAGAAGGAGTTGAATGAGGCACAGGATAGGGATATATCAAACATCAGTGTGGATTTACCGGGAAAATGCGTTCTAATTGTCCCAATCAAGAAAGGCAAGAAGAATTTGCTGATGGTAAAAGGATAAAGTGATTCATGTTGTTGTGTTCTTTGGCTCATGTCTCCCTGATGCTTTGGTGTAGAGGGATTTGGAAGATATGTGTGGAATCACTTAGGTAAGGCTCGCTGGTTCAGGATGTGTTCTGAGTGGGCCAACTCCTGATAAATTATGATAATCATATCTTTATAATTTTTTTACTTTTTGTTTGATTTTTTTTTTCAATAGGTGACTGATTCTTGTAACCCAGGCTCTGTTTAATTTTACTTGTGCAACATCAATATGTTATACATATATTTGCTTGTTTTTTATAGCAATGAAAACCCCAGGCCCCATAGTGGGTCTACGGGTTCTAAAAAGGTTAACAGGCCTCAATTATATTCCGCCCCGCTCCCCTGAACAGTACACATGAGGAAGCAGCTTGGGCTCAAGGTGCCCTAGTAAAACATCAGGGGGAAGAAATGCATGGGTGTTACAAATTTATAGTAATCTAAATGAGGCAAAACAGTCAACAGCGCTTTTTTGGCACCAGAGGCTATAATGGAGGTGGTGTTCAGTGTATAGAGCAGGGTCGGCTCTCCATTGATCCACATGTTCATTAACCCCCGCTGGCTCCTCATCCATCATTCTGACTCAAGTGTTTTCTAGGGTTGTGCAATGAATCGTTGTCACCCCTTCTTTTCCTGCTTTCTTCTTATTTTAACTTTCGCCTCCATAGCTCTGCACGTTGCTTGAAACATCTGACAAATCCCTATTGCATATTTTTCTGTTGTGGGTATGTTCGGTTTCTGGGCCAAGTGATCACAATTGACAAGGTAAAGTCTTTGAGGATTCACGGATTTAGAATCAACTGGATTTGCATTGATTTTTCTCCCATGTCAAGACTGCCAGATAAATCGACCATTTCCTTTATTTATATATATATATATATATATATATATATATATATATATATATATATATATATATATATATATATATAGATAATGTGGATAACTGTCTGACAATATGGCCAGAAGAATAACAGCACTGACCACAAGCAGGTCGGTGTAAATAAACAGGAATTTATAGATCCCATTTGTGAAAGCATTAATTCTTCCAATCAATACATGTAAACACAACTACCTTGCATGTTCCTACTCCAGTCACAATAGCAAGGTAGGAATAGCCATGTAATGGTTGAAATTATTTCCCTTAAAAACAGCTTATTGGATTTTTTGTTAAAGGGACAATTAATCCTGAAATGAATAAACAGATCAACACATTTTTCACTAAGTAGTCTAAGGGAGTAAACCTCCTTTAAATTAGAACTAATATAACATTCTTTCACAATCTTTCCTGGTGCTTCGTTAACTCTCAACTGCATACTGGTAAGAAGAGAACACACTCCCTATGTCGATTTTGAAGTGTGAATTCTCAGATAACGAAAACATAAACATTCTTAGTATCAGAGGACTATAAGATGAATACATAATTATGAACATTGTATTCCATTTCTGCAAGTAGATCTCCGGCAATGCTATACGTTTGGTGACATCCAGCTTGTGGGTATGAAACAAAGATGAACCTTCAGAACATGGCCTTAATGTTGGCATCAATGTTCACAGAAAGTCTTAGCGGAATCGTGCATACAAAACTTAAGAGGAGACTTAAGACTTTCCTCTTGAATAGCCCTTATAGTTAGGGCTGGGTCAGGTTTGCCTTGGTCTAGCCCCTAGATATGCAGCTATAGGCCTATAGGCTGCTGGGGGAAGGCTTAGGATACATTGAGCTCCTCTCTCCCTCTCCTTATATTGAATTTTCATCTCTCTATTGCACATTACTAACTCTACTTCCTCCCCGGAATCTTTGTGACATCACGTCTCATAGGGTCCATTGGACCTGGCTGTGTCTGAAGTTGGTCCTGGCTCCTTGCCCCCGCCTCCTTCTGTGCCTCCTGCCTGGTGGGCCGGTTTCCTGCACTGGTGATGCGCCTATTTTTTCTGATCCGATGTGAGGTCATGGGACAGGGACGTTGTATGCGTAAAGATTTTCAAGCCCTCTGAAGCAATTTTTTTATTTTTGCAATTGTGACCTATATGTCGTAGGCAGGAGAAGGGAGATTTTCATGCTCCTCGTGAAGTCACGCATAAAACAGATACTCAAGTGCAGAGAAAGAGACATTTAGTTGGCGCAGTTATTTTACATGCCTAAAAAAGAAAAATAGAGTAACAATGGAACTGAGGTTTCCCTTCACTCTTCTTGAAATAACATATATGAAGCAAGCAATCTTTTCCAAAGCGAGAAGCCTTGCGTATGGATTTGTCTTTACTGTATCCAAAATATAGCAATTTTGATTAGATTTAGTTCCTAACGTGTGTATTAACGCGTTAAACATTTGTACTTTTTATAGTTGCTGTCATCTATTTAAATGCTTCATATCCCTAAAATATGTCACATAATCATCTGAGCTGAAAGTCAAAGAATCATAAGTGATTAGAAAATGTGTAATTGTGAAGACATTTTTGTAAATAACACAACTTATTCATTCAAATGTTTTCGATTTTTAAGTGTGAAAATACAAGTATCTTTACAAGCATATGCCGTGACAAAAGAAGGACAGAAGCCAGAGCTTTCCAATGCAAAAAACAACAACGATCTTCCGCAATTCATTTTTATATCAATACATTGTATAAATATTCGTTCCTAAACCAATAGGGCTGTACTGGGCTGCTCGGTGGAGTAGTTGCTAACAGCACGAGGGCCGTCGGTTCAATTCCCGGTCGAGGAGGTCCTTCTGTGTGGAGTTTGCATGTTCTTCCCGTGGCAGCATGGGTTCCCTCCGGGTTCTCCGGCTTCCTCCCACAGTCCAAAGACATGCAGTCAGGTTAATTGATCTCTAAATTGCCCATAGATTGTGAATGGTTGTCTCTATATGTGCCCTGGATGGACTGGCGGCCTGTCCAGGGTGCATCCCTACCTTCGCCCAATGTCAGCTAGGATCGGCACCAGCGCCCCGCGACCCTAATGAGGATAAGCGGTATGGATAATGGAATAGCTCCTAAACATTAGTAATTATGCTTGTTGGTTATTAATTAACAGAAGCCCAAGCTTTCTAATGCAAACAAAAATTATCTTCCGCAATTAGTTATTATATCAATATAAATATTGGTTCCTAAACATTAGTAATTATGTCTGTTGGTTAATAATTAGGCTTAGAGTTTGGCGGAGGCTTTTATCGGGTTCTAAATTGTGTATAAAAGGTTGAGGAATGATTGTTACAAAAATAAACCCATGGTGAGTGGGTTTAAAATACCAATGAATAACTGAAACAAGATTTGAAATAATTAAAGTGGCCTTTGTAGTCTTTCACATCAGTGTAGATTACTTTTGATTGTTGACGTGGTGAACCATGTGTTATTTCCATGTGAAAGTCTTCAAGGCTGCAAGGAGAAAAAGCATGTTTTGGTTGATTATAGCTTAATGTCATTGACTAAAAGAACATGACTTATAGCTTAATGTCATTGACTAAAAGAACATGACATTAAGCACACATTCACATCAACACACTGGAACCCAACAAATTAGGATACATCCATTTTTTTCTCTTAAACACACACACACACACACACACACACAGACAGTGCAGCAGCTACAGTCTACATGGAAACACACCGCTTAGGCTGACTTTGGCATGCCAAGCGAGGAGCAGAGGATGCCAGTGGGTTTGCTTCTGCTTCCGGCTAACATTGATTTCAAAGCGATCTGTTAAAATTAACTGCCACATCCAAATAGAAATGGATTTGCAAAAACAGGACTCACGACCATTGCCAGCAGATCTGCAGCAGGAATTACCCTCTGTGGATGTGACAGACTGGAGTTGCGGCCCTACGGTCTGCAACTTCAGGACAAGTGTTGCTTTTGATGATTATGACTGAATAACTGCCAGAGATAAACGGAAGGATGTCTGTTTTTGGAAAGATCTTCCCTATAATATCATTATAATTTGGTAATTTTATCCATCAATTGGTAATAAAAGCAATTATCAATTGAACCAATTATTTCTCTGCCCTGGTTTCAGAAGAAGGACCCAGTTACCGTAATCAAAGCAATATGATTTCCTTCGGAATTTCCCACTCTATTACTCTTGGTTTGACCCATCCCCTCTGATAAGATTGTGGATCTTCGAGCTGGCGCCTCGAGGCAAAGCTTCCAATCATCGAGTCAATCAACCCATTGTTTATCTCTGTCCATTGGCTTTGGGTTGTGAATGAAAGAATGAGATCATGGATTCCAGGGGTTTCATAGGGTGGCTGGGTTGAACCACTTTTCAGTTGGCCAGTTGAGGTGATTCAGACGTATTGTCCTAACACTCAGTTAATTGTGAATATTGTCACATGCGTGACCTGAAACAGCCACTCTATTAAGGTAGACATGTGAAACCTAGGACAAATTATACAATAATTATCATATAAGAAAGAACAGACTCATGTAATATAGCTATGTTTTACATTATTTATACAGGCCCTTGTGCTTTGTAATTACCTTATTTAAGATTGATTGATTTCCAGTTCTTCACAAAATAGGGTGTTCAATGAAAAATCACCAATTTGATGATTAATGGGAACAGCAATTTTTTGGGCCAGAACAATGGTTGACATATTTCCCTATGGTCCAATGCCTATAGTCGGCAATTACTTTGGAGTGCTATCACACTGTAAGTGAAGGAACTGATGGCTCAAAAGACAAGAGCATGAGAGATGGAGTAATCGTGCCGCACTTCTCTTGGCGTGTGTCTCTGTGGAGCATGTTCCTGATTGATGTGTGTGTGTGTGTGTGTGTGTGTGTGTATGTATGTGCATGTATGTGAGGAGCAGCCCAAGGGAGGCTAACATTCTGTAACAGAGCGAGGCAATGATCCAGGATCACTGTTAGGCTTCATTGGGAAATAACATGTGAAGAGCTTGCTGTCAGTGTGGGGGAGAGCTCATGGAAATAACCCCAGATTGGTGTGAACCTCTACCGTCTCTCTCTGATGTTAATTCCCCATAGTAGGGCGAGCACACACATTCACATGTATTAACGCCTTTGCCGCTGTCTCCACTGTTTCTAACTCATAGGCATGAATCACACACTCAAACAATAATCCATGTTTTCTTACTCTGCACACATTCATGCTGCTCTCACATTGTACAGTTCCCCATGATGCACACACACTAGAGACACAGAGGAGCGCATATGCAACTTCACTGACTGACATCACTTGTATCTCCTCCTGCAATCTCACGCACACTCACATCGCTCTTGAGACCTAACTAGTCAAGCAATGACAGCTGTCTTTGTAGTGCAATTGCCTCCATTGCACTGCCAATGGAACTGTTGCGTATTCTATGTGCTGTTCGTCATTACTCTGGCGTCGTCATTGCTTGTAGCTGTCCCACAATACAGCAGTGGGTGGGCGGCAGGATCAAATGAATTCAAGAGGTCCTGATTCTCTAAGTCTCTTGCATGGAAATGTTGTGCCTCTGGGCAGGTTTTGGTCCAGAATTTTTAATTGGAGTCCATCGTGCTAATGCTGATGAGGGCGATGAGATGATTCTGAAATGGAGGGTGTGATTGTGTGAAATGGGGGAGGTTTGGCCTGATGTTGCAGCATGTGTGTTAGTTTGTTCAGCAGACGTTGCTGGTATACTGTTAACTGTTACCAGTAAGTGGCGAGACTTTACGCCACTCAGTATTGCTCCAAAATGTCTAAATAATTCTTTATTTTGTGTGTTTTGATTTTTTTTTTGACAAAGACCAAACTTGTTTGAAAAGCTAAACTTGATCCTGAAGGCACAGAGCAAAAGATTGGAGGAAACGGTTAAAAAAACAAGAGCTGGAATGTTCAATAAATCAGTTGACATAACATCGAAGGATAAGGCTGTGGTCTTGTGATAAGATATACTTTATTGTCCTGCAGGAAAATGTGTCTCGAGCTCCAAGCCGCTGCATCACAATTCACATGCACGCATGGATCATAGATCTCAGATCCTAAAAAGACTAAATGCCAGTATTGCCGTTTCTCTCTCCTTCCTGACTCTACTCCAACCAAAATGCAAAGACTCAGTGATGGATCAAACATACAGTATTAGCTAAAAAATATTAAAAGGATTGGCTTGTCCCTGCATACTCTATTAAAAAACGTTAACTATCAGACGTGTTAATGGTAAACTTGGTAAACCAAGATGGTTACTCACAGAGTGGCTGGAATGTCCGTTTGTCTTTTATTATTTCATTACACTTCAAAAAAAATATTGCCCCCAACAAATAATAGGTTCAGCGTAGTTTTTGGCAAAGCATTAAGCCTGCACACAGTACAAATATACAATAATGTGGCTTGAGTATTAGTGTCAGCAGAACGGTGCACATAGTATTATGTATCTGGCTGGGTAATGTTTAGTGTAATTCAACGCAGGTAGAAGGGCCTGTAATGCATTTGGAATGTTGCATTGCTGCTCTTGAGGCACACATGAGGCTTTTGATGAAGATGATGGGGAAGAAGATGTGCTTTCAGATAGAGACATTTTGTTCTGTATCTATTTCACTGTTTCCGCAGTGCTCACGTCTTCCCCTTTTCTCCCTCTCAGATAACAGCCTTCGATGAGCTCCAGACTGATTTCAAGGTGCCGATCGATCAGGGCAATCCACTTCATGCGGTAGGTTTGCGCTCCCTTCTGTAAACATTTTCTTTGTATTATCGTTCATCCTGAGTGTTTATGATCTTTCCCCGTCTATATATTCCTCTCCGCTCTTTACCATTTAATGTTTAATCAAGCGGTTGGCAACATACTAGTTCTGTATGGCTTCCTCTCCTCACTTCCTGGCTCAAAAGCAAACTTCTATTTTAGAACTCGGGGCCAAACCATCAATATGAATGATCATCTTTTAAACTAACATGCTTGAATCCAAATTTAAATTAAATAAAAGCAACAAACCACATCGTAAGATAAACATGGCATTTACAAAGCCAGCCATTACCAAAGACCTACCAAACCATCCATCCATTGATTTGTATCCGCTTAATCCGGGATTAGGTCGCGGCTAAACAGACCTACCCAGACATTCCTTTCACCCGCAACACTTTCCAGTTCATTCTGGGGGATCCTGAGGTGTTTTTAGGCTGGCTGGGAGATATAATCCCTTCAGCGTGTCCTGGGTCTTCCCCGGGGTCTCCTCCCAGTTGGACTTGCCTGGAAAACCTCTAATGGGAGGCTTTCAGGAGGCATCTGAATTAGATGCCCGAACCACCTCCTTTCGACTCAAATGAGTAGCGGCTCGACTTTAAGCTCCCTCCTGCTGTCCGAGCTCCTGACCCTATCTCTAAGGCTGAGCCCGGCTACCCTACGGAGGAAACTCATTTTGCCCGCTTGTACGTTCTTTCGGTCAAGACCCAGAGTTCGTGACCATAGGTGAGATTTTGAATGTAGACCGACCAGTAAATTGAGAACTTTGCCTTTGGCTCAGCTCCCTCTTCACCAAGACGGTGCGGCTGCAGCAGTAAAACAGGCGCTGCACTGGATCCGCCTGACGATCTCCCACTCCATCATACCCTCACTCGTCAAGACCCCAAGATACTTGAACTCCTTCGCTTGGGGTAGGCACTCTGTCCAAACCATAAATCATCATAACTGTATTTCGAGAACCAGTTCTACACTTAATATAGCTTGTCTAAATATTATTTTCCCATAAAATGAAACGGTATTCTCACCTGCGCTTTGAGGAAAACTGATATAAATTTACATTACAATACATAAAAAGACTTGGGTATGTTTGGTGAAAACATCGTGGTTTGTTGTATTATTTGTTTGAAATAAATGTAATTTGGTTTAAACAAACAACGCGTACTTGTGCTACACAATCTGGTTGGGTTGCTATCGCTGCCTTAAGGGGCCAGCATCTCATACTTTCCCCTTCAATTTATCCCCATTTAAAAGGCCTTTTCAGGTTAATGCAGGGATTTAGGCTTTTGGTAGTTCGGTGTATCCAAAGGGATATTTAAATTAAACATTTATTTTGGCTTACTGAATATTAATTCCTAACAACAATTGATTCACAGGTTAATACGCTAGATTATGCATGCATCCTCTGTTCTCCGAGGCTGTCTGGTAAACAAATTGGACGTGCACTGAATATTAACAAATTAATGGATAATAGAATGCTGTGCTTTTAAACTGTAATGAGTTGCATTAATGGATTTTATACATCAATATATGTGCGTGCAATAAGATCGATACTTTAATAAACTGAGTTTTTTTTTACTCCAACACCCTGCCCGTTTCATTTCACTCCCTCTCAAACATTTCTAACAGCAAAGAAACAGGATGTTCAGCTTCATTACTTCATCTAAAGATTGCCACAACATCAATCAGGAGAAGTTGTGGAGAAAAATAAAATGTACATTAACGTTTGGCCAGTGTGGGCAGGTCGCCCCCGGTGAAGTTATTTAAGGATTTGCCCAAGCCCTCTAAATCATGTTCCCTCGAGTCTTTTGGGCTTTTACCAACACAGTTGGCTCTTAATAATTGATTGTGGTACGGCACAGCGCAAGCATCTAGTTTGGAGGTGACTTTGACTTAAGAGCTCTGGACTGTACGCTTCTCTGAAGTATTGACTTCCATACGTGAGCAGAAGTAGGAGAAGTTGGAGAAGGAGACGGATTGAGGAAATCGTTGCAAAGTGGGAGAAAAAGGAGCGTTGGCGATGGATACGGACAGATGGTTGAATGAGGGTTTCCTGAGAGGCAAGAGAACATCATCATTGAGCTTGGAAGGTATTTTCAAGACAATGAAAACAGTACATTGGACTAGATTCCCCACTTCATATTTGTGACATATTTGCATGTCATTATATAAACGCACGTATGAAAGAATCTAGCAGGGGAACGGTAGCCTGACGATGTCATACTCAGAATTCTAGTCAGAATATGGGTCTGATACTGCTCCGTTGGGCTGTGATTATGGGGCGTGTCTCAACCGAACCAGGAAAGCAAATGACTCTTCGCTCAATTGGATAGAGCTACAACCAATCAGAGCAACGAAGTATGTGACGTATTTTAAGCGACGCATAGTTGTTGAACTCAACTGCACGCACGCTGGAAGAAGCAAGCGCCTTTTGATGATGTGGTTGGTTACATTCCTGTTGTTCATATGTCCGTCATCGTATAAAGCCCACCCTCACAATTTGATTGGTTCGTCATCGTATAAAGCCCGCCCTGACAATTTGATTGGCCCGGTCAATTTTTGTTTAGGGCAGGGCTAAGTTTATATATATATATATATATATATATATATATATATATATATATATATATATATATATATATATATATATATATATATATATATATATATATTGTGATGTCATAAGAGGAAGAGTGCTGAATGGGAGGCACATTCCATCCCGGTGGTTGCAGCAGGGACTACAACCACCGGGGTGAAAGACTACAACTCCTACTCAGCAGTGCAGGCGGGGAAGGCGGCCGCACAGCTGAAGATGATGAGCCTGCGAGGAGCTGAGAGTCAGGACAATATGTTTGTTGTGCACCACGACGTGTGTGGGATTTAAGTTTTGCCTTTAGTTTTGTTGAAGATGAATCAAATTACAAAGACTTGGAATTCAACAAACCCTCGCCTGTCTTAATTTGTGCACCCACGCCTCACCTTACGATCCTGTCCTCTAAAGACATCACAATATGTATATATATACATATATGTTTGTGTATATATATGTGTGTATAGTCAACAACTTCTATTTCACTTCCTTCAAAAGTGACCACCAATCTGTATTTAGAACAAGTCAGTTGAAATGGTGTATTTTGAACAACATTAAACGCTTTTTGCTAGAGATCCATGACCCGCAGAAGAGTTGTCACACAGTTATATATCATTGTCATCAGCATAAAAGTGACTTTTTAGCGTCTACCACATTTTGGTCTAGATTATTTATATAAACAGTAAAAAAGTGGACCTAATACAGAGCCTTGTGGCACACCTTTACAAACAGTTGCAATATCAGAGGATAGACCCTCATATCTGATGGACTGAGACCTATTCAAAAGAAAACTTAAACCAAGCAGTTGCATGAGCCGAGAGCCCTGAGTTAAGGATAAATCTAATATAGACCAGGGGCGCTCAATACGTCGATCGCGATCTACCAGTCGATCGCGGCGTAGTATTGGGATCGCATGACATTAAAACAAATTGGCCCGCCCCCCTGAAATTTTCTCTATAGCGCGTCTTTGTTCTTTTATTAAACTAAACAGCCGTCTGTTGTTGATCATATCTAAACAACAGCATGTCTCTACGTGTCGCGTTAACACTTCTCGGCTCTCCGTCTTGCGCATCGGGACGGAGCAAAGTAAAAGTCACTTGCACACCCCAAGCTGACAGAACAGATTTCCTCCCTTTAATATTTTATAACATTTTACTTTATTCATCCCCGCAGTGTTCTTTTTACAAATATTAAATAAAATAGCAGGACATTACATTTAATAATTTTAATAATTAAGGAAATGTAAAAAAGAGTATCCAGTAAATTATAAAGTGACAGCGCTGCACGGTTTGTTGATGTTTAATTTGAGGAGGATTTGGCCAGAGGTGATTTATTGAAGTCTAATTTTAGTGGCAGGCTGTTATGATCTGGAGTGTCCCTGTCTTGTTTCCTCTGTTTCCCTGCTCTTCCTGCCCTGTGATTGTCTGTTTCAATCCTGATTGTTTCCAGCCACGCCCTGATTGTTTCCACCTGTGTCTCCACCTGTATCTCGTTCCCCAGTGTATTTAGTCTGTCTTCCTGCTTGTTCCGATTGTTTTTGTTCCTGTCTGTTTTTGTCCATGTTCCTGCGCGATTGAATTAAATAAACCTTGTTTTTGAGAACTCTTCCTGTTGCTCTTGGGTCCAAACGTTGCCACCACACGATAGACGAAAATTGTCACTATGACTAAGCAGCACTAGCCTGTTCCTGGCATGGTTAGCCACTAGTTTGCCAGCTACAACACCAGCAAGCTGCTCGCACAACACGTTTCATGAGGACCTCTGAATCAACTTTAAAGCCTGCCAGTTGCTGGTGTAATGAAATGCGTGTCTGTAAAATCAACAAAACACACTGCCATTCACGGTGGAGACGCACATACGTGTTTGTGCATTTACATGCTTTGATTGTTATACGCTATAGATGAGACTGCGACGTCAGTCATATTGTCACACACATCACTCAAGTACAGACCAAGTAAATCCAGATGTGTTGTGATGAAGTCTGTGTCCTCATTCCCCACAGTGCTTGTGGCATGTTGCCCAGCGTGAATGTTACGCACATGCGGGCTGCAGGAATATGTGCACATGCTTGCTTTGTTACCAAGGGATGACGCTGGAGCCGGGAGCAGCGATCATCTTATCTGAGTCTAAAATCAGATTGAGGATGGTGATGAAGGGGAAATGGTAGCAACATGAATAAAAAAAAACTTTCATGAATGTGAATTATAGTTTTGATTAGCGCAAGTGACTGATGTTCATTTCACCGAGGACACAAGCGGCGACAGCTTCTGTAGCCCCATCACACGGTGTAGATGGTGATTTCATTCACATCAACTCTACAGACATTTTCATATTTAAATAATTATAATAATAAATACGAGAATATTTGTATCGTTAACAATTATGTTTCACACTTAGTCATGATATCATACAAATACAGCCACAGTGGAATAGATTGGACACATCTACATTGTGCAACAGTATCTCGCCACCCTGTAATTTCCCCGTCAACAAGCACCCCTCCCCACCCCCCCCCCCCCCCCCCGTCGACAACGCCCGTCTGATTATTTTGTACCCTTGAAGTAGCCCTCGGACTCAAAAAGGTTGGTGACCCCTGGTCTAGAAACATGGGTGTAATGGCTAAAATCATGATACTTAAACTAAAAAAATTACATTAAACTTAAAAACCTGAATTTTCTCTCAAATTCAGGTTATGTCTATTGTTATAGCATTAACACCACTGTTGTGCACTCAACAGTTGAAACCATAGTATGTGATTATGTTAACACTGGATCTAATAAGCCAGACTGTCAGATTTGTCATAGGCGATCAGGAAAACGGCTTAGGCGCACGCCCACATTTTCTCTATGCAGGAAAAACCCTGTATACCGAATATAATTGTTTACATTGCATTATGGTCCACAAATGAAACTCAGTCTGTTTATATTTCTCACATAATTTAATCATGTTTTTTTTTCAGATCGAGGCATGGTTTGTAAAATTTGGGGCAAATATGTATGTAAATCTAAAACATAGCAGCCATACAGGCCTGGTCATATTGGGCAAACTAAAATAACTACTTGCTTGACATTTTCCAAACTCTTGGAAGCCTTCAGTAGCTCAGATGAAAGCTCTGGTATTGATGAGATCTCTCCCTCAGGGTTTGGATGTCCTGAGGGCTGAACCAGAGACAAACCAATTAATATTTCTCCAGAACATGAGGGTCACAAAGACCTTAAGAGCCAGAGTACTACACACATATATCCTTTTATATTACTAAAACATAATGTGCTAAAAAGTTCACATTTAAAAGAGTCTTTGAATATCTTTGTAAAATAATCTTCCATACAAATTTGTTATATAGATACTGGCATGAGTGAAGTTCAAGAAGCTCTAGAAATCACTGAACTGCAATTAATTACTCTGGTTACAGTGGCTTTCTCTAGTCAGCTGATTTCTTAACTGTAATGACTGTCAAGAAGAAGTCTGGTTTCTGAATACAGGATAGTGGTTTTCCGAAACCAGTGCATGTAATATTAAACTGAGTTCTAAACTGCTTCTTACATGTGAGCATGTGCAGAGCAGACAGAAGGAAACACTTGGCCAGTTGAGAGCAGAGATCTTTGAGCGAAGTGATGCATCCTTGTGTTTAAAATAGCTTTAACCAACACAAAGCAATGTCTAATAAGTGTGTTTTTCACCGCTCATAAATTGACTGTTGTACATTCAGAAACATTTAGTGTTAAAAGAAAAGGCTTTGCTCTGTCTGACAAGCTAGCTTACTTTAGTATAACCATCCCATGCCAATATATAATTTAGTGAACTTTTGGCATGCTATAAACATGTTAGCCTCTATGCTTACACTTACAGTTGTAATACATCACAACTAAAACAGTAAACTTTAGTTTTCCCGTTTTTGCTGCCAGTTGCTGATGCCACATGTTCCAACTGATGTCCATAGGAAAGTTAAACTCTGTGACTACAATGGGTGGGGTGGGGATAGGTCAAATGGCCACTGCAATTATTTTTTTTCACACTTCTTTGAGAAAGTGTAGAAATATAAATCATTGCATTGCTTAATTTGTGTTTCACCAAAATACGAGTGCTTCATAAGAAAATACATTTTTTAAAATCCTTAATTCAAAATATATTTTACAAAATTGTGCTGATGCTCCGAACCAGGGGAGCTCACACTTTTTCGGCATGTCCAAGTCAAAATTATCTACCTACGGGGGTGTTTGCTCTGTCCCGACTTCTGCTGTAATCCGATAGAGAAAATAACAGGGGCGCCAGCGGAGATTTTTCAACTCAAAATTGTCTGGGAGCCATATGCCGTCACCGGAAGAGCCATACATGGCTCGCGAGCCATAGGTTCCCGACCCCTGCCTTAGAACCTCTGCCATGTTGAGCACAACCCACATTCCCTTATTCTTCTCTGGGGCTCGTCCAATTGGCTGTTCAGTGTAAACCTGCATGTTCAATGCAAAGCTGGAGTTTGCGTGACATGCTGCCCAAATTTTAATGACATATTCTGCAAGTTTGGAAGATATGTATTGTCTAAATGGGCAGCGACCTCTGAATGCCACCAAGGTTTCATCCACTGTGACATAAGAACCTGGGTAAGACCCTCTACCCACTTGTCCCACACTATCCGAATAGCTGCCAGCTTATCTCTCTCCTGTCTGCGAGCTCTTGTCTCATAATTATCAATTCTACTTTGGAGAAAATATGAAAAGTCTTTAGAGACATGGTGGCTCGAAATATGTCCCTACATATGCATGTAAATGTGTTTGATCCATCTCCTTCCACGTTTCCCCCAAAACAAATCTCCTTTCTAGATGAGTCATTTCTTGAATGACTTTGCGATGACCAGCTCAAATGCTGACATGATGTTGGTGACACAAGTCACTTCCATCCTGGTGGGGCCAGGCACCGTCTTTATAATATTTTAGGTAGACAGTCTTGGGTGACGTGTATTAGGTGAGGATGACCACTGTATGTTCACGATTCTTTGACACAAATGTCTCGCTTGGAGGAACGGGTATATATCTCTTTCCTTATCTGATGGTTCGTAATCAGAATCTGAATTGACTTCCAAGATGGTGTTCATCCTCAGACACATTCTCCTCTATTTCACTTCAGTGATCAAGGATTTACTCCAGAGCCTCCATGACTGTCATCCTTTTGTTTCTATTGTTCATGTTGTCCTACAGTAAACTGCTGAGTTGTATGTATCTGAAAAGTCTAATATACAGGGGCTTAAAAAAAGAAATCACGCCCGCACACACAAGGAATGTTTTAATGCTTAAAGGACACAGTGGTCACCCTCACACTTTATAGCATTTCACTTAATGTCTCTGTCTCTCCATTGTTTCTGGGGTGTTCCCTCAGCCTCATACCTCTGGTTTAATTATTTAGAGCAATAGCATAAATTTAAACAAGAACATGCAGTAGAAACCTCTGTCGTGGTCTATACTTCATGAAATAGCAATCAAAAATGCATGGTTACATCTTCCTGAATGCATATTTTAGGAAAGCGCACACACCTCAGTGTTTGAAGAACACATTGGTGTCCAACCTTCGAGACAAACGGTTAATGTTAGAATGCAAACAACATTGCTCCTTTAAGGCAGCGTTTGAAAAGAGGCTTATTTGTGTTCTATTTTTAGAGTAAATAAGAAATGTATAACCTTGCGGCCTGGTCTCCTTGAAGAAAATTAAATTCCATGCGACAAAACTGATAAGTTAAAAATTATCGTTACGGAAAACCACTTTTTGTTGTTTGTTTCTGACCTATCGGACGGAAGTAGACAAAACGACTCAATAAATGTAAATAGGAGATCTACGCCTTTGTCGGGAATATAATTGAGGGTGTTAAAACAAACAACTACAACTAAATTAAAAACTCTATAGTACATCGATGTTTTTCTGACCCGTATACTCAAGACAATCCACAGACCTGTCATATATTTGTAAAGAGTGGGCAATAATTATAGAGGAGCTTATATATATATATATATATATATATATATATATATATATATATATATATATATATATATATATATATGTGGCAGACCAGGGGGAAAACCCGAGCAAACAGCGCATCGGAGGCGGATCCCAAAGCTCAGGTTGGGGGAAGTGGTCGACGGGACGTACTTCCCAGTACAGGTGCTACAGCCAATTGGCACCTGGGAGTGGTCACACCTGCAGCCCGTCAGCTAACGAGGGAACGGAGAGTATATCTTCCCTCCACTGGAAGCCATCGGGAAGAGAGCTGCCTGACTAGGACAAGAGAAGGAGCGTGGAACCTCAGGAGAGGAGTCGCGACAGACCAGAGGTAACTGGACCCTCTCACCTCTCTCCTCTGCTCTGCCCATCCAGGAGATACCAACCGTCTCACAGAAGGTGTGAGACTGACGACCAAAGACCCCGACCGGGAAGAATCCTTTGTTTCCATTAGATGCCCATTCCCCCTTTTTCCTACACGTTTTATTAAAAGACCCTTTATTTTTGCTCTGAGTCTCCTGATTTTATTCCGAATCTCACCTCCACATCCCCCGGGTTGCCACATTTGGTGGAGAATGCGGGCACGGCGATCTATCGCTAGAGATTCTGAATAAAATAGGTACTCAAGAGTCCTGCAGTGCTATGGAGGACGCCCTAGCACAGCTCGTGCAGATGCAAACCCAGCAGGCACAGAGCCTAAGAGCATTTCAGGATGCTATGACAACTCTGGGTCAGCACCTGATGAGACCGGAGAGGCCGACGGAACCCAGTAAATTGCTCACCAAGCAGACGGCCGATGATGACATTGAAGCCTACCTAAGTGTTTTTGAGAGAACGGCAGAGAGAGAGAGGTGGCCTCCAGCAGAGTGGGCCGGGCTACTAGCCCCGTTTTTAACAGGTGATGCACAAAGGCCTGTCGGGACCTCGGCCCCTCCGGAGTAAATAATTATGAGGTGTTGAAAGCCACCATCTTAGCCCATTATGGACACAACCTCCAGACCAGGGCCCAACAGTTCCACTCCTGGACATATGGCCTACTGCCCCGTGCGGCCGCAGGTTGCAACCCTGATGCGACTGACACGCAGTTGGTTAACCACGGGAGCCGGACCTTCAGCCCTGGACCGAGTTGTGATGGACCATTGTGTTAGAGCACTATCCAGGGATGCCAAACTACAGGCCTCCCAAAGCAGCCCAAAGACGGTGGATGATCTAGTAGATGTATTGGAAAACCACCAGGTCACCGTGGAGCTGATGCGGAGCAGTCGACACGAGGGAAACAATCCCAGGTGGACTAAGGACCCCGTGACACCCCCGCCGCTACTCCGCCAGATTCCAAAGGTGGGACAGGTTCGACCGCCGCCCCAGCGTCGACCCCTCGTGAATCCGGACCGCCGAAAGTGCTTCAACTGTGGTCAAGAGGGTCACTTGGCTTTGAATTGTCCGGTGAATGACGTCTTGATGCCGACGGCAGGCTCATCTGATCCACAACAGAAGGCCGGCAGCTACCTAACCACTTGCTGGGCCCATGAGGGTGCAAGGGCCCCAAAACTTCCCGTCAGAATAGGCGACGAGGATGCAGAAGCCCTACTGGACTCGGGGAGTGCTGTCACGCTCTTACGACCCGGGCTGACAACTGGCCCCCGGGGGCCCCCTATCCCAGTCTCCTGTGCCCATGGGGATTCGAGGAATTATCCCACCACCCACATTAAGGTTCAGACCACAAGGGGAACTTTTGAAGTCATGGCGGGAGTGGTAGAAAATTTGCCAGTACCAATGCTGATTGGTCGAGACTGCCCCATATTCTGGTGGCTGTGGGCCAATAGGATGACCATCCAAGAAGAGGTGAGAAAGATGTTGGAAATGGGAATTATTGAGGAATCTCATAGTGCCTGGTCAAGCCCCATTGTGCTAATCCCCAAACCGGACGGCACTGAGAGATTCTGCAACGATTTTAGGAAAGTAAATGAAATCTCAAAATTTGATGCCTACCCTATGCCGAGAGTGGATGAGTTGATTGAGCAACTAGGCCCAGCCCGCTTTGTGTCCACTCTTGACCTCACCAAGGGTTACTGGCAGGTTCCCCTCACAGAAAGAGCCAAGGAAAAGACAGCATTTTCTACGGAGGGCCTGTACCACTATAAAGTCCTGCCCTTCGGAGTCCATGGAGCACCAGCCACCTTCCAGAGGATGATGGATCAGGTACTCCGACCTCATCGTGAGTATGCAGCGGCCTACTTGGACGATGTAGTAATTCACAGTCCCGACTGGACCTCCCATGTAAGCCAGTTGAGAGCTGTCTTGGGAAGTCTACGGCAAGCTGGCCTGACTGCCAATCCCAAAAAGTGCCACCTGGGTCTAGAAGAGGCACAGTACCTTGGCTACACAATTGGGAGAGGCGTCGTGAGACCCCAACTCAGGAAGGTGGAAGCCAGCAACGAAACGGCAAGTTAAAACGTTCCTGGGACTGGTGGGATATTATCAGTGTTTTATCCCTCACTTTGCTACCATTGCAGCCCCCCTACACGAAATGACAAAGAGCCACCCGCACCATGTACTCTGGAGTGCTGAAGCAGACAAAGCGTTTGAAACCCTTCAGAAAGCCTTGTGCACCGAGCCGGTCCTAAGTACACCAAGCTTTGGGGATACTTTTGTTGTCCATGCAGATGCCTCGGGATCAGGGGTTGGAGCTGTGCTGTCCCAGGTGAAGGGAGGGGAGGAACACCCAGTGACTTACATTAGCCGTAAGTTTCTAAAACATGAAAGGAACTATTCGACTGTGGAGAAAGAATGTCTAGCAATTAAATGGGCGCTAACCAAGCTACGATATTACCTCCTCGGCAGAAAGTTCACCTTGATAACGGATCATGCACCATTAAGGTGGATGTCAACGGCCAAGGACACTAATGCCCGGGTTACACGCTGGTTTTTGGAGTTGCAAAACTTTAATTTTTCTGTTGAGCACATGGAAATGCAGATGCCCTGTCAAGGAGAAATGAATGCTGTTTGGTTGACGCTCCCGGCCGCCACCTGGAGCTAGTGGAGGAGGTGTGTGGCAGACCAGGGGGAAAACCCGAGCAAACAGCGCATCGGAGGCGGATCCCAAAGCTCAGGTTGGGGGAAGTGGTCGACGGGACGTACTTCCCAGTACAGGTGCTACAGCCAATTGGCACCTGGGAGTGGTCACACCTGCAGCCCGTCAGCTAACGAGGGAACGGAGAGTATATCTTCCCTCCACTGGAAGCCATCGGGAAGAGAGCTGCCTGACTAGGACAAGAGAAGGAGCGTGGAACCTCAGGAGAGGAGTCGCGACAGACCAGAGGTAACTGGACCCTCTCACCTCTCTCCTCTGCTCTGCCCATCCAGGAGATACCAACCGTCTCACAGAAGGTGTGAGACTGACGACCAAAGACCCCGACCGGGAAGAATCCTTTGTTTCCATTAGATGCCCATTCCCCCTTTTTCCTACACGTTTTATTAAAAGACCCTTTATTTTTGCACTGCGTCTCTGAGTCTCCTGATTTTATTCCGAATCTCACCTCCACATCCCCCGGGTTGCCACATTATTTATTCATATATATATATATATATATATATATATATATATATATATGTATGTATGTATGTATGTATGTGTGTGTGTGTGTGTGTACAGGTTGTCTTAAGTCAAGGTTTGGATCTGTTGAAGTGTCTCTGAACACTTAACCCTTAATGCTCCAAGCTGTTGCCTTGCATGAACTTCATAATCGTTGGCGTGTTTCAATTAAATGCAATCACCGGAAAGCGCCTTGGATAAAAAAACTTAAGTAGGCCATTTATCATTCATCAAATGTGTTTAAATTAGCAGTTATTTTATTATAGTTACTACCATTCAGGGATGTAGGATTACTTGCAAATTCAAATTACAATTGTGCACCCATTAATAATAAAAATGGACACCATACATACAAACATACACATTTACTTACTTCACTCTACTGGAGCAAGGCAGGCCATCTGTTTTTTAACCCTCCTATCATGAGCCTCTGCTCGACGATCGCTAGTCGTCTGTAGGATAGGGTAATTAGCAAATGGCACACTGAACAAATGACAATGATTCAGATCAGCTTGTGCAAGCATTGAGCATATAGTCTATACTTACTATCATTAGGGGGTAGCCTCAAGGAGCTTGGTAACCTTGAGCCAACTGCAAAAAAATGAGCTAAATATATTAGTGGTGTAAAATGCTAGAATACTCAAGTCCACTGAAACAAAGTCAAAGTGCTTTGGGGCATCAGATAACATGTTGACATTTAGAATGGACTAGCAATTCACCTTTTACAGCAACAGTAAAGCTACATACACATGGGCACATGCAAGTGTTTGCTTCTCCTAATCTAATTTGTTATCTTCCTTAGCCAGCGCTCAGAATGAAATATATTACATTACATTACATGTCATTTAGCTGACGCTTTTATCCAAAGCGACTTACAATCCTGTTACATTCATACACCGTAGACACAGCTACAGGGAGCAATTCAGGGTTAAGTGTCTTGCTCACACATCGACTAGGGCGGGGATTGAACGTCCAACCCCGTGATTGAAAGACGGGCCTGCTACCCACCGACACATATATGATATAAAACATGCACAGGTAAAGTAAGTATGTTTTACTTTGGTTTATTTGATAAGGGACAGTACATTAATAAAAACATTCCTTTAAATGCGCTAGTTAGCCAAAAGGCTATTTTCATCTGTAGTCCAGAGAGTCACAAAACAAACCTAAAAACAGAGATAAACATCAGCACACCTATATAAATCAGGTGAATAATTAGTGATAGAGCATGTTAGACCCCGGAAAGGGGAAAAGGTTTTGATCGCTTTCGCGGTAGAACTTGCTGCTTGTTTAAACCGGATTGCAAATAAATAAACATAAGAACGTGTTGGAGGGTCATGTCGGCGATTAAAGAGAAAACTACAATGGGCACTCGGTAGAGCGCATACCTTCGGATATCACAAGATTGGGCATTGCATTATGAACATACAAAAATACTGTGCTATAGTAAAAATAAGATTTTGACCTTTTCATGACTTTGACCTCTGACCCGATCAATCCCACAATCTAATCAAATGGTCCCTGGATAATACCCAATCATCCCACCAAATTTCATGCAATTCAAAAATGATTTTGACCTTTTCATGACCTTGACCTTTGACCCGGTTAGTCCCAAAATCTAATCAAATGGTTCCCAGATAATAACCAATCATCCCATCAAATTTAATGCGATCCGGTTTAATACTTTTTGACTTGTGCACGCACGCGCGCATAGAAATACACGGCGATCAAAACATTACCTTCCGCATTTTCAATGCAAAGGTAAACAACAAAAGCAGCAGTTGACGCGAGCACTTTAAAAAGATCTATCCAGAGAAAACTAAAGCCTCAGTAGCCCAAGTAATGGACTGGGCTCCTTTAACTCAAGGTTTATACAATATTGACACTTTACAATTGAGAATATTAATATATGTAGTATCATCATTCAGGAAACTATAGTAGACCCGAGTACTAACAAGGCATGCACATACACAGAGGCTAAAAAATTCAATACACACACAAAGTGAATACAATAAGGGACTATATTGAAATGGAATAGGCTTGACAAAAACAAGATTATGCTGCATTGTTGGACACAAAAAAAACACATCCATTTCAGAGGCATAGAAGATAAAAGCTTATGAAATGTATTACTGTTTCCACGGAGGAAAGCCACAGAGATAAACCACGCCCCCTCTCAGGTGTGAATGAACCACAAATAGTCAGGCGAGTAAAGCATTGTCAGTTCTGTTTTTTAAAAAAGGGTTGGAAATTAATTAACTATCTTTTGTATTCAATTAATCGACAGATTAATCGATTATAAAAATAATTGTTAGTTGCAGCCCTAGTACAGGGCAATGATGACAGAATAGATTTTGTATCAAGGATTTTGAGTTTACGTTTATACAATGACTAATGGTTTCAGAGTAGCGTAAAGATCTGGTGTTGAAACATCTTTGATGGGACGTGTCGAGTCTTGGCCAATCAGGGTTCAGATGTCGACAGCTTTTGGGGGGTTAGTGTTAGTTTGAATGTCAGCCCGCTACATCTACTGCGGTAATGCTGCATGGTGTATCGACACTAACAAGATATCCGTACGTTAAAAACAATACGATTTTGCTCCAATCCATGTCGAGCTGTATACACGCATTAACTGCAAGGGGGTGGGGCTGTCGCTCTCACCGGCAGCGCTTACGCCGAGTGGTGTGAAGTGCCGACCGTCTTCGACTTAAAAAAAAAAAGAAAAGTGAAAAGTATTTTTTCTACATTGCGGAATGTGAAGGAAAGCCCACTGACACACAAAGACCCGTCTGCAACGCTAGTTTCAAAGCCTCATGGTACGTTCACACCGGACGCGACAAAATGTTGTCGCACGACAAGTTTACGTGTTAAGTCAATGCAAAGCTGCAACGCTGTTTTTTTTCCAACGAGCAGCGTGTTAGGCGAGACAGAGCAGCACGAACAGAGCGATCTGTCGCAGCTCCTTGTCGCGCGAGTTGAAATTTCCCAACTCGAGCAGCAGAAACGCGTGAGTCATAGTTGCGTCAGCCAATCAGCGTTGAGAAGCTCCGCTCGTCATCGTTCTGCCGGCCGGTTTAGAAAGTGGAGGAAAAGATTCTTGTCGCCGTTCGTGGGCACCCCGAACTTTATGATACGATTCTTTACTTACCGAAACCGTAGCGATAAAGATGAAGCTTAGAAGGAGGTCGGAGAAGCCGTGGGACTACCTGATACATTTAGAATGTGTGCATTTGCTTTTATTCTCGCTGTGTGTTGTACTTTACTATGAACCAAGCGCCGGCATATGTGTTTCATGGCAGCGGAGATCTGCCGCCGGAGGAGGAAAAGTCTAGAGACACGAATCATAGAGAGAAGAGAGAGAGCAGCGAGTAGCGCAGTGAGAGAGCAGCTCGGTCCACTAACAAGTGGAAGCTCTCTGCGGTCCTGTCGTTCCTCGACCCGTACAGTACTCCACGGGAGACTAGCGGGAACAAGGGGCGGAGGGCCGTGGAAGTCAGGACCGCAGAGTCCAGAGAGAAGGAGAGAGCAGGGGCAGCAGCAGGGCGTCTCACAGGGCAACAAGTGAAGACACATCTCAGTCTGGTTAAGGAAAAGATTCATATGGCTGAAGAAGCGGGCGCGATAAGCCACGCCCCCACTGCGTCTCGTCTCGACGCGTCCGGTGTGAACACCCTTTTTTTGTCGCGCGACAGAATCCTGCGACAGGCGTGGCAAGAATTTTTTTTGTCGCGTCCGGTGTAAACGTAGCATAACTCTACAAAAGACCATATAGTGTATAATCAATACTATGATGGCATGTAGTTTTCATTAGTATCTTGCTGTATTAATACTAATATTACTGACATTTGTAAAGTGTTAAAACTTTTTTTTAGGAAGAAGCTGGTAAAACAACAACACATGTATTTATTACTATTATAGATAAATATACCAGTATCATTTGTGGTATCATATCATATTTATGGTATTGTATCGATTTCTGTTATCGTGGTATCATATGTATGGCAGAACAGACTCAAGGAAAAGGCTCATGGCTAAGGAGAGCACACGAGTCCTTGACGCGCTTGTTCAAGCCAAAAAAAAGGGAAGTTGGTCCATGAATGACTTTGACCATATTATATATAATGACAATGTATATTTGTTATTATCATTATTAGGGCCCGAGCACTGACTTAGAGCGGAGGACACATTGTTCTTAAAATTTTTCTTATTATTTCATTACCGTACGTGTTTTTGAGGGAAGCTTTATTCTTAATCAGTTTAGAATTGTTGTCAGAACAATCAAAAAGACCGTAGTTGTAAAAGCTTGAGGTTCCATCTACCAACGTGGATGTGGGTTGGCGACAAAAAAAAAGTCAGCTGCAATTTGCTCCAATTATTCCACTGCATTTCCCCACATATTAATCATGTATATAAAAGGGCTGTATGAGTACAAATATGTTTTTATAGACCCTATAGTTCCCTTGGAGCCTTGGCTGTTGACATTTTATTAGAAGCTAGATATAAAGTTAAACTGACTGTCCAAAAGCACAAACAGCTCAGATCAATATATGATTCATAAGCAGCCAGGATTGTGCGTCAAATCCAGAATGCGTTTCTATCAGTTAATATTTGATGATGGTGTTAAAAGCTCTGGTGAAATGGTGGCTGATAGAGTCAGCATTGTGGGCGACTGCTGATTTAAGCAATTTACAGTTTATTAGACAAGTCGAGAACACTCAAATATTGAAAAATTGTCACTTATATAAACACAATAAAAAAGTACTGTGATTCCCTTTCATCTCTCCCCTATAATTCTGGGAGTGAATACGACTTGGGTCTTGGAAGCCGCCCAGAGTTCTTCTCAAATTAAATTCAGTTTTTTTATATAGCCCAATATCATCAACAGGGACATGACAGGAAGCCGGCTCATCAGGCAGGAGGCATCAGATATAGCCAGGTCCAATGGACCCTATGAAAAGTGAAGTAATAAAGGCTATATGATATAGAGACAGGAAGGTAGAGGTAGTAATGTGTGATGGAGAGATGAAAATTCAACCATAGGTAGAGAGAGAAGAGGAGATAGGAGCTCAGTGTATCCTAAAACGCAAGTTACATATGTAACTATGGTTCTATGAATCCTGGTGTGCCGCCGCGGTGGTCAGGAAGGATGAAATAGAACGTTCCCCAGCAGCCTATAAGCCTATAGCAGCATATCTAGGGGCTGGACCAGGGCAAACCTTATTCAGCCCTAACTATAAGCACTATTAAAGAGTAAAGTCTTAAATGTATTCTCATTTTAGACCACAGGCGTCAAACACAAGGCCTATGGGCCAAATCCGGCCCGCCACATCATTTTATGTGGCCCCTGATGTTTTGAAAGACCCGTGCTTTTATTTTGAAGGTTTCAAATTAAATGGATATATGTTGTAATATTAGAGACATTTTGTACAATTATTTATACACTCAAATAAACAATAATCAGATGCAAAGAGAGTTATTTAACAATATGTTCGAGGAGCTTCTAAAGTGTTTCCGGCCCTTTAAGAGGGAGGCCATGATGCTGATGTGGCCCACGGTGAAAATGAGTTTGACACCCCTGTTGTAGACCGTCATCAAAGAGCTAATCCTGGACTTAAATGCTGAAATCCCACCTGAACTTGTCCCTCATCTTCTCATAGCTGTTGATTTCAACATCCGCGTTGAGGATTCCTCAAACTGACTTTGGGCCATCGAGTGTTTTAAACGATACTGAATCTTTCCCAGCTGCTCATCATCTGTCCGACGGATGAAGTTAGATTGAGTTTTTACTCTGTTCATCCCGCCTCATCATCATCATATGATTCTCTCATGCTCACTCACTCTCATTATTTTATTTCACCTGCACTAATATACTTCATACTGTGGCCTTGCTCTAGAGGAGATGAGTGGAAATCTCAGCCTTAATGACATCACCCGCAATCTCAAATGTAGTAAGGACAAGCTTCCTGCCTCATATCCGATGCTAAAAAGAGGGGTAAATGCCTCTCCGATTAAAAATCAACAACCTTTTTATGATTATGGATGTTGCTATTATTCCCACTGGCAATATTATTCCTGACCCATCTCCGATAACTTTGTGAAAATGGCCTTAACCTCTTTGTCTGCCTCCAGTCACAAGTTAGACTCCACCCAGATGTTTTGTGTAGGTGTGGCTGTATTTGTCTTTGTAGTTTCTTCAATAATTAAAATTTTGAACAGCTTATTGGAAATGTTCTTTCAGCACAAGGACAAACTTGTTTTGTTTCCATTCTGTTTGATCTTTCACCAGATGTCGGCATACCCCACAACAATATTCCGTGAATCTTCGGGAGCTATAAACCAACATATTTTTCCTCCACAGAGGGAGAGACTGCGGAACATCGAGAGGATATGCAACCTGCTGAGGAAGGTGAGCACAGAGAGAGACTAACCCCATTTTAGTGGCATTCAGACGCTAAATGAGATGCTTAGAAGTTTGAACGCTTGAAGAATATGTGCTCCTATGACAAACCACATGAAATGAATTCTTATCAATGTGCAGTTGACACCGTGATTTCTAAAATTACAAAATGCACCGTTCCTCAAAATCCTAAGCACTTTTTTAAATTTTATTTTTTATGAAAGGCCTCTTTGCTTGACAATTCAGCACTGGATTTATTTTTGTTATGCAAGTTTTTCCGGGCTGCTTATCAGTATTCCACAGGTCTGGCTCGTGCGGTTTTGATGATTTTTTGATTTGCACAGCGATGCTTCCTTTTGTCTTCTTGCCTCGTGTTGCACTGACATCAAAGGGGAACCGGAGAGTGAGAGGTTGTCTGCAGAGCCATGCTTTTTCTGTCTGTGTGTGTGTGTGTGTGTGTGTGTGTGTGTGTGTGTGTGTGTGTGTGTGTGTGTGTGTGTGTGTGTGTGTGTGTGTGTGTGTGTGTGTGTGGGTGTGTGTGTGTGTGTGTGTGTGTGTGTGTGTGTGGGTGTGTGTGGGGGTGTGTGTGTGTGTGTGTGTAGGGGTGTGTGTGTGTGTAGGGGTGTGTGTGCCTCGAGGAGTCAGTTCAAGGATTAGTAGAGGCCTCCTCCCAGCTCCAGTGTGACATCTGTTTCTCCCTCCATCTCTCAGGGAACATGAGCCTTGTGTGTGTCCCTTTCATTGCTGGAGGTTGATCAGTTGAACAGCTGATCTTGGTTATCAGTGTTTTTCAACCCAGGCCCTCTGGGCCCTACACTTGGCCCCCCTGGGCAAACACACACATGCTTTTTAACACAAACGCGGGCAAGGCAACCTACGGTACGTGCACACATCCAGATACACTGTGACCTACATGTGCACTGGGTAGTAGCTGCAGATGTGCAACGAAGTAGAATACCACCCAACTTATGTATAGTACATGGCGTTAGTGTTTCCATTCAAATAAATCATTTTACAAAGCGGAGAACAAAGAGCTAACAAACCTATAATCAATAGATCTCAATAAGAAGCAGATTCTGGTGCAGTTTGTGGTGTGAGATCAAACAAACATACCATAGGATGTTCTGATAGCAGCTGATCATAATAATCCATTCAAGAAGCCATCTATTGATCTTTATTTTTAGATCTTTTATTTGAGCACGATTATCAGGGCACTGATAAAAACTGCTGTGCTTATTTTCGGTTCCATATTTTTGTCACTTCATTAAGTCAATTAATTAAAGGAGATCCCACAGTAAAAAGCCCTGAATCATTACTGTAGAAGATGCCTGGTCATCATTAATATCATATTAATGATCCTATTTCCTATTTATAGAAATAATGCTACAAATAAGTTATTTCTTAGTGAGCTCTTTGTGATGCCAAATAACATAAATATCAGAAGCATTAAAGTCCTGCATGAACTTCTGGAATTTCCCCCTCCATGTAGATGCACAAATAAATAAATGTGATAGTTTTTTTGCTAATCCAATAGAATATATAAATTACTCGAATTGATATGCAAACGAAAACACAGCTCAAAAAGAAAGTCCATCATCTCACTGTGTGTGTATATATATATATATATATATATATATATATATATATATATATATATATATATATATATATATATATATATATGTAGCGGCAATCTTGTCTCTGTCCGGTAATCCCTATTACCACTACTGTTACAGTCTGAGTGTGGGCAGTGAGCTTGACGCGTAATGAATCTTCAGAGACAGTAACTCCATTTCAAGAAGGTTTACTTAACAAATTTAGAGATACAAGAATCATTCAGTGCTTAGCTTAGCACAACGGTCAAAAAACTGTCTTGCTCCGCAGACTGATTAACCTCAACTGAGGGACTATAGGCTCTGACGTAGTCAGTAACGTAACTTAAAGGAGCCGTTCAACACACTTCTATAAATCATTAAACACATCCTATTAAAGTCTGTTATGGCTCTTACATTTCCAGCCCCTAATTGTTATGCTGGCTACAAACAATTATCAAATATGAATTACAAAGAGACATAACATATTCAACATGCATCCATAATAATGATTACATCATGTGCAAAAGGTAAATACACTTTATACAATCTTCTATCCAATTTTGAAGTCCAATTGGTTACTCTGTTTGCTTCAGCAGGCAGAGTTTGTTTATGGGTCTGTCCAGTGTGTTGGTTTTGGTTTTCACACTAACTCGCCTGACTGTTCCATTAGAATCTGGTAATGTCTTTATTACACGACCCATGATCCAAGAGTTGCGAGGGGCAGTTTCATCCATTATCAAGACAATATCTCCTGGCACTAAATTCCTCTGTAGTGTGTGCCACTTTTGTCTGTCCTGAAGGAGTGGCAAATATTCTCTGGTCCATCGGGTCCAGAACAGATCCGCCATGTACTGTATCTACTGCTTCTGCGCTTGTTACTTCCTTTGCATCTTCTGCAGTTCTTCTTAAAGCATAGGAAGCACAACTAGGTGAAGATGTGGCACCAAAAAGGTGAACCTTCATCCTAAACTCTTCCACATTGCCATCCACATCACCCTCTGACCACCACAGAAACCGTAGCAGATCTGCATCTTCCTCTGGGACCTTCACCTGGTAGAACATGGACTCTATATCCGCCATAAGTGCCACTGGGTGTTCCCTGAATCTTAATAGGACACCAATGAGCGAGTTAGTGAGATCAGGTCCTTGGAGTAACTGCTCATTCAGGGCCATTCCCTGATACCTAGCAGTGCAGTCAAATACTACTCTTATCTTCTTTTTCTTGGGGTGGTACACGCCATGGTGAGGAATGTACCACACTCTGCCATTACTGCGATTTAACTGCTCAGTGGGTATTTTCTCGGCGTAGCCTTTTTCAATAATGCCTTTCATGAAGACCTTGTAATCTTCATGGAATTCTGGATTTCTTTTGAGTTTTCTTTAGACTATCAACCCGCTGCTGAGCAATGCAACGATTATTTGGCACTCTGATGTTTTCATTTCTCAGTGGCAAACTCATGCAGTAGTGTCCATCGACCAACTTCGCTGACCCTGTAACCAGGTGCATGAATTGTTGATCCTCCTGGGACATTTCATCCTTCTCTTCACAGCTTCTTTCTGTGAAATCTGTATTGTACTGCTTCACTAGCAATTCTTCAATTTCTACCACTGAGATGTGATTAGCAGAGTAGCTTTGCAGTTTACCGCTGGCTGTCCTAGGGTTTTCCCCCTTTCTGAGAGGTCCATTTATCAACCATCCAAGAGCAGTTTTGACAGCATATGGTCCCTCACCTTCACTGTTTATGACCCGCCATGGTTCCATGGCTTTTGGGATGTTGGCACCTATAAGCAGACCGACTTCTGCTTCAATACGAGGGAGATGCACATCTTTCAGGTAAGGCCAGTGAGAAATATCTTCCTGTTGTGGAATGTTTTCTTTCTTTACTGGGATGTGGCTATGTGTAAACACCTTTGGCAATTCAATGTATGTGTTCTCTTCAATACCACATATTTCTAGGTCTGAAAGAACACAACTGTTCATCAATTTGTGACTGTTCGACTTGTCTTGACCCATTGTGTCGAGAAGAAACTGGGTGCGCTTTCCTTTAAGGTTTAGTGTTTTCTGTAGCTCTTCACTGCAAAAGGTTGCAGTGCTCCCAGGATCTATAAAGGCGTATGTTTCTACATACCTTTCACTCTTTCTGGATTTTAGCTTTACTGGTACCACAGCTAGAACACATTTTCCTTCTCCAGCCCCAGTGCTTCCACAAACCTCTTGATCCAATGACACATAGGCACTTGAGATAGCGTTTCTCTCTTCAACTTCCGGCGCAGCATTATTTTCTTTAATGACGTGGAGTATGTCCGGGTGCCCCTGAGAACAGGTCCGACACACCATTCTCTTTTTGCAATTCTTACTAAGGTGCCCCAGTGTAAGGCATCCAAAGCAAAGGCCTTTAGCCTTCAGGAAGTCTATCCGTTCTCGTATTGCAGACAGACAGAGCATGATTCTTCTGACAGAATAAGCATGGTTTGTGGAAAGCTGTAACAACATCTTTCACTGGGCTGCTTGTTCTTGTGGTTGTCTCTGAGGTTGTGTCCTGTACACCTGTAACAAAAGTGCTTTTGCTTTGACCAGTTTTCCAGATGGTTCTCTCTTTGGTAGTTTTATCTTTTTCCTTTGTGCCTTCGTAACTCTCCACCACAACTCCAAAAAGGGGGTCCAGAGCTACCTTTGCCTGCCGATCGATGAAGTCGACTAGGTTAGAAAACCTTGCTCGTCCTCTTCCTCTCTCATGGATCTCAAATGCCGTCGTTCTCCACTTCTCTCTAAATTTGTAAGGAAGCTTTTAAATGACAACTCGCATGTTAGTAGGATTATCCATTTCTTCCATGTATTCTATATCAGCCATAGTGTTCCTACAGCCAATCAGGAAAAGAGCGTAGGCGCTTAATGCTTTAGCATCCTCTGGTTTGATCTGAGGCCATTTTAATGCCTTATCCATGTATGCATTGGCTATCTTCAGCTCATCTCCGTAATGCGTTTGGAGTAGCTTTCTGGCCTCTGAATAGCCTCTGTCTGATGACATATGCTCGCAACTGCGAACAAGCTCTTGTGGTTCCCCACTGGTATACTGCTCCAAGTAATAAAGCTTGTCCTGATAGCTGTCAACTTTGCTATCCACTGCATGTTCAAAAGCCCTAATGAAAGATTTGTAAGTAAGAGAGTCACCTTTAAATACTGGAACGTCCCTGCATGGGAGGTGAGACATAGTCTGCTGCTTAACAAGCATTTCAGTTATCACATTTTGCCTCTGCATGACTTGGTACAGCCCACTGTCATTGTTCCCAGATCGACGGCGACCGTCATCATAGACGGGTAGCTTGTCTTGTGCTCTCTCTTCCCTTCTCTTACTTTGAGAAGACTTCTTCGATGTATGACTGCTGGCTCTGTCCTTAGCGTTGTCATACTCTTCCAGCACCTTGAGCTTTGCCCTGGATTCTGCAATAGCAGTATCAATGTCTAGTTGTTCCATTTTTGCCTTTAGCTGCACTTCTTCCATTTCAAGCGCTTGCTTCCTTTTTAATGCAGCTGAACGTGCGATCAGTGCTGCATGCTCTGCCTCTTCTTTAATGCGCACTGTGGTTGTAGTTGCAGATGAAGCTACTGAGCTAGAGTCAACAGATGTGATGGATTTACTCTTGCTCCGATGTTTTTCTGTCCCAATCTGAGATATGCTGTCGTCAGCATTAACATCACCTTGTTCATATTCACTTGCAAAATTAATTCCAGTGGCATTGTTTTGCTTTCCTACTTTTTCCCACATTGCAGAACACCAGTTTTCAGTATTTTCAACAAAGTCTCTCATGGGTGCTGATCTTGGTTCAAACCAATTATCCTGATCTGCTTGTCTTTCATCTTCATCCAATAAAGTCATAACTTCAGCATTTACATCCTCAAACTCTTTGAACACTTTGCAGAATTTCTGAGAAAGCATCTCCTTCACTTCATTCACATTTGTGCCATCAATTTTAAGGGTTTCAATAGTTTTCATCACGACTGAAAGTTTAGATAATTTACCTCTTCTAGCTGCAATACGCCGACTGACTCTGTCTTCCAAAGCCTTTTCAGTGGGCTTTGGCACCCTCCTGTGGTCAGAATCCTCCATAGCAACGCACCGCTGTCCAGACTCAGCCAGTGCACAAACCCGTCTGCATTTGCTTCAAAACGGTCCGTTTTCACTTGAGAAGCTAATGTCCAACAGTTTCTTTCAGTGAGCGCCGATTTTCCAGAGATAGTTGTTGTCCAGGTTCCACAAATGTTCACCACCTCTACGGTATACAAGCCACGCCAGCTCGCTTGGCTCGGCGTGCCGTTCCACAGCGCAGCGTTTCCGGTAACGAGGTACTTCAGTAAGCTAGCACGGCGTGCGATGTAGCTTTCTGTCTGTTGATCTCGTGGCGAAATCCTCTGGCTATCATTCACAGTAACTTACGTCATCCATTATGAAGGCTCTGACTTGGTCCTCATCCATGCAAAAGGGTTTATTCCGCGTGATAATCCTTTCTTTTTCCAGCGCAGCGTTTCCGGTAACGAGGTACTTCAGTAAGCTAGCACGGCGTGCGATGTAGCTTTCTGTCTGTTGATCTCGTGGCGAAATCCTCTGGCTATCATTCACAGTAACTTACGTCATCCATTATGAAGGCTCTGACTTGGTCCTCATCCATGCAAAAAGGTTTATTCCGCGTGATAATCCTTTCTTTTTCCCATCGTGAGCAAAGTTTTTTGACTCAAATGTAGCGGCAATCTTGTCTCTGTCCGGTAATCCCTATTACCACTACTGTTACAGTCTGAGTGTGGGCAGTGAGCTTGACGCGTAATGAATCTTCAGAGACAGTAACTCCATTTCAAGAAGGTTTACTTAACAAATTTAGAGATACAAGAATCATTCAGTGCTTAGCTTAGCACAACGGTCAAAAAACTGTCTTGCTCCGCAGACTGATTAACCTCAACTGAGGGACTATAGGCTCTGACGTAGTCAGTAACGTAACTTAAAGGAGCCGTTCAACACACTTCTATAAATCATTAAACACATCCTATTAAAGTCTGTTATGGCTCTTACAATATATATATATATATATATATATATATATATATATATATATATATATATATATATATATATATAACCTTCCTTTAATGTATGAGGAGATTGACAAAGAGCTGTGTCTCAAGTGTATCAAGTGATAATTTCCCTTTTCCATACATCCAGTCAGATTCATATCTCCTCACAGTTTACGAACTGTGTGAACACAATATACAAGCTCTATTTTGATTGTGTTGCACACCCTGCCTGTCAGTATAAACGCCTGAGATCTGCTGCATTGTGAAGTTATATATATATATATATATATATATATATATATATATATAATATATATATATATATATATATATATATATATATATATATATATGTATATATATACATTTTTACCACCCTCCTTCTCTCTGCTAAAACTATTTAGCTCAATCCAACTGGCTTGGTGGGCCTGATTGATTTGGTTAAAAGCCTTGGCCGCATTTTATCTGTTGGCACACAAACGTAGTCGTTTTCACCGCAGACACACATGCAGGCGTATGGACGCGTGCCATTTTGTTGTTCTCAATCGACGCCGTGCGCTGCGTTCTGATGGGTTTTGGATGCCTGAAAAACCCATGCAGATGAAAATAGCTTCAGGGGAATTACTGTGTTCTTGACTCTCAACTGTGTGTGTGTGTTATTCATTAGATATGCAGTCAGCCTGAAGCAATGAGGCGGCGCGTTGTCACAGCAACTAAGCAAACCTGAGTGTACTCATTAGCGCTCTTCCTGCCTTTATTTTTGGACCCGTCTTGCCCCTTTTCCTCCCTCTCCTCCTCAATTACATTGTCTCTCTTTCTCCATCCATCCGTCTTTCCACACCTTCCGTAGAGTACATTGTTGAGGTGCCAAGGGTATTTGTGTGCCTCTACCGGCGACGTTTCTATTGTCTCGATTGCGATATCTCAGGAACACTCGGAAGGGATTCCTTTGTTCATCTGGAGACGAGGATGAACTGATTTGATTTTGCCAGTCCAAGGTCACTGTGACCTCAGTGCCATCATTTTAGAATGTACCTGCCATTTACGTTAATTTCAATGTCCAATAGGATAAATGATGAAGTGATGACTGCAGCTTGACTGGTTGGAAGAGGTGGTAATTCATCGGTGGATTATCAGGTCGGACTTGTCATGACAGAGAGGTGCAGCAAGAATTTTTTTTTAAACCATACAGCTTGACATTTTTCTTTCTGCCTGATGTTGTACCGTTAGAAAAACATAGCACGGCACAGTGATTCTTAGTCATTCTGAATCTAGCGTGTCAGTTTTTCACCCTTTTATTTATTTATTTTATTATAATAATACACATCCTTGTTCCCAGGAAACTGACAGATTATGTTTTCTATATGCATAAAGACTCTCTGAAAAATAAGAGTAGTGGATAATTTATGGAAGAATTCCTTATTGAGATAATTTGTGCATAACCTATGACATCACCATAATGCAAAATCAATTTAATGAGTAAAATTCTAGTTAAAATTCTAAATAGATTGACTTATTTCTCTTTTTTTCAGTTGAAGAAATTATTGCACTGTTAATAATTCTAGTTGAGTGTGTACTTTTTGTAAGTACAAGTACAAATACAGTGAGTATACTGGGGGGGGGGGTCATCATAGACAAGAAGGAATAATCATCTCATAACAGATCATGGACGTCCCATAATGTTCCATTCACTTTGAACATTTGAAAGTATCTTTCACTATCTGATGCATCCGATGGTATACACATCTTGAAGTTATTGATTTAATGTCAGAAATCTTTGCTTAAAAAAATATGACACCCAAGATCATCAGGTAGGTGACGAGATAGAACCGCTTCTATCCATCCAGAGTCAGCACTTTAGTCTAATTGGTCTCCCTTCCAGATCCCCTCTTTGCACCCTGCTCTCTTCCCTTCGGAGACCCTTCTGACTGCCCACCCCTCTTGCGCCCTCATTACTCTCCCTAGGCTTTGTTGCCCCCTGCCCCTCCCCCTCCTCCTCCTCCTCCTCATCCTGGCATAGCGTGTGTGTGTGTGTGTGTGTGTGTGTGTGTGTGTGTGTGCCTCCACACATTGGAAAAAGATGAGAGCAGTCAGAAATTAAGTGGTGCAGAGCTCTGTGTGTGTGTGTGTTGCGTGTGTGTGTTTGCGCGCGTGCATGTGCACTCACTGATGAGTATAGATCCAAGTGTGTAAACAACAAAAATTAATTATTGTTGTTGTTGTTGTATTGTCCAGATTTGACTAGTGAAATTTCCAATGGTAACACCTAACCATTAACTGAAGTCAATGGTAATGCCTAACCATTAACTTAAGTCAAATGTTGCTCGTAAACACGAGACTTGCTAAATCCTTAGACTGGTTACCAGTCTCACTCCCAAATGTTGAGGTTTGGTCAGTAGTGCTACGTTTCAACCTGTGAAGCTCTCAGTACCCTCTCATGGCAATGCTGGGCGTGGCAGTGTCCTCTTGGTTTCCTTGTGATGTAGGTTTACTCAAGCAACTGAATTAATTGGTCAGCTTCAGGCAACAAAAGCACTGTACGATGTTAACCTACAAATGTCACTTCCTCTCCCCCCATGAGAGCGGGAGAGGAAGTCGGCCACAACCATCTGTGTCCCCGGCCTATGGATCACCTTGAAATTAAAAGGCTGTATACCAACGCCAGATACCACCGAGTGATCCCAACATTGGTACCTTTAATGCGGTGGAGCCCCTGGAGTGGGGCGTGGTCTGACCAGAGGGTGAATGAGCGTCCCAAGAGATAGAAGTGCAGGGAGTCGACCACCCATCCGATGGCCGGGCACTCCTTCTCCACTGTGCTGTTCCTTCCTCATTTACAGCACCAGGTGGTCAACCCTACCTGCTAGGACAAAACGGCTGCATCAGTTTGCAGAGTAAAAGGGAAAGAGATCAAATGGCGGCGAGTGAACAACGTGAGGCTTTGCGTCTCTACAGATTTAGCAAAAAAATTGTTATCTGCCTATTTATTTCAAGCCTGTTCACTCAGAACAGTCTAGCAAACACCTTTTACAGCTGACAAGAACTTCTGGACATTCAATCCACAACGGGCAGCACGGTGGCTCAGTGGTTAGCACTGTCGCCTCACAGCAAGAAGGTCTTGGGTTCGAATCCCGGTCCTCCCGGTCGTCCCAGGTCCTTTCTGTGTGGAGTTTGCATGTTCTCCTCATGCCTGCATGGGTTACCTCCGGGTACACAGCACACAGCTTCACCCCGGTTTGTATGGATGTGAATGAATGTTGGTGGTGGTCGGAGGGGCCGTAGGTGCTGATTGGCTGCCACTAACTCCGCATCGACTGTCTCCACCCAGCATCTTCCTCACAAATGTGTGATCGCTGGCGAACAAAATGGATGAACTGCGGCTTTGGATCATCACTCACAAAATGAATATGGACTTAGTTATGGACTGCAACGTCATGATCTTCACAGAAACTTGGCTCGACAGCATCGTTCCTGATAGCACCATTGAGCTAGCGGAACGTCACATACTCAGGGCAGATAGATCAGCAGACGACTCCGGTCTACATTAATGAAGCTTGGTGCATGGACACTGCCTTAATAAAGAGTCACTGCTCCGCTGACCTAGAATATCTCATGGTTAAGGCTAGACCTTTCTATCTGCCTAGTGAGTTCACAATTGTTGTCGTGACTGCGGCATATATTCCACCAGATTCGGAACTGCATGCTGCCATCAGCAAACTACAGACTCAATACCCAGAGGCAGCCTTTATTGTTGCTAGTCACTTCAACTACTCCAACCTGAAGTCTGTACTCCCCAAATGTTATCAACACGTCTTCTGCCCCACTAGAGGAGACAAGACCCTCGACCATATCTACACCAACGTGGCTGAGGCTTATAAAGCCATTCCCCTGCCTCACCTGGGTCAGTCAGACCATATTTCATTGTTCCTACTCCCCAAGTACACACCACTTATCAAACATGAGAAACCAGAAGTGAAAACAATCAGTGTGGACAGAAGTAGCAGAGTCCACCCTACAGCACCGGTTTCACCACACGGACTGGAGTATGTTTTCCATTCAAGCCACCTTGGACTCCCGCACAGTCATACTTATTTGCCTCATCTGTTTTGGATTACATCAGCACCAACATCAACAATGTCACCTTCCTGAAAGACATTACAATGTTCCCCAACCAGAAGCCGTGGATGACCAGAGAGGTCCGCTTACTACTGAAGGCATGCAAAACCGCCTTCAGATCAGGTGATGTACAAGACTACAGCTCATCCAGAGCCATCCTGAAGAGGGGGCATCAAGAGGACAAAACACAGCCACAAGCTACGGACTGAGGAATTCTTCAACAACAACTCCGAAAGCTGCACGGGGGACTGAGTGATATGCATCTTTCAGAACAGTGTAGCAGTGGTCCAGTGTGTTTTTGTCCCTGGTGCCACACTTAATATGCTATCTGTATTTAGGCAGTTCTTTCCTGAGGTTTGCTCTGTTAAAGTCCCCAAGAACAATGAGCAGGGAGTCTGGGTGTTTGTGCTCCATGGTGGTGATCTGCTCAGCCAGGTGTTGGAGTGCCTCACTCACACAGGCCTGAGGGGGCATGTACACACCGGCCAGAATGAATGAGGAGAACTCCCGCGGTGAATAAAATGGTTTGCAGTCTATTAAAAGTGTTTCTAGGTGAGGGCTGCATGATTCCATTAACACTGTGACATCTGTGCACCAACCTTCGTTAATATAAAAGCAGATCCCGCCTCTCCTCGTTTTCCCCGACAGAGCCGTGACGCGGTCCGCTCGGTGGAGTTGGAAGCCCAGCAGATGTAGTGCGCTGTCCGGGATGTGCGCACCGAGCCAGGTTTTGGTGAAGCAGAGGGCGGCAGATCTACTAAAGTCCGTGTTTGCTTTGTTTAGAAGCAGCAGTTCATCAATCTTGTTCGCCAGAGAGCGGACGTTCGCCAGGTGAATTGACGGGAGCGCAGTTCGAAATCCGTGTCAGCGCACTTTAACGAGCACTCCTGCGCGCTTCCCACGTCGGCGTCTGCGGCAAATTCCGAGAAGAGCCGCTGCTCCTCCAACCAAAGTCTCTGTGAAGTATTCCGGTTCAATGAAAACCGGTGAAAAAGTTTGACCGGTGGATTGCTGAAAGTTTAAGAGTACCTCTATGCGATCAGAGAGGGAGAGCTGGAGACGAGACAAACAAACAAAAACAGAAAAAGTACGAGAGAGCGAAGTACCGAGGCTGCCATCTGCGGCGCCATCTTGATGGTTAAGAAGGACATATTTAGAGTTAAAATACATTCAATAAATATGACAGTGGATGAATAGTTCATATTAGGCATAATCCATGATGGAGACCTCCACGATCCATCAGGCAGATGGAGGTAGAGAGGAGTGGGCGGAGTCTCAACAGTGGGCGTTGTCTTAACAGTAACGTGGAGTAGACCTCGATGATCCATCAGGCAGATAGGATCGGACCCTATGAGAAGTGAAGTCAAAAGGACTCCGGGGAGAAAGCAGAGTTAGTAATATGTGATGGAGAGAAAAAGATAGGTGCTCAGTGCATCCTAAAACGTCCCCCAGCAGCTATAAGCCTATAGCAGCATATCCAGGGGCTGGACCAGGGCAAACCCGATTCAGCCCTTCTTTTTTGTCCAGCGCAGACTTTGCCTTAGGCGCTCGGGATTTGTCATAGGCGTTCGGGAAAACGGCTTAGGCGCCCACATTTTCTCTATGCAGGAAAAACCCTGGTGTTTTTTATGTGGTGGTGAGGGCGTAGCCAGACTCCATACATGGGCGTGCTTCGACATCTACGTAGATGTTGGTGGTGATCCCAATTAAATGTTCTCTTTACAGATATTTGTGGAAAGAGAAGACGGCCAGTTAACACAGAGTGTGTCCAGATGGCATAACCTTTTGAGCTTTGGCTATGAAAATTAAGTGTGTGTGCTGAATGTGTGTTAATAAATACATTTGACTGATTTTCAATGAATACCTTGTATTTTCTTTTTACTTCAGTTTTCTACTGTGTTTTTGGAAAAGGAAAGGAACGTGCAAAGAAAATAAACATTCATCAAACAGCAGTTTAACTATATCTGTATCAAACAATGAACTTTGGGAGCAGTTACACTTTGGCTGGTCCAACATTTTCATGTAATCTCCCTCAAATCCACCTCTGAGGTGGGATCAGGGTAATCCTGATTATTATCATCAAACTGATCCAGATTTCCCACTGAAGTTTTGAATACTTGACAGCAGTGTTTAATATGGATCAAAGGCAGGATTGGATTAACAAATCTGAATCTTCAGGATCAGATTTGCTTTGAAATACCCGTTTTGGGGATCTGATCAGGATTTAATCCAATCCTGGAGGATTAACCCTGGTGGATCATTTTGAAATACCGGCCCCTGGTCAGTCAGAATCTCTTTCGGGATTCCGAATCGGGAGATGACGCCTTCATCCCTATGCCACCTCATATAGGGTAGACACTCAGCCTATTAGGCCTATTGCCGGCACATGTTCCCTGAGCCACTCCCCCACACACCTCCACAGCTGATCCTAACTACACCCAGCCACCACAATACCGTAAAATGGTCGGTATCGTTGAGCGACTGTATGGTTGGCACGCCAGAGAAAGCGTCGTTTCTAGATCCCACTAGCTACATATACTCACCAGCATCTTCTGGATTCATTGACAGAGGCATTACTTACGCGAGTTGCCATTTTTCTTTCCCACTGAAGTGTGGTGGAAAGGCTCAAAACCCTCGCGGGACCCGGTGCGCCAGAGCACAGCTCCTCAGGCGTCGCACACTTGAGAGACTGAACTCATTAAGTAAACTAATTAAGAAAACTGTGCCGAGGAAAGTATGATCGAGATTGGCTGCACTCAAACGCCAACTCATTTTGACAGACGACGTGAAAGCTTTGATTAAAAAATGCTTGATTTGATTAAAGCGTGCTGCAATGAAAGAGGCTTTCATTTGATAAACATTTGTAATGTCCGTTGGACTCAAGCTGCTTTTTCCTCCCACTCGAAGGCACTGGTGCCATTTCTATTTTTTGCGATTCAAAGATTTCACAAAATACGGTGTTTGAACATTGTGGTAAACAGTTTTCAAATTACGTATTCGTAACTAAACAATATAACAATCCTGCCCTCTCCCTGATGTTTCCTCTCAGAAGTGATCACTCACCGAGTGCGGGGATCACTCACATATCAGATCTGTTAACTGAAAGATGTGGGGAATCATGGCTTGGTAAACAAAGACAAAAAACAGCAGTGTATTTATTTCATGTAAATTAATTTGTTAGTTTAAGAAAAGAGCTCATATGCAGGTGTGTTCATTATTTTTGAAGTTGTAAGCGGAGAGCATAGATTGCTGACTTCTAGTAATATTTGTGTATCATGTGCACATTCTCTTCATCCCCGAGCTAATAGAGGTTAAGTGTACAGATGAGCTCACTTGTGTTGTTGTCAGGCAAATGCAGAGCATCACTTGAGTGTAATCAAGCTGCACGCCGATCTATGAAGCCAAGGGGATATATCTTTTCTTTTTTCTTTTGGTAATGCAGAAAATAAGCTCTGTGGCAAACAAACGTTTATGGCACTTACACGTTTTGTTCATCACGATAATCTTCACAAAGGAACGAGCCGAAAAAGGAAAATACAAGGATGAACATGAATACCATATAATCATCACGATAATCTTCACAAAGGAATGAAAAGAAAAAGGAAAATACAAAGATGAACATTAATATCATAGAATATCATATGATTTACAGATTTGTGTCACTATAGCCTCCAAAATCGAGGACAGAAGTAAGGAAGTTAAGTCTGCAGCGTTTGAGGTAGTTCAGAGCCGACATATAATCAAACAATTGTCTCTCATTCATTTGTGTCATTTAAGGTATACTGTATGCTTTGGAATTCTCATTGTTAGTTTAAATAACAAAATTAATTTCTCACTTTTTCATGTATGCACCAAGATTTCACAAAATGTTTGGTCACAGAAATTTAAAGTCATGGAAATCCAGTGGTCAAATGTGTATGAACCGGTCTCATCCAGCATGAGGAGTGAAAAGCTAGATAAAATGATCCTCCGTAATTTGTAATATATGTTCTAACTAATCTAACTATTTTTATATGTATATATTCTAACTAATCTAACTTTTTTTTTCCTGTGAAGAAAATTATTTAGAAAATATCTTTTGCATGCGACGAGGGGAAATTGACATGCGTGGCAGCTTTCTGAGGAAAATGAACAAAATATGAGGAGTAACCTTCACACGTTAACAAAATATGTCCCGCAACAGACCGGGTGAGGCTTGTTTTTACGGTAAATACCTCTTTGCTTGTGAAGAAGTGGTTAATAACTTACATCTTCCACTACCAACAGAGATAATCTCCGACACACAGCCAGTGTTAGTGAAGCTGAGCTTTTAATGAACAAAACACAGGGAACATGTACGTTTGCATGAGATTATGAAAAGGGAAAACGGTGCAACCGGCAGTAGAGAGCGAAACCCAAACAACAATGCCTTTCTGCCGCGGGGAAAAAATGAACACTATAAGCTCTGTAAGTCAGAATGATGAACTCATATTGATCCCACACACTGTTAGCAGCCGAAAGAAGAGACCTGAGAGGGGTAGGCGGGGATGGAGAGGAGGTGAGAGGAAAGAGATAACGGAGAGAGAGAAGGAGAGATGGTGGGATTTGAAGGAGCGAAAAAAATGGAGGGAGAATAAGGAAAGACGGGAAGATGAGGGAGGGGGGAGGACTCCTTTGACAAGAAAAATAACAACGCTGTTAGGCTCAGCAGGAAATGAATATTAATAGTGCTGCATGACTTCCACTGGAAGCAACCCAGATTCCACGGTTGTAGTCATCAAGCACATACTGTACGAGACGGTGTGATCCATTCCACACAGGGAACTGTTCAGAAGGTGAAGATTTGGGGCTGGTTTGGGCAAAAAGGATTAAAACTAAACCCATATTTTAATAACGTTTTGTCTTCTTTAGAAACACTATTATATCTAGGCATGGCGTTGTGGTGGACTCCATAACATTCACCAGGGTTTCAAATATTCTACCCCTGTCTATTTTAATGAGAAACAAAATGGAACTTCATGAATTATTTTTATGATATGGCAGGGCTATACAGCTGTCCCTAACAGTGAGCTACAAAATAAGATATTTATCGTTATCATTTCAGAACATGCTAACTATATACCTTTTTAAATGTTTAAACATTGCACATTACATATCATTGTTTATATTTAAATTGATTAATCAAACATGCTGTACATGATGTCAGCCAGTACTTGCATATTGTGGACATATCTGTCCATATGTCAGCAAGAAAGTAAAGTACAGATATGATGAACGCAGTGGGAGGTGATCTACATTTCAGAGTAAATTTAAGTCGGAAAACATAAACACATTACTCATACACGTTACTCTCAAAAAACGATATTGTATGGGCCTCAATAATCCTGCCCAGCATAGTCGACTGTACTTAGCAATGAGTCAATTATAGTCCCCCTTGTCTAAAAACCCTCTAAACCTTTAAAAGAAAATAGAAATCAGAAAATGTTTCACATTTTGACCCCAGAAAATTGTGATAATTTGTAGCGCACAACACGCTATGAAAAATAAGTGCTACACAGCTTCTTCAGCATCCAACACCTGCCAACACCTCGCTGATCTCTTATTGGCATGTTTTCAGCAACACAACAGATCAACGATAATAATACATGCACATAAGCGGTTTGCTGATGGCTTTAAAAGCAGTTTGCTCTGAAATACGCCACATAGCAAAAACACTGTACAAACACTGCATGAGGTGCTAGCTCCATCCAATCATCTGTCTATCCAGACATTGCTTTCAGCATTTAAATATCCATCTCTATATGTGTCTCTAAACATACAACCTTTCAAAGTGGTACAAGAATACAGCGTTTCCAACCAGGAGCACTACAGTGTCATGGCGTCAACTCTGAATGAAAGAATCCCACAGACAGCCTTACGACTAGAAGTGAACTCACTGTAGATTACATCCCGGGGGGAAAACAGCACCCAGCGCATTGTGGACGCTTCATGAATAATAACAAGGATCACTCGCACGGTTGACGTGTGTGGTGGGACAATTCTGGCCGTTCACCTCCACCACGAGACATGAAAAAGTCAGTTTGAACGTAATAAATTATTATGAATGAAGGACGGATCTGAAGAGCTAACCGCTAACACACTCGCCAGTTAATGCTAATGGAGTACACTCAATGGTTGAATTGGGCCGGGGTTCTCTGCACGCACCTGAACTCAAGTGTTTCCATGTTGGCATCGCCGGACCAGCGCTTTTAAACTGTCTTGCGTGTCAAAGTTCACCAAAGTTGAACATTACACTGGATTTTTTATTTTGGATTTACTTAGCCTCGCTTTAACCTTACTTAAATGTCACAGTTTTAAAAACGCTGTTATAACTGAGCCGTAGTACCGATATGTTTGTCATATTCATTGAATTTTGTATAACTCTGCAATACTTACTTCTGTTCACATGACATGTATTGCTACTGTCCATCCAAGGAGAGGTATCCTCCTCTGTTGCTCTCTTGAAAGTTTCTTCTCTTTTTTCCCCATCAAAGGTTTTTTATCTGTTTTTCTTTGGAGTTGTTCCTGATCCAAAGTGAGGTTCTTTGACAGGGATGTCGAATGTGTACAGATTGTAAAGCCCTCTGAGGAAAATTTAGTAATTTGTGATTTTGAGTTATACAAATTAAAAAGAATTATATCGAGAGAAAAAACTAAAAAAAACATTTCAATGCAATTCAATTTATTTTATTTGTATAGCAGGCTCCTCGTTGCTTTCCTTTCCTTCCTTCCCCTTGCCTCCTACATGTTGCGAATGTCAAGGTGAAGCTTGCTCCACATTTCAGACGCAGCCAATCATATTTGAGGATTTAGAGGAGTCGAGGGTTGGTCCCCTGTGGCTCCCAAGTTGCTTTTGAAGTTTCAGTACAAAGGTTCTCTACTCCTCTTCCTCCCCCACCCCCGACCCCTCTTCCCATCTCGTTCCCATTCACTGCGTCCGCCATGCAGGTCACATCCATCTCTCCCTGCGCTTTGTCTTTTATCTACCCTCAACGCATACAAGCCAGCAGCCCGGCACACAGGTGATGTAGTCTGTGTGAAGTGTATTGTCTGATGTGGGGCCACTGAGTCTGCATACTTTGATGAAACGCTATGGTTTGCCAAGACACAGGACGCAGAGGGAAGCTGGCGGCACGGGTTCTGTTTGTGGGAGTGTAGCTCTGAGTGAGACGGACAAACACCAGATGTGCATGTGTTGGTAGATAAATTTTATTTTTTTAATAAAGGTGGATTTCTTATTTTCTTCTTCTATTCAGTAGTGCACATAAAAAGCCTTTTTTCTGTCAAAGTTAGGTCACTAATGTGTTAAAAGCCATATTAAGGAGCACCTTTTTAAAGATATTTTTGACAGGTCACAATGAAAAGAAATTACAGGAAATTACCTTACATGCACCCCAAACACAATGCCAATTGGAAGTCAGAGCCATTGTAAGGGATTAGATGGACACAATTAAACACACCCATGTGAATATATAAAACTTAGTGTTGTAGTATAAACATTTAGGTCAAATAAATGCAGGACTTTCAACCAAGAGAATAATGTTCAAAGTGTTATTGATAAAAGTTGCGTTATGAATTTAACTACACTTTTTATTTTTTTTTTACCCCTTCATCTGACTGCAAGGAAAAAAAAAAAGTGTTGTCTTTGTTTCATGGTAGATTGCAGAGAATGAGAGGGACGTTTTTTCTTTGGTTCAGTCAGACAGTCTGGATACTAATAATAAAAAAAAATAAAAAAAGTTTTTCTTTAGTATAACTTGTTTCAGTATTAATTGGATAGTACAATACACTAACTCAGTGGGCAAAACCTCCTGACCCTCCTGGGTCAATTGTCATGAAGATTTGAGAAGTTCTGATGTGTTCTGTGTGATGCGTGAGATGTTGAGGTGACAATGCACATGGTTGAGAGTTGTTTTTGTTTGTTTTTTTTGATGGGACAAGGTTATGTTGTAATATAATGGTTATAATGTATATAATACAATAATGTAAAATGTTATTATGTCTTTCTCCTTTCTCCCTCACACACACACACCACACACACACACCCCCAAAAACTCACCAAACTGCCGACTAAACACTTAAACACTGTTGGTCCACTCGAGTAGCATGGAACACACCAGAACACAACAGCATACAGCACACAATGATTCCCCCACGTGGGGCGGGAATTGCAAGAGAGAGGCAAGGAGAAAGGGAGGCGCCACCTAAGCAAAGAAGAGAAACATGAGGAGAACATCTGGCAGAAGGAACTGGTAGTACTCTAAGGGAAGAAAGGGACAAGGGACACAGGGGATGGGGGGGAGGGGGGAGGATTGAGGGATGAGGTAAAAGGTTTGACCAAGGGCATACCACAAAGCTAGAGCAACTTAAAAATAAATATAAAAGCCAGCGCTACAAAATACACTTTGTAGCGCTGGCGGGTTTAGTCAAGAAAAACACAAAACAATCTAGCAGAGGACAAGGGCAAAGTGAGGGGACTTAAGTAGACGGGGACTAATGACGGAATGGGCAACAGGTGAGATGGGCATGAAGACCAGGTAAAGGTAATGAGGGAGTGATCAGAGGCAGGTGAAGGGAGTTGGACTGACGAGATAGGAAGCAGGATCTGTAATGACAAGGTCGTTAGGGAGAAAACAACTAATAAAAAAGGAAGGTATGGAGCTAAAGTTTAGCTCCATTAGCTGCTAAACTGTTACAGATGGGTCCAGTAGTTTGAGAGAAACAAACAAACAGATGAACACAAGACCAAACACATCATCTCCTGGCTGTAGACTATTAGAAACCTATTTGTAATGGTCGTAACAAATAGTGTTTCAGCTGAGGTCAAAGACGTTCAGCTATGTTACTGCTGCACCATTACCAAAATCAATTGCTTGGAAAATGTAAACGGCATTCTTTTTTTGTTCATCCAAAGACACAAGCATGGGCACAGTTAACACACCCGTGCCTCTCTGAAACCATGTTGGAATGCACTCAATTGCTGTAATTAGTATATCTCTGTAGACTGTCTTCAGCACTGCGTCTCTATAATCATTGTCACTTCTTACCAGATTAACGACAGGCACTGGGCTCAATGAACGGTATTAATGAGAGCCTGTGGGGTAGTTTTATTACCATATACCAACAATGAATAGATGTTGTTATGGTGTCGATTCCAAGTCTTGAATAAGTGAAAATAGAATGTTAAAGGTACACATATCAAGCTGGATCAATGGCTGGCGCAAGCAGAGAGGTCATTACCAGGATGTATACTCTGTTAATATGAAAAGTTTGTGAATAATAGCACCATAAAATCAGAATGAAATGGGGTTTGATGTAGGAATGAGCAACCCCAATGGCTACCAGCATGCTTGTGTTTCCTAAATGTGGACAAGGCCTCTTAAAGATGAGGGTTTGCTGAGGAAAGTGTGGAACATCAGGACTCGTAGGCGTGTCAGAAGGTTTATGAATATGGGATAAGAGCCTGGGCAGAATGGAGAAAGAAGGCAGAGAAAAGGCTAGAGTGCTAATTTGGGTAAACACCACAGAGAGCAGGCTGTTCTCATACACTCTGTGGAGCTTCACCTCCAAGAAGAAATGCACTATATTGTGTGTATCAGCTACATAATAAATGTGTAAGAAATCCACATAATTGTGAGTAATGAAGGGTGACCAGGTATAAAACCACCAGACCCAGAAGGCCGTTGTTTGTGTCCTGTGTGAAACCCACGTTTAAATATTTGTTGCGTAACTTCCGCAACCAAAATCACAATATTAAGTACTTGCGCAAGCGCACTGATTGCACGTGCTGCCGTACATGGGTATGAAAACGCATAAAAAAATTAGAACTTTTCGCAAGATATTATACAAACCATTGTACGATCCATAAGTAATTCAACGCTTATGGAAAAACCTGCTCCAATTCCAACATTCAGTGCCACTATAGGAAATGGTGTGTATTTTATGTCGCAAGGTTGAAATATTAGACAAAAGCTGAAAATCCATTTTGGCAATTTGGGTTGAAAAATACTCACACTAGACTATCTATGTAACTAGAACGAGCACTCTGTAGAGTGCATACCTTCGCATATCACAAGATTGGGCATTGAATTATGAACATGTTGGCATTAGTTGCATGCCAATTGGATAGAAATGTACCGCGCTATGGTAAAAAGAAGAGTTTGACCTTTTCATGACCTTGACCTTTACCTTTGAACTGATTGATCCCAAAATCTAATCAATTGGTCCCCGGATAATAACCAATCATCCCACGAAATTTAATGCGATTTGGTAAAATACTTTTTGACTTAGGCGAATAACACGCACGCATGCAACACACGCACGCGTACAAATACACGGAGATCAAAACATTACCTTCCGCATTTTCATTGCGAAGGTAATAACTTGTAAAAAAAAACTGGTAATGAGATTATTTGAAATGACTAGTCACACATGATAGTACTTTATGGATTCTGGTTGCAAAGTTGCGAAAGACAATAAGAAAAGCTATTTGTGGTATTTTTTTAATTGTTAAATGTATATAAAACAGGTCACAGAAGCAAAACAGGGCCTCTGTGAGTCGGAGTCAGATGCCAAAGGGCACTAAGCAAGCATTACTATTCAGCAAGTTGGAAATAAGAATGGGTTGAAAAACTAGGTTGGAGTTTGTAGTGTTATAGTTTTGTTGCATCCATATGATTCAATTCTGTTTTTTTTATATTGACCATTATCACCAATAACAAATTTGCCTCACCTTTACAATCTGTACAAATATAACATCCCTGTCCCAGGACCTCACATTGAATAAGTCACACAACTGATTTGCAACTACTTTCTCAAGGATTTTAGAGAGGAAGAGAAGGTTAGAGATCGGTCTGTAGTTAGCCTATACCTCTGGATCCAGAGTGGGCTTCTTTAGGAGAGATTTAATTACAGCTACTTTGAAGGAATGTTACATGGCTTGTTAGCAAAGACACATTGACAATATCAAATAGAGAGCTGCCAATTAAAGGCAAAACGTCTTTAAGCAGTCTTGTCGGGATTGGATCCGAGACAAGTTGATAGGAGAAAAGCCATCCAAATACACACCAGGGCATACAGTGGTTTCCAAGACCTCTACACTTGAGGACAGATCGGCACTGGTTGAGGGCAAAAGATTATCAATCTTGAATTTGTTCATTGAAGTAGTTCATGAAGTCATCACTACTGAGGTCTATTGGAATACACGGCTCCACAGTGATGTGACCGTCAGCCTGGCTACAGTGCTAAAGAGAAACCTGGGGTTGTTCTTATCTTTCATGATTACTGATGAGTAATAGGCTACTCTGGCATTACGAAAGGCCACCTTATATGTTCTAAGACTATCTTGCCAAACTAAGCGGGATTCTTCAAGATTGGTGAAACGCCATATGCTTTCAAGATTTCGTGATGTTTGCTTTATTTAGTTTGTGGGTCTGAGGGTTATACCAGGGAGCAAACCTCCTTCGCCTCACATCTTCTTTTTTAGATGGGCTATCAAGTTTAGTGTTATTCTCAGTGAGCCTGTAGCACTATCGACAAGATGATCAATCTGGGACGGACTAGGCACAGGAGTCCTCCGTCCCTTAAGACGTGGTATTGAATTAAATGCAGGATTCCCTTTTTGAAATGTAGCTACATCACTCTCAGTTAAATATCTGGTGTAGAAACTTTTGACTAACTGTTGTTGATGTGCGCCAGATGCCGTTGTTACAGCTATTTAAAGTTGTCCAAGCGTTTCATGGTGTACTTGTGTGATAGAAATGCAGATTCCCCACTTGAACATAGCCTTGCCACTTTTGTAGCTCAGTGGGTTAAGTAAGTAGAATTTGGTGGATAAAAGGTCCCTCCTGCCTCAAAAATCAAGGATTAAGATACTAATTATGACCATTTGTTATATAAATGTCTCATATTAGACTGAAATGAATAGAAACCGAAACATGACTGGTTGGCTGAGGCAGTGTGAAGTGATAATTGGCTCATCTGTCACTGTACCCAGGAAGGTTGGCGTCCCATGTTTGGCCTTGACTCCTGTCACATGCTCTCATCAAGACGTATCTCTCTGTAGTCCAAAATATATACTACAACTTGACAGTTCTCACTTTGACACTTTCATTCCAAGATCAAAAAATGACCATCCCAGCTGAAAGCAAACATTGTCAGTCTCAAAACTCAAATGCATCAGGGCTTTTGGAATCTACAGTGGCTTGGGGGCAGCTGTCCTCACCGACTCAGGTGGAAAGAGAATTTTGTCAACTCAATTGCGACCATTTTCAAATTTCATGCTTATCATTCCTGCCCTCGGAGTGGAAGTGAAAGCACTGCTGAATACTGAGACGAATAAGAGCCGCCTTTTGATGTTTTAGCTCAAGGGAAACTGGTCTTTCGGCAGCTTGTCAATCAATGAAAGCAGTACTGGGGCATGCAATATGTCATTGCTGTTGTGTCAGATCCTCATATCTGGAAAATATTCAGATTTCAGATTTTTTTTTCAGCTGGGATGATATTTGAACGGAGAACATACCTTTAACATCATGTTTTTATTTACACTTTGGTTTCATTTTCATCGTTCAGTCTAATTGGTAGCTACTTGCCCTACTCTTGCACATGTTTTAGCATTATACCATAGTGTCCCATATAGCCATACTTTAAAGCAAAATGGCATAGGCTTTCTTTAAAGTGATATTTTGTGTAACTATGAATTTGTTATGATTTTGTTAAAAAAAGATGAAAAAAATGTCCAGTCTGTCTGATGCTCTCACAACTGCCGTCCCAGTGTCCCCAGGTGCACTGATCTTATACCCATGAAAGTTTTTATTCCTATTTTTTGGGAGTTTTTACTGATCCGATGTGAGGTCCTGGACAGGGATGTCGTATGTGTACACATTGTAAAGCCCTGAGGCCTATTTTTTATCTGTGTGATATTGGGCTATATAAAATAAACTGAATTGAATTATACTACCACTAAGAATTGCCAAAGAAAGAAATTATAAATCCTACGCACTGGGTCTCAAATTCGAGAAGTTGGTGTTTGTGGCTGGACGTATAGCCTAGTGTTTTTTCAATTTCAAATTCTGTTTAACTTCTAACTATCAGGATAATTAATATTATGTTTCCCACCTTGCATACACCCTCTTATTATTTAATCTGAACTGTGTTTGAACAACTAAATGAACCATGTGGGCCCCTGCAGCATGGCATATCAGAGAAACATGAATCATTAAAAGCTCGTAAAATATTTACAATTACTTTTTGCCAGGCTTAATTACAGTTGCCTGTTCTGAAGGGATTTGAGATGGTAATTGGTGACTGGGTCTTTAAAAATGTTTAAACAAATCTTAAGCAGGGAAGGAAAAGCTGCTGCAGTTAGAATGGAGGAGCCAAGCTCCGTCCAGAGTGAGGGTGCGTACCCAAATTATTTAGGTGTAGAACAGTTTGGTTTGCTTGATGAGGTTGGACGTGGTAGATTGAAAGAGGGTGGGGGACCATATGTATCCTGGTTGGCAAGATAGCTCATGTACGCTTCTGCGGTCGGCTTGTTGCCTTTCCATATTTAAATGTATCTGTGTTTGCCAACGTTTTAGGCTAGTAACTCTACATGTTGTATGTTGGGTTCAGGATTGTATGTTGTTATTACCACTGCAGACTAGCTTTCTTTTTCACATTCCCTATGAGAATTAATTTGAGCAGAAACTGACACGTCGTCCCTGAAAAGTGACACCAGAGGAGCATCCTAGGTCAACGTATGTGTCACATTAACCCTAAAAAATAAGTAAATCTTTGTTGGGAGTTTAAAAGAGATCTACAAATCGTAACTTAACACATCCAGAATTGGTGGTTCCTAAAGCGTCAGTTTCAAATGTGTGGCCACTGACGCGTTGACCTTGGATGCTACAGACGCTGTCATACCGGGGTCACCAACCTTTTTAACCCCAAGATCTCTGAACTTTGAGACAGACAATGTCTCACTATTGAGAGAAAATTATTGTCCAGACTGTACTTACAATTAGGCCAAATAAAAAGCCTCAAGTTGTATTTTAATGAAATCAAACACTTAATAAAATGATATGAACCACGATATGATCAAGACATTTTTTGTTGTTGCAATGAGCAGGCTGGATGAACTACCAATATTAACTGTTGCATTTATCAACTGAAGTTACAACACAACCCTGACAACATTGTCAGTCAGGGCAACTAATGTAAGTGCAGTTCAGCTCTGTATCCCATCACAATGCCATCAGAAGTTATGTGACTAAGTGACGTGATTTTTATCAGTTGCTTTCGCTTTGCCTGTGGAGTATGTCGATTGTGCACGTCTCTTCAGTTGCATGCACAAGGAGCACAGCTGAGAACACTTTGGCCCATTTGCAGGCGTTAATGAATCAGGCGGAGATCTTTTGTTGGTCTTCCCGAAGTCCGGAAGAAGACACGTTGTGAATTTGGTGTGCTTTCCCATCTTTCCCTGTCCCTTATTCTCCATTTACTTAAATCCCTCAGTAGTTGTGTGATTTTCTCTGTGACCCAGGGTGTTTCGTATTCTGCGTTCCTCAGAGCGTGGCCCGCATGGAAAGTCCCCATTTTTAGACGCTCTCCAGCCTCATTCCAGCTATGAGTGAGCATACTCCGTGGCGGGTGGCCTCGCTAATTGGGAGAGGTTGAAGTGGTCCTATCAACCTCAACCTGCAATGTGGGCAGGAGCTCCTTATTTACCATGTTGCTTAAAGTACTCTGGGAGAATCAGCGTGGGTGTAATGGATGAAAGAAGAGCAAATGAAAGAGGATGAGTAAAGACTTATTTGAAGAGTGACATATAGTTCTCAGGAAGAAGTAGATATTTAATGTCAAAGCTAATTTCATATGAACCAAAACCTGTTCTATTACAGTAGCTAAACAGTTATCAGAAATTATTACTGTGCTTTGCTCTTTGCCATTTCTTTTGTTCTTCATCTTTGTACTCCTATTTGCACTGTACCCTGCATCTCAAACATGTCCTTTGTCTCTGTGATACTTGTTCTTTGTTTATGAACCTGCAACCAGTCAAAATCTTTTGAGCAGTCAGTAGTATTACTGTAACAAATAGAAAGCACGATGTTCAAGGCCATACAATTTGTTTATTGAACATTATGCACAGCCTACAATGCACTGTAGAGTATACAATACAACAGTAAAAGGGACACAAATCAAAGGAGTAAACATGTCATCAATGTCCTTCTTCTTGTCTTGGCTGTGTCAGGCCAGAGCACTTCGCCGACATCACAAGCAATATCTTTTTTCTCCTGAGGCAACGGGGAAGAAGCCTTTGCCGTATCCAGCCCTGACATCATTCTTCACCTATATCACCACAGGCTAATTGCATGGCTTGTAGCAAATCTACTCTGGCCCGAGTGTAACATGGTGATGTCGAACACCATGGTTGCTGATAGCAGCACAGATTGTGACATTGCCACCTCGTTGACCGGGGACTTAAACAATGGAACGCTGTCCAATAATGCTTCGGCCTCTCCTTCTCCTCTTTGTTAGATTAAAACCTGATTCATCGACAAAGATCAACTCATGGGGTCTGTCCAAGGATTCCAAGTCAAATATTGTCTGTGTAGGAATACAATATAATGTACGTAGAATTTAGTAAGTTGTACAGAGACAGTGCTATATTGTAGAGTTCAACTAGGCCTACTGTATGCACTTCTGATTCACATACATACATGTAGTGAAGAGTAATGTCATTCACATAGTATGTGGCAGTACTGTAGCCATCTGGATTACGTTAAATGTGTCTGCATGTACACTTACTTGCATATACTGAGCTATAACACTATCGATTCCCTGGAAGTGTGTGTGGATTTACATCACTCGTTCCTGGATTTCTCTGAGTCGTATTAAATTATCTTGAAAGACCATACCCACTATAACGGTCTCTTGCTCCCGAGTTATTATAGCTCTCCTTCCACCTGCATGTGGCAGCCTTGCATTTCTACAAAAAATAGATGTGCAGTTATAAAAAATATTCATGCAGTATAATACAGTGACATTTACAAATGTCTATTGACACAGCTGCATATAGTGTAGTACAGTAAATTTGGAATTACAAAAATACAGTAGCATATTGTATACCTGTTCTCTTCTCTGAATGTCCTTACTATGGACACATAAAATCAGCTCAAATTGGAGTGCAATTCAAGCCCTGCTTCCCTCACTGTCAGTCTGTGGACTATAACATGGTATATGAGTGTTGCTTGAAATTCATCATATATTTCCACTCTTTGTCTTACTCTTCCTATTCGTACTCCTCATCGCCCACTTCCTCTTCCTCCTCATCGCCCACCTCCCATACACACTTGTTCTCGTCCTCTCACATTGATTCTTCTATCCATTCTCAGACTTTCTCCTTCCCACTTTCAACCACCTGTTTGCTCTCGAAATTGGCTTATATTGGTTGTGTCACATCATTTGATACAAGTGAAATCAATTTTGAGTGTTTGTTTAATCAATGACATGCGTTCTCTATTTGTATTTGATTGTTGCCACTTGTGTTTACTAGTATGTATGACGTGTTTACTAGCATGGATGACGTGCATTAAAGTGCAGAATGTATTTTGAGACTGAGAATTTGTTTAGAGTATTGCTGAAAGGTTTAAGTGAGAGCTGCAAATTGTGTTTTACCATGTGAAATAGTTTAAGGTATTGGCAACAGACTGCACAGTAAGGTTTCAAAAAGCAGTAAACAAACCAATGGGTGACGTCACTTTAACTATGTCCACTTTTTATATACAGTCTATGGTCTCAACTAGACAAATACTGTTACTTGGCCACTTCGTAGATCTCAGTTTTACACCAATTAATGTAGACTTCTTACGCACGAAAACAAAACAAATACATGTTAACTTGTTGATAGGAAACCACTTGGTTGGGTTGAGGCCGTGGTTTGAGTTAATAGATGAGGGATTTGTCTCCAGGCATCTTTAACTAAGGAAATCCAAAGCGGAAGGAGGGAGATGATGGGGATGTTACATGGTCCACGGCAGGGTCTAAATGTGTTTAACTGTGGCGCTGCTATTGGCGGAGCTGGAACAGGAGCAGCAGCATGCTGTCATGAACAGTCAGTCATGAATCTGGTTATTGATCTATTCACTTGGAGGACTCCTGGTTTTTGGCCTTGCTAAAAACACACCTGGTGTGCCTTCATGTTTGTATTGGAAATAAACCTTTTCAATCTCCTTAAACACTTGAATGTCTTTAGGCATTTATTAAACAGAAACTTAGAATAATTCAATTGGATGCATTTTACAAATGGTTAGGAGGTCTGATGCAGAGAGAAAGTGCAACATTGTTTTATACATTTACAATTATTGATGAAAAAAAACATACGGATGACCTGCATGCACCTTGTTGTGAAAACTTGCATTTAATTCAGTTTATTTGGATAGCCCATTTTCACAAATTACAAATTTGTCTCAGAGTGCTTCATATGGAGGACTCAAAATTACTTAAGAATAAATAAATAAATAAATAAATGCATTAATAAATATAGGAATAAATTAATAAATGCTTAAATAAATGTATAAATAAATAAATACAAGAATGAATAAATATAAGTTATAAATCAACAGAACATCATTCAATAAATATATTTCTACGTTTCTGTATTTCTTAATTTATTTATTTCTCTAATTATGTGTCCACACGTATTTTTTAATTTATTTATGTGTGACATTTACGTGTCCGTATATTCAAATGAGCTGGGGTTGTCCGAACCTCTGTCTAAAGCATGATTGGTCAAGTCGGGGAGCAAGACAAAAGCAATCGATCCCTAGCACTTGGACCTGTGGACGAACAGCGTTTATTATGCATTTGTGTCTGTACATTCTAAAAACTATGTTGAGTCACGGAATGTAATTTAAGGATGTTTTAAGCCGAGAAGTTAGTGGTTTAAGCATCAAACCTGTGGTCGGTTTATCGAGATTCAGCCCAATAAGGATATGCGATGGAGATTTGAGGTCCTGCTCGCGGGACCAGTGAGCTCTTAGCGCCGGGCGCTCAGCTTGCTGTGTGGCCGACGAGAGCAACCTCTCGACAGGACTTTTTGAAATGCTCCGCTGGCACTGATGTCTCCGTAGCGGCTAAACATGAGATATAATTAGGTTTGGGAGGATCTAAAGAGCACAAATAGTTTATTATTTATTAAAAGATAAAGTTACGTCAATTGGACTGAGGGTTAAGATTCATAACTTCATCGTACCTGCAAACTTGTGACCGTTCGGCGAAATTTGACGTTTTTAAATAAAAATAGGTCATCCACGTGAATACTGTAGATCCGAACAGTTTTTGTTTTTGGGTGGGGGGGGGGGTAAATTGGACAGCCGCCGTTTATGATATTGGAGTGAGACACAAGGGGAACATGCAATGTGGTGATCTTCGCAATAAAACATATTTGATGGGACACGTTGAAGGAGCAGGCTCCTGGAACAGAATCACGGAACAGAATCATGGAACAGAATCATGGAACAGGCTCAAAGCTCAGCAGAGCACACAAGTTACAAAAAGGAAGTTGGTTCATGAATGACTTTTACCATATTATATATAATGATAATGTAAAGCTGTTATTACTATTATTAGGGCCTGATCACTGAATTATTCAGAGGGATTTTTTTCCTAAAATGTTTGTTATTATTTGAATAAACAAAAGACTGTAGTTATAAAAGCTTTGAGGTGTCATCAAACAATGTGGATGTGGTGTGGAGACAACAACAAAAAGTCACCTGCACCCCCGTTGTCACTTTTTTCACCCCTCATGAGTTTGCAGGTATGCTTCATATTGTAGCGACTATGGGTCAGAAAGCTAAGAGACGTATATTTTATTACCGTTTATTCGTAGCCTATGTCCAACGACAGTGAACACCGCAACATTCTACTCCACTGTAAAATATTTTACAGTGAATAATTGGAGTAAATTTATGAGCAAGAACAGTTGATGTGTTGACGTCACAAGACCAGAAAGACCGTCCTGCGTCCTCGAGAGTCTGGAATCCCAAGACCAGACCCCCAAGACCAGACTCCAAAAGAACTCGAGTCTGTTCTCACTGTACTTGAAATTGATAAAAGGCTGAAGTCAAAAAGCTGTCTGCTAATGGTGAACTGAGCGAGCCAACTGCAGCATCATGTGCCAGGCAGGAGTAGTAGAGCATAACACACCAGGTTCATCACACTCCTGTGACCAATCAGGCTTTAGACAGAGGTTCGGACCGCCCAGCTCATTTGAATATACGGACACGTAAATGTCACACAAATAAATTAAGAAATACGTGTGGACACATAAATAGATACAGAAATGTAGAAATATATTTATTTAATTATGTCCTGTTGATTTATAACTTATATTCATTCATTCCTGTATTTATTTATACATTTATTTAAGCATTTATTTATACATATATTTGAGCATTTATTTATTTATTTATTCCTATATTTATTTATTTATTTATTTATTTATTTATACTTAAGTCATTTTGAGTCCTCCATAGCTTTACAATCTGTACATATAGACATCCCTGTCCCAAAACCTCACATCGGATCAGGAATAACTCCCAAATAACCCTTCACGGGGAAAAAAGCGAAGAAACCTTCAGGAGAGCAACAGAGGAGGATCCCTCTCCAGGATGGACAGATGCAATAGATGTAATGTGTACAGAGGGACAGATTTAGAGTTAAAACACATTCAATGAATATGACAGTGTAGTTCGTAGTAGGCATATTCCACGATGGAGACCTCCAGGATCCATCAGGCAGATGGAGGTACAGAGGAGTGGGCGGAGTCTCAACAGTGGGCGGAGTCTCAACAGGGCAATGGCATAGTTGGTAGTAGGCATATTCCACGATCCAGACCTCGATGATCCATCAGGCAGATAGGATCTATGAAGTCTCGACATGTAATGTCTCATAGGGTCCGATGACCCTATGAGACGTGAAGTCAAAAGGACTCCGGGGAGAAAGCAAAGTTAGTCATGTGCAATAGAGATTTACAAATTAATCCATAAGAGAAAAGAGGAGATAGGTGCTCAGTGTATCCTAAGCACAATAAAAGCATATAGCAGCATATCAAGGGGCTGGACCAGGACAAACCTGATTCAGCCCTAACTATAAGCACTGTCAAAGAGGAAAGTGGCAGCATGCCTTACGCTGATCCACTCCTGACTAGCGTCTTACTTAACGTACCGACGTGAAAGCGCTATCAATTGTCATCCTCGGTGAACGCAAATTAGTTAATTCCACGGAAACTGTTTTTAAAAAAGAACATATCTGGTTTCTGTGCTTCCTCAACACCTATACTATGACTTTCTTTCAATAGAGGCAGTTATGACTTGTTTTCCACATACAAAAAAAACAATATATTTTTAATATTATATGTATTTATATTTATTTGTAATATTATATTATATTTTTAATATTTCCCAGGGGGCACTGGCGGCTCAGCAGACCAAGAGCCAAACAGAACTCAAAATATTTGTGGATTTGGATCTGGCTCGGTGTCACCTCGACTTTGCACCGTAATCATGCTCTCGTCATGCAATGCTGCATTCTATCAAACGTGACTGCAAAAGCTCCGCCTTCAGGCACCTTGAAAAGTAAATTATTTGTTACGTCATTGTTTGTTCTGCTAAAGTGGAACTAATTGAAACTCTCCTAATGTACGATATTTAGGTATCTTCTGTTTAAGAGCCTGAGTTAGCCTATTGGGAAATTGCTCACACAGTGCAATACAGAAGTGTTTTTCAATGTTCCGTATTTTCACGATGAAAATAATTTCCCAAAGTTGGCAGTGGGCTAAATGCTCCCTTGGCCCCCCAACAGAGTGTCTCTCATACGATAACTACTGTCGTAGTAGTGAAGGTCATCAATGTGCAGTCAGAATAATGGACAGTGTGCAGCCACTCGTGTTGATATGAAAGTGGTGAGAATTCTGACTTTTTTAATACAAAATTTGGTTAAGATAATACGTGCAGCTGTTCGTTTAATTTTTATTATTAAATATCAATAATACAGAGATCATACAGACGGTGAAGCGCAACTTTGTATCAGAGGCCAAGGGGCCACTTAGCAAGTGTAGGTACTTGTTGGGAAACCAGGTGTCAACTTTAGCAATCCCAGCGAAGATGTTTGACGTTTAAAATGTCATTTATTTTTGCTGGCAATGTCACAGAGGTGTTGATTCCCCTTAGGGCAATCTCAGAGGCTCTAGTTTGTAGTGGTGTGTCTTAGTTTAGCCACAGTACCATAATATGGTCTTATAGGACATAGATCTTCGTTAATGTACACGGTCAGCATTGCATCGTTCAGAGTTGTGACCGCTGTCAGTGCGCCAACCAGCATGGTCGCAGCTGTTCAGTTTTCCAAAGTGCTGTGATGCTGCAAATCCTTGCAGTGGTGAAAATATACATTACCCCCCATGTGAATGCAACCTTGCCTGCATTGCCACTGGGTCGGATCAGATGGGTGAGGGGGGGCGGCCCCCGGCAATGCAGCCACAGAAACAGGCCTCCAGTCCCAGCTGGGCACATTCCCAGATGGATCCCTCTGTAAACACACACACACACACACACACACACACACACAGTAAGTGATTGATGGTATAAATAGTTTGTTATCCATTAGCATGAATACATATGCGCCAATACATCCCAATACACACACACATTTAGTGTATTGTCAGTAAGGTCGCCAGCAGTGCACAATGAATGTAATTTGCATTATGCATGTCTGTTTGGATTCTGTCTCGGCTTCAATCGTGCCACACTAACTGAGCCTTGAAATAAAATAAAAAGCCAGAATGCTCGAGAGGATTTCCGGGCTATGTCTCGACCTGGCAGAGGTTTCTGCACTGCAAAAATTGTAATCGAAGTAAAATGAAATATCTCAAATTAAGGCAATTGTTAAGTATGGTTCGAAACTGCGGTCCCGTGCTTGATATAAAAAGAGAATCCGAATCTGATGATTACGTTTTAACAATATTTAATGGCAGAAGCATAAGCAGTAAATTAGGGCTACGATCGTAGGGCCGAGCGGAGCGTTACGCCACAGACTAAAAGCAACGTTGCTGATAGGGGATGTCTTGTAAACTAGCGTCCGTCTCGAGACTGAATCTCATCTCGCACACACGTTATATCAGGATCCACTTTCACACCTTTCCTCTAAACGTTAGCTCCATTGGTCAGTTCAGCATGCTACGCTCTCGTTGGCTTACGGCCAGCTAACAGGTAATGAGCCGGGTCAAACGTCATGATCCCGACCCAAGCTACTTCCGGTCACCTGGGCGGAAGTCTCACGTGACACTCCTGCTCCAATCAACATCACGGATTTCCACCGGCTTCCAACTCACGTGGCAACATGTAAACAACAAACTAACTTTCATTCTCATGCAGCATACATATAAACAAACATAAACATACAGGTATTACAAACATATTCATAAACACATTACTTCTGCCATTGACATATGCATAGAGTAGACATTACCTCCATGCTTCATAACACAACAATAACAATATCAATATTCTCCCTAATATTTCTATAATCATATCTTGCTATATGTATTATTAAAACACAAACGTATTATGTACATGTGCAAAGTCAAAATGAATTATTACAACTTAACACAATCTATGCTTGTTTTTTGACTGACAAGATATTCCTTCTTACAAGGCAGTTTTAATGTTGGAGCATTTCACTTGTTTTAAGAAATCTTGGCAAGTCAAATTTTCCTATTTTGTTGGCAGATAATTTGGCTTATTTCAAGTAATATTCCCTCATTTTATTACTTTTTTTCCTTGTTTTTTTAGGCTGAATTTTTGCAGTGTGAGATGGCGGAATACAAGATACAGTTTGTCCGTGATGGTAAACAATAATAAAGACAGCCACACTCGGTGTAGTTGAGTATAATTAGAAAGTGATAGCACTGGAACAGACTACAACAAAGCTGTCCACATAAATTGGCGCGATGGCTCACCTGACCTGGGTCGTTTGTGGTTTAATTCATTTTATGTAGACCAATATCACAAATTAGCCTCAGAGGGCTTTACAATCTGTACACATACTACACTCCTCCCCCAAGAAATAGAAACAAAATGTCATGGGGTAAACGGGGAAGAAACCATCAAGAGAGCTACAGAGGTGGATCCCTCTCTGCTGATGGACAGAAGCAATAGATGTCATGTGCAGAGAAGGAAGCATTACAGAATTACGTAAACACGTTTAATGAATATGACAATGGTGGTCAGACCATTGGAATTAAACTGCAAAAAGGACTTCCAGCTCAAAGTGTAAGTCTCAGATTGTACTGCTGACCTTGAAGGGCGTGGTCAGCCTTCCTGTGAACGTCTGAAACATTTTTGCAGTTATTTTACACTCTTAAACAAGACGGCTCGGGGCTTGTTTTTCACCTTTGTCATGCTGTGGTCTGTAAAGTTGTAAGTACTTCTTTGTGCTGCTTGGCTGCCGGAGTAAGGCGCTCTGCTTGTACCTTCATCTGAGTGCTGAGGACCAACATTTATTAGAGATTTGAACAAGACGGGAACAGAAAACAGAATGTAAAGCTCAGTGTGACTATTTGATTTTTAATGAGCTTTTTGTTCATGTGAGGAGGGGAGTGCGTGTGTGAACTTGTGCCCATGAACTGCATGTAAGTTGCATTAGCTGTGCCTGTGTGTGTGCGCAGCTTCCCTGCTGTATGTGTGAAAGCAAATGTATATATTTAGGTTTTCTCTGAGCAGCAGTTTCCTCGTCTCCCGCTGCTGAAGAGCTATTTGGTGAAACAATTTTTTTTCTTCTGTTATTAGGAGGCATGTGGCCGTCTGAATAATGCATCGAGAACATCGCTTTGTTTTGGCAGCGTGTGCAGTAATGTTCTAAGGCCGGGCAGTCCAGAAGGCCACCATAATGCTTCGCCCCGCATGCTGTTAATTATACATGAGCAGCGAAGTGGCTTTCTTCGTAAATCGTAATGACAGCTACAGCGGTGAGAAACTACCGTGGACTTCAGCGGACCGTGCACAGCAGGCAAATTTCGCCCGCGGCGTCCGATTGGCCGAAGACCCGTATTAGGCGGGCGAGCCAGGGTGCTTTTGTTTGGTTGTCCAAGATTGTCCAATGTTTTTAAGGGGGATGTGAAGTAACAGTCACTTAGGTAGCCTTTTCTGGGGTTAGATGAATATAACTCTCGAGCTGTGTGTACAAAGCGGGCGGCTGATGTTTGTGTTGATGAACATCAATCAATACCTCATTTACACTCCCCACAGGTGTGGCTGGATGTAGATTTTATGAAAGCCATTAAATATCTTATTTGCATATCGATACTTGTGCCCGCTCTTCCACTCTTTGGACCTGTCGATACAGCCAGGAGGAAGTGCAGTCTGATGGCTGTCTTTTCGCTTGGCCGTGGCTATCTGTAATGTCCGTACACTCTCATTCTCTGCTCACCTGACTAACAACAACAATTATGATTGAGACGAAGGATGATTAAGGTCAGGTTTTGGTTGCACAAATCATATATAAATCTGGCGTCCAGTGCCAATTGACAGGAAACGTCAAATAAAAAGCTTCTTTAATTTTTACAAAATATTACTATATATTGTCACTTAAACTAAAGAGTTCACTAAGAGTGATCTGGTATATATTAAACATAATCATTTGATCAAATACATCTATGAAACATTGATCTGTGCAACATTTAATGTTACCTATTATGCTTATATTCAGGTCCATACTTGGTATTTTAGGGGGTTTCTACTAGAAAAAAATGTACAAGCTTCAATGTTCAAAAAATAAATTTATCTCATACCGTCCGTCCGGACATACCTGTGTTCACCTTGCAATCCAACGCTCGCACAACATTAACCAAGCGCTAACCTTCTGCATATAATAGATATCATAGATCCTATTTGCCTGATGGATCATCGAGGTCTGGATCGTGGAATATGCCTACTACCAACTATGCCATGGTCCTGCTGAGACTCCGCCCACTCCTCCTCTCTACCTCCATCTGCCTGATGGATCATCGAGGTTTGGATCGTGGAATATACTTAGTACCAACTGTGCCATGGCCCTGTTGAGACTCCGCCTACTGTTGAGACTCTGCCCACTCCTCTTGCCATCCATCTGCCTGATGGATCGTGGAGGTCTTGATCGTGGTCCTTCTGTACACATTACATCAATTGCACCTGTCCATCCTGGAGAGGGATCCTCCTCTGTAGCTCTCCTGAAGGTTTCTTCCCTTTTTTCCCTGTGAAGGGTTATTTGGGAGTTCTTCCTGATCCGATATGAGGATTTGGGACAGGGATGTCTATGTGTACAGATTGTAAAGCACTCTGAAAATAAATTCAATCTGTGAAAATGGGCTATACAAAACAAACTGAATTGAATACAACACAATAGGTTGCCCTCGATGCCGGAGGGTGAGTGGGGGGAGGGCTTCGGCCCAAGCTCCAAAATATGTCGAATAGGGATAAGATCCCACTGCATGCACATCTGTATTTTACCCTTCACATAAAGTAGTATCGTTTTCAAGCATTAAGTCAAGAATGTACTTACTACTGTATAAGTGAAGTAGTCCTTCAGAACCAGACTGGACATTATTCCTGGCTATCGCAATCGATTTTTTACATACAACTACGAATAACATTGACTGCACCAATTCTTATTTGTATTCATATTGATGGATACAATGACGGTCAAGTTTGATTTTAAATGATGGCACTCATTGAGACAACCCCACAAAGAAGTATCACTTTACTGTAGATCTTTGACACTGTTTAATGCCTTTCTAATCTCATCTCAATGTTTTAGTTTCATGGCTTGCAAGCTCACTGTTTCGGTTCAGTTCTCAAACTTTCTCTAGCAGCCAAAAGACATTTCAATTAAAAAAGCTCTGTTGCGTGGCTTGTAGGGCACAGTGTATTTGTTCAACAACAAAGACATAGTTAGCAGCATAGTGCAGCATTTATCAGCTAAAGACCCGATAAAAAGTATTATTATTCCAGTAATATTTGTACAGTGGCCACACAAATAAGTGCTATTGTGTATGTCTGCTTGATGTCTAAATAAGCAACGGTTTGCTAACTTAAGTGAAAATATTAGTATTATTTTATTTAAATTTAATATAAACAAATAAGTGTAACAAGTGGAGAATAGTTGTAGATTCAAGGATACAATGTCGGTCACAGAGCAATAGCTATCCTATTACATTTTCTCCATAAGCTACAGGTCACATATAGAATGCTACTCTATGGATTTAGGGAATTTGTGCCACAGATTTCGGGTAAGGGTAGCGGCTATTCAGCTGTTTCAAAAACTAAATATTCTCATGGTCAATGATGAAGGTCGCAAATGCAAGACTTTTATTTCTTTCAAATGACATTCCAGTCAGCTGTAAATCTACGCTAGCAACCTGCTATGCGGACAAGCTTTGTACTCGACGAACTGGGTGCAAGGGTTCGAAGTTCCAACTTCTGTTATTATTAACTGCACGAATATAAGCTTCTTCTTACTCACTTTAACATTTGGGTTTGGAGAACAATGCCTTGGTGCTTAGAGGCGGGCAGCACACACATTGCAGTTTGCCAGGAGGTTGTCTTGCTTCCTGCATTCGGTGGACCCCTGCCCGACAGTTAATATGATAACGGTGGAGCCCTGCCATTGATGTGTGTGCAGCCCATTGTGAAGCTAAGCTCCCCATAACGTAGTTGAGGGAGTGGGCAGATTTGCAGTTGCTAAATATAGGCTAGGGCTCAGGATTTGAATGCTAATGATGCTACTTGAGATGTTTTCTGACACCTGTGGACATTAAAAATGGTAATGTGGCATCTGCTAACCAACATGCCCTTTAGTTAAGTTTAAAATAGCGTTGCTTCATTCATGGAGTTCTTTTATACTTGCAAATACCATTCAAGCAGAAGAAGTGTTTGTGCCTGACTCTGCTTGTAGATGTTTAAAGCGACACTATGTAACTTTTCCCCTGTAGCGCCTCCTTCAGGTATTTAACGTTTACTTCAGTGCCGTGAATCTCTAGCTCTCGAGCCATATATGGCTCTTACGGCTAGTGAGTTCACAGCTGATCGATGCGCGCTGCCGGCAGCGCATCTCGGCAGCGGCAGCACGCATCGATCAGCCTCGGCTCGGTGTTCTCCACAGCAGCATGTCATTCTGTCTGTACGCCTCGCGTAGCGGAGCAAATAAAAAGTCACCTGCGAGCGTGGACTGGCACTATATGACGTTGGGTAATCACTGCCAGAAAGCAAGTTGAAGTACTTCCTGTTGCCCAACCGGAAGTACCGGGCCAGTCCCAACATCTTACATTCAGCAGTTTTCTGGCCACAGACCCCCGATGTCAGTGGCGGATGCGCAAATCGCCTTATTAAAAGTCATTGTAGCGGCACAATTTTTTTCAAGCTGTTATTTTAAAGGTGGAAAAGTTACATAGTGGGGCTTTAAGTTATTTGGCTCCATCACTTTGTTCAAACCCTCTTACCTCTGACTCATCCCCATTCCTCTCCTGCTCCTCTGTGTCCCTTTCTAGTTGGTGCTACCAGAGTACTCCATCCATGGACTCTTCTGCATCATGTTCCTGTGTGCCCAGGAGTGGCTGACAGTTGGCCTGAACATCCCCCTGCTCTTCTACAACACGTGGAGGTGACTATGCAATCCATCGCTTTGTGTGTGTGTGTGTGTGTGTGTGTGGGTGTGTGTGTTTGTGTGCTTCCAGTTTGAGTGAATGGGCTTGGTTCTGCCAGCCACAGATAGAGTAGGAAGCGGCATTGTTCACGTCAAAACACATTCAACAAGTTGCATAGAACTATTTTTTTCCTGGATTACATTTACTTTTGAAATGTCACCAATATGTTTCCAATCATATTCCATGCAGGTCCCCATTGTGGTAAAGTTGTTGTCCTGTGTAAAACTAAAAGTCAATGTTGACTGACCTAAATAACACAAGATACAAACAAAAAACAACCACTGCTAATTTAAACCATGATTTTTAAATAAACCTAACAAATTATGTCCCCCCTTTTTTTACAGCGTTATTTACATGCCTACAACTGTAACCGTTCCAGGAGAAACAGTGTTTCCCTCGAAGAGTGAATACAAATGTAATTTAGTTGTATTTACTGTAATTGCGTAAGAGACAGGGTTGCCCGACCTAACACTGGAAAATGTAAATATTTTTTTATTAAAACGGCTAATCTGAAGAAAGTCCCATCACTTGATACCTTAAGACTGTTCTACCTTTTTTAAGGTTCTCAGCTCTAAGCTTATTGTTTCCTAATATAGACAGAAATAGAAATATGGTATAATTCCATTTCCTATACAACTAGTCACGTACGTTTCGAGCAAACATTACTCAAGACAGGATAAATCAGTTTGAGTGGGTGTTCATGGTAACAAAGGCTCGTCATCCAGTGCAACAGCGATGATGTATTTTTAATAGCTATTGGTTAACCAAGGAGCACTTTTGCACAGGGGAAGAAGATATATCAGGATTGGGATACATGCCATGTACATATTTAATTGAACCTTGCTTTATCTTGTGTTATTCTGGACAACCAATGTTCTGAAGAAAATGCATGGTTAAAAGCCTGCATATCAGTGTTCTAACACATCTCAAGGCAATGTCTGAAAAATGGGTCACCAGTCAGTGATCTTTAGATTTCCTTTGCCGCTACTTCTTTGTCTCTTTCCGTCTTTGTTGCTGTTCTTTCCGCCTGGGCGGGGTTAGACGTTAGACTGCTGGCAGCCTGATTGGTTTAATCTTATGAGCTCAGCTGGTTGAAGTTACAGGCTGAGAGGAGAGGGAGTAGAGAAGAGCCAAAGAAAAAAAACAACATCTCTCATTAATTGGAGATTGTGCCAGATGCCCAGGGGCTACAGATGCTGCTTCCTCCACTGCAGAGAGAGAGAGAGAGAGAGAGAGAAAGAGAGATATGCAAGAGGGTGGGAAGTGAATGAGGAAATGGCGGGAGGCAGGACGTTGAGTCAGGAGTGAGTGATAGGAGAGAAATCTAATATTGACAAGGTGATTCAGAGGAGAGTGTGAGATGTATGGATGTGTGTATATGTGCACGACTGCCATGTGATGCTCTGCAGGGTTCTGGATGTTGCTGGGGAGGAGGGGGCCTGGGGTTCTGCTTTAAGAGGCCAGATTTACAACGGTGAGAAAAGCTTGAGAACATACATGCATATGTGACTGATGACCATAGTTTATGGTAACCAAATGTATGCTCAGTCATTTCACAGTTATGAAAGAAACATTGTATGAACATGCATAAAGCACATGTTGGTAAGTGGCATACACACCAAATGAATAATGATACTTTCTGGTTGAACTGCAATACCCATCATACCATGCAAAACATTATTTTAATCTTTAAATGTGTGACATTTGTGTGACGGGCTGCTGATCTGTTACATTAATACATTAATACATTCATCAATTAATACAGAATCAATTTCATTTGTGTCAGCTCTGGGATCCATAAAAGACTAATTTCCCCTATAAAAGTAACTTCCCTTTGTAAAACATATTTTTACGTTTCTGAATTCTAACAGACCCACATAAAGAAGTCTCCCTGGGATGTAAGAGCTCCAGGAAACATCTTACAATCCCCCAAACGTACTCCGTTATTAATTACAACCAGGTTTTTCTCTTCGGGTGACAGTGCACATTTTCATTTTATACAGCTTTAAGAGGGAGCTGGTTGCGTTTACAAATATTGATTATGCTAAGAGCATAGCAATAACGTATGCTGATTTTAAATCAGTCAGAAGGTGATGAATGGTTGTTATTGAAAACAGAAGAAAATTATTCATTTGAAAATCAACATAAAGAGTTAATAATAATACATTTTATTTGGAGGCACCTTTCAAGTCACCCAAGGTACAATATGATACAGGATAAAAGCATGAAAGATAGAAACAACATTAAAGCGACACTATGTAACTTTTCCTCTGTAGCGCCCCCTTCAGGTATTTAACGTTTACTTCAGTGTCGTGAAATTCTGGCTCTCGAGCCATATATGGCTCTTCCGGCTCGTGAGCTCACAGCTGATCTCAAAGCTGATCGGTGCGTGCTCCCTGCAGCGGCCTGACAGCCGCAGCGAGCCTCGTTCAGCCGCGGCATGTCATTCTGTCTGTACGCGTCGCGTAGTGGAGCAAATAAAAAGTCACCTGTGAGCGTGGACTGGCACTATATGACGTTGCGTAATCATTGCCAGAAAGCAAGTTGAAGTACTTCCTGTTCCCCAACCGGAGGCACCGGGCGGTTCGCAACATCTTACATTCAGCAGTTTTCTGGCCACAGACCCCCGATGGCAGTGGCGGAGGCGGAAAACGCCATATTAAAAGTCATTGTAGTGGCACAATTTTTTTCAAGCTGTTATTTTAAGGTGGAAAAGTTACATAGTGGGGCTTTAAAGCAGAACATCAACACAGCTCAGTGGGGAGAGTGGTTGTCCCGTAACCGCAAGGTAGCAGGTCCGATCCCCGCTCTCCCCATTAGTTGCAGGCCGAAGTGTCTTTGAGCAAGACACTGAACCCCACCAGTTGCTCCCCGGGCGCATCACTGAATGCAGCCCACTGCTCCTTCATAACGAAGGATGGGTCAAATGCAGAGAAAGAATTTCCCCATTGTGGGATCAATAAAGGATACATTATTATTATTAAAAACGAGTGAAGTGCACAGGGTCCAGTTATAAAGAGTAAGCCAGTTTGAACAGGTGAGTTTTGAGTTGAGACTTGAATGATGTGATGAAGTCTGATTGTCTTATGTGTGGGGGGAAGGAGTTCCAGAGACTGGGTGCTGAGCAGCTGAACGCTCGGGCACCCATGGTACTGAGGCGTGACGTGGAGATGGTTAGCAGTTCAGAAGAGGATGAACATAGGGTGCGGGAGGGAGTGTATTCCTGAAGGAGGTTGTAGAGGTAAGTGGGGGCTAGATTGTGAAGTGTCACAGGTTCACACTGGTAGCTCAAGTGCAGAAGAAGTCTTGGCTCAGAGTTTAAGGAACAAATGTTTTTACTAGTGTTGTTACGAGATGTGCTGACGCTTCGAAGCGTGTGTCGATTAATGGAGGGGGCGTTTCCTCGAAGCGAGTATCGAGGCTTGCTTCATTTAGGGGAGGAGCCAAAAATGATGACGTCCGAAGCCTCGCTGCCCGGCTGTACCACGTGACCTCTTCGGCAAGCAGTTCAGATTTTGCCGGGAGGTTTGACAATATAAACCCCTCAGGCTCCATTCAACATTTGGGTTGTTGGTTGAGAGTTTAGAGAGAGATACTTTTAGGAGAGTTAGGAGAGTGAGGAGAGAAGGATAGGTGATAATATGAAACTGTTGAGAAACTGTTACTTCTGAATGAAAATAAATAAAATATCCCCTGTCCTGTACATCACTGTCCAAATTAAACACTCATATTCAGTCCCCTCTTCCTAGTTCCACAAGCATTTCACTGACCTCTGCCTGCTTAAGCCCATGCCATTTTCCTAAAGTGACATAATAACATTATTACACAACCTGCCATATCACATAATACTACCAATTTGGGAACAATTACACACACAGAATACATTAAAAAAATATTTTATTATGCACATTTGTGATAAATTATGTACAAAAATGAATTGGTCATACATGTTTGTAATTCATAGTCATTCCCAACAGCCATAACAGACAACAATCCAATGCATCACATTATGTGGTTCAAATACAGCTGCCTGTGATTATAAACTTGGCCATTAGGTGGTGTTGTGAAAACATGAAGCTTCGAGAAATAAACCCTTTCTCGAACCAATTGGCTGAAGTGGTTTGACGCTTCATGAGGCTTCATCTCGCCATCATTAGTTTTTTTACTTAATCAGACTGGTCACAAGCGATTTGACACGAGGGGCAAAACACACAACAATCTGGCAGGGGACAAAGCAAAGACTGGGAGAATATATAAGGTGGGTAAACACAGGTGTGGGACATCAGGAATCAGCGAGACGGGAGTGACGTCAAAGACAATCAGGAGAGGCTGAGGGCAGGTGAAGGGAATGACCAATTCCTGGGGAGACAGACACAACATTAACATGGAGAGCTTTATAGGTGAGAAGGTTTTTGCAGTCGATGCGGTATCGTACAGGGAGCCAGTGAAGTTGGATAAGTACAGGAGTGATGTGGTCCAATAATTTGGTACAGGTGATGATCCGGGCGGCCGAGTTCTGAATGATTTGCAGTCCGTTTACGAGTTTGGTGGGGAGTCTGGTGAAGAGGGCATTGCATTAGTCGATGTGGGATGTGACAAATGAGTGGACCAGGATTTTTGGTGGTGAGAATTGTAAGGAGTTTGGAGTTAGCTGCACAGAGAAGGTCGGTGACTTTGTCAAGGGCTGTTTAAGTGCTATGTTTTGGACGGAAGCGATTTGACACAAAAGGGTTCATGGAAAGGGTTCATGGAAGTTGTTTGTGTCATGGTGGGACTGTAATTGTGCGGCAAGTGTTTTGGATCTGAAGGGGAGGTTTGGAGATGGGCCGGTAATGGTTAAGGACAGCTGGGTCAGCACTGGATAGGTGTGATGGCAGCCAGTTTCAGAGTGGGGGTAGGCTTACAGTACCAGTGGTGAAGGAGTTCACTATGTTGGTGATCATGGGGGAAATGGATGGCAGAAAGGCAAGGGAGGTGGGAAGAGGATTGAGCTGACAGTTGGTGGTTTGGTCTTTATGGATGAGTTCCGAGATGGTGTGTTCTGATACTGTGGTGAAGTCGGAGAGGGAGCTGATGAGAGGTTGGCCAGTGGAGATCATCCAGGGTGGATTGTTTGAGGAGGTGCAACATAAGGCCAGCTGTTGGTGAATGGTATTGCTTTCAGAGCTGAAGAAGTCCAGGAAGGTAGTGCACTGATCAGTGGAGATGTCTGGAGGGAGGGTTTTAGGAGGCTGAAGTAAGCGGCTGATTGTTAAGAGTACTCTGCGGTTGCCTGTAATAGTGTTGATTAGGTAGGAATAGTATGAAGATTTAGTAGTGCTGAGGGCTCTCTTGTAGTGATCTTTTTGTACAGTTGCTCCAATCGACGGCCAGTGGCTTTGAGCTGGCGGAGCTCCGGTGTGAACCAGGGAGCAGTGTGAGTAAATGAGAGTGAGAGGCAGGGTGATGAGGGAATGGGAGAGGCAGTTATTGTAGTGAGTTACAAGGTCAGCGAGGGAGGCTACTGGGGTAGGGGTGAGGTAAGAGCTGATAAGGGTGGAGAGATATGTGGTGTCGATATTTTTTATGTTTCTGAAAGAGATGGTGCGTTGTTCTTTGGCTTTGTGTAGTTGGGTGTGAATGTCAAAAAGTACAGCTTTGTGGTTGGAAACAGGGAAATCAGTGACATCAATGTTAGTGGGAGTGATGTCAGTACGACAGATTAAGTCAAGTATTTGACCTTTGTCATGGGTTAGGAGATTGACATGTTGTATAATACCAAAACAGTCCAGGAGTGATGTGAGGATAACAGTGGGAGACAATGAACATACAGGTGTTAGTTGTGATAAGAATTCATTGAGGAAAACAGCAGAGGGTTGTGGTGGTCTGTATATGGTTAAAATGATAGTGGGTTTGGGTCCTGTGAGTTTTACAGCTAAACACTCAAAAGAGTGATGGGGGATTGTGACAGCAGTGACTTTGTTATCACGGTGAAGGAGAGCGAGATCACCCCCCCTCCCAGTCGCATGGGATTTACTAATAAAAGAAAAAAACAGTGGGACAGCCTCATTAAGCTGGGAGAAGTCATTTGGCTGTTGCCAAGTCTCAGTGAAGCATAGCATGTCTAGCTTATGGTCAATAATAAAGTCAGCAATCAACAGAGCTTTGTTACTGAGGGATCTGATATCCAACAGACACAGTTTCAGACAGGTGAGTGGTGTATGTGGTTGCTTTGAGCAGGGGGGGGGAGTACACTGTAATTCCTTGAGAAGGTGCTGAGTAACACAGCGGCAGAGATGTGCTCGTGAGAGTCGAACATAGCGCAATCCAAAACAGATTAAAACTCTGCATGATGTAAAATGGGGAGCGACGTAATCCAACGGCAGATGGTCCAGGTGATAATGGTAAAGCCACAGAGCCAGTGCAGCTGGGGCAGAGGAGTGGAGTGTGCTGGTTGTAGCTTCACTGGACACAGTGCTGTTTCGGTGTTGGTTGAGCAAGCCAAATCCAGACAGATTTAAAGTGCAACATTCACACAAGACAATCCTGATTAATCAATAAAAAAACAACGGAGGAGGCACGGCAGCAATTTGCCAGCGAACCCAACATATTCTGGCCTTATGGAGTTATAAATCATAATTTAACTCACTTTTATGCAGAGCAGTTGGAGGTGTAATTTACTTACGTAGCTGACTGGATTTAGATCAATAAACTCCAGCCTTGATACCATGAGAACCACATCCGTGACCTGGGTGAAAATATATTTTAATATATTCAATTCAGTTTATTTGTATAGCCCAGTTTCACAAATTACAAATTTGTCTCAGAGTGCTTTAAAATCTGTACACATAGACATCCCTGCCCCAAAACCTCACATCGGATCAGGAAAAACTCCCAAATAACCCTTCAGGGGGAAAAAAAAGGGAAGAAACCTTCAGGAGGTCAACAGAGGAGGATCCCTCTCCAGGATGGACAGATCCAATAGATGTAATGTTTACAGAAGGACATATTTAGAGTTAAAATACATTCAAGGAATCTGACAGTTTATCAATAGTTCATATTTAGGCATATTCCACAATGGAGAGTTTGGAGACCTCCCAAGTGGAGGAGTGGGCGGAGTCCCAGCAGGGCAGTGGCACAGCTGGTGTCAGGAACTCCCGATCCAACCATCGATGATCCATCAGCAGATGGGATCTATGCCGTCTCATAGGGTCCGATGACCCAATGAGACGTGAAGTCAGAAGGACTCCGGGGAGAAAGCAGAGTTAGTCATGTGTGATGGAGAGATGAAGATTCATCCATAGGAGAAAGAAAAGAGGAGAGAGGTGCTCAGTGCATCCTAAACGTCCCCAGCAGCTATAAGCCTATACCAGCATATCCAGGGGCTGGACCAGGGCAAACCTGACTCAGCCCTAACTATAAGCTCTGTCAAAGAGGAAAGTCTTAAGTCTACTCTTGAATGTGGTGACTGTGTCTGCCTCCTGGACCGAAATTGGAAGTTGGTTCCATAAAAGAGGAGCTTGATAACTAAAGGCTCTGGCTCCCATTTTACATTTTAAGACTCTAGGAACTACAAGTAGCCCCGCACTTAGTGAGCGCAGCTCTCTGGTGGGGCGATACGGTACTACAAGCTATTTAAGATATGATGGTGCATCACCAATTAAGGCTTTGTAAATTAAGAGAAGAATTTTAAAAGTGATTCTTGATTTGATTTTACAGTGAGCCAGTGCAGAGCAGCTAGTGCAGGAGTAATGTCAGCTAGTGCAGGAGTAATGTGATCTCTTTTCTTAGTTTTAGTGAGAATACAAGCTGCAGCATTCTGGATCAACTGGAGGGACCTAAGAGACTTATTAGTGCAGCCTGATAATAAGAAGTTGCAGTAATCCAGTCTCGAAGTAACGAACGCGTGAACCAATTTCTCTGCATCTTTTTGAAACAAGATGTGCCTGATTTTTGAAATATTACGTAGATGGAAGAATGCAGTCCTTGAGATTTGCTTTATGTGGGAGTTAAAGGACAAGTCCCGATCAAAGATAACGCCGAGATTCTTTACAGTGGTGTTGGATGCTAGAGTAATGCCATCTACAGAAATCACATCACCAGATAATTGATCTCTGAGGTGCTCAGGGCCGAGTAGAATTACTTTGGTTTTGTCTGAGTTTAACATCAAGAAGTTGCCGGTCATCCATGTTTTTATGTCACTAAGACATGCTTGAATTTTAGTGAGTTGGTTAGTCTCCTCTGGTTTTATCGATAGATATAGTTGAGTATCATCTGCATAACAATGAAAGTTTATAGAGTGTTTCCTGATAATATTGCCCAAAGGAAGCATGTATAAGGTAAATAGAATTGGTCCAAGCACAGAACCTTGTGGAACTTCGTGACTAACGTTGGTGGTCATCGAGGCTTCATCGTTTACAAATACAAACTGAGATCGCTCTGATAAATAGGATTTAAACCAACTTAGTGCGGTGCCTGAAATACCAATCGACCAGTCAATGGTGTCGAATGCAGCACTAAGGTCTAACAAGACCAGTACAGAGATGAGTCCTTTATCTGCTGCCATTAAGAGGTTATTCATAATCTTCACCAGTGCTGTCTCTGTGCTGTGGTGTTTTCTAAATCCTGACTGAAACTCTTCAAATAAACTATTCTGATGTGCGACCACTTTCTCAAGGATCTTAGAGAGGAGGGGGAGGTTAGAGATCGGTCTGTAGTTAGCCAAAACCTCTGGATCCAGAGTGGGCTTCTTCAGGAGAGGTTTAATTACAGCTACTTTGAAGGAATGTGGTACGTGGCCTGTTAACAAAGACACATTGATAATATCCAAAAGAGAGCTGCCAATTAAAGGCAAAACGTCTTTAAGCAGCCTAGTCGGGATAGGGTCCAAGAGACAGGTAGACGTGTTAGAAGTAGAAACCATTGAAGATAATTGGTCACGGTTGATAGGAGAAAAGTCATCTAAATATACACCAGGACATACAGCAGTTTCCAAAGCCATTCCACTTGAGGACAGATTGGCACTGGTTAAGGGCAAGAGATTATTAATCTTGTCCCTAATAGTTAAAATCTTCTCATTGAAGAAGTTCATAAAGTAATTACTACTGAGGTATATAGGAATACTGGGCTCCACAGAGCTGTGACTCTCCGTCAGCCTGGCTACAGTGCTAAAGAGAAACCTAGGGTTGTTCTTATTCTTCTCTATTACTGATGAGTAATATTCTGCTCTGGCATTGCGGAGGGCCTTCTTATAAGTTTTAAGACTATCTCGCCAAACTAAGCGTGATTCTTCCCGATTAGTTGAACGCCAAATGCTTTTGTGACGTTTGCTTTAATGTGTGGGTCTGAGGGTTATACCAGGGAGCAAACCTTCTCTTCCTCACTGTCTTCTTCTTCAGAGGGGCTATCAAGTCCAGTGTCATTCTCAGTGAGCCTGTGGCACTAACAAGATGATCAATCTGGGACAGACTAAAGTTAGACCAGGAGTCCTCTGTTATATTGAGACATGGTATTGAACCAAATCAATTCTTTAAATTTAGCTACAGCACTGTCAGTTAGACATCTGGTGTAGAAACTTTTGACTAACGGTGTACACTCCGGTAGTATAAACTCAAAAGTTATAAGGTTGTGGTCTGACAGAAGAGGATTCTGTGGGAAGACCTTCAAATGCTCAATGTCAACGCCATATGTAAGAACAAGATCAAGCGTGTGGCCAAAGCTGTGAGTGGGTTTCTGTACTCTCTGACGAAAGCCGATCGAGTCCAACAATGAGATGAATGCAGTACCTAGGCAATCATTATCAACATCCACATAAATATTAAAATCTCCTACAATAATAACTTTATCAGTTTTAAGAACCAAACTTGAACTACTTCCGCCGGTACTTCTGGCGGAAGTAGTTTAACTTGCTGTCTGGCAGCTTTACGCAACGTCTTATAGTGCCAGTACACGCTCGCAGGTGACTTTTTATTTGCTCCACTACGCGACGTGTAGAGACGGAATAACATGCCGCAACTGAACGGCTCGTTGCAGCGGCATCGACCAGCTGTGAGGGCACGTGACTGAAGAGCCATATATGGCTCGAGAGCCAGACGTTAAATACCTGAAGGGGGCGCTACAGGGGAAAAGTTACATAGTGTCGCTTTAATAGTCCTGTTTTGTTGCACTGCTGAAATAATGGTGTTAACTTGTATAAGGTTATTGTGTACGACTCCTCTTGTGTTTACTTTAGATTTATTTAATGTAAGTGGCCGTGGGACAGACACAGTCTTCACAGTCTCTATTCTAGAGTTGTGGATGGGTAACTGCTCGACAAGAAGAGCAGAGAAGGGTGTTAAACTACAACTCTGCTCCCAGTTCCTGATCTGAACCCCGGATTGTCATGGATTAGGTCCGGTGATCAACGTGGTCATATTCGCAGAAATGAGACGCGCTCCTTCCAACGTGGGATGGACGCCGTCCCTCCTCATCAGATCAGGTTTTCCCCAGAAAGTCTTCCAGTTGTCTACGTAGCCCACCTTATTCGCTGGGCACCACTTCGACAGCCAGTGGTTGAAAGACGACATACGGCTATATAATTCGTCAGTTTGCAAATTTGGGAGAGGGCCAGTGAAAATTACGGTGTCCGACAACGTCTTGGCATAAGCACACACCGATTCCACATTCATTTTACTGACTTCCGACCTACGGGCTCGGGTGTCGTTACCACCGGCATGTATTACAATCTGACTGTACCTACGCTCATCCTTCGACAGCAGTTTCAAACAAGACTCCACGTCGCCCGCTCTGGACCCCGGGAGGCACACTACCCTGGTCCGCGGCTTCGCTATCTTCACGTTCCTGACTATAGAGCTCCCGATAACCAGGGTGTTCTCCTCAGCGGGTGTGTCGCTGAGCAGGGAAAAGCGGTTCGAAAGGAGAAGTGGTTGGTGCACAGCAGGCTTCTGTATAGACTTATTACTCTTGTTTTTAGTCACATATCCGTCCGGCTGGCCAGGCGCTACTGGAGAAGAGCTAGTAGCTACCTGTGGCTCCGCACCGGCTACGGGAGAGGGCGGGCCAACTAGCATAGCTGACTGAGTTTCGATGGCGTGGAGCCATGCATCTAACCCACTTAGACCTGCCTCCAATCTAGCAAATAAACTGCACTTGTTGCATGTATCGTTATCATTAAGGGAGGCAGGGAGATAACTATACATGAGACACACTGAGCAAGACGGAAAGAGAGGGAGAGAAGGAAGAGACATGCTGTAGCTGCGGAGCTTACCTGTGCGTTGAGACGATGCGTTCAGGAGCAGCTGGGAAAATCAGTCCTGCTCTCTGCTCTGCTCTCTATGCATTGAGATACTTAATCAGACATCATAATATGCTGACATTATACTGCCGTTAAGAACTCGGCAACCTCACTGGCGATTGATCCATGAATATGTTATTTCCATAATGCCATAAATGTCAGTTTCATAAAAATGTAAATACCAAAGACACATGAGCAAGCTGTGGCAGACTTTTAAAGTATTTTATTCAACATTGTTTCCTGCACAAACACATTGTTATGATTCCAAGTAGACAGACATCTGTGAAATAAGTAAAAATAACCTTTAACCGGATAAAAGCTCAAAACTACTGACCCTAAGGTCTGTGTATGATGTCTGACCGAATCACAGTAAAGATGGTATTGGGAAAGGAAGATTAGCCAAAGCTGGTCAGCTTGAATTCCAAAGTATGTTGAGAAAAATGTTAGTATCTGGTATTTTGTTGTAATATAACACTTTTTTAATGCTAATTTTACGAAAACGTTCTCGGACCAAGCAATGCACAAGTGATCTCGAGAAATACGTGAAATAATCAGGATTATGAACAGCACATTACGTAAATTAATAAAGTGTAAAATTACATTCCACCATGGAATCAATAACAAGTTAGTTTTAAGCAACACATTCAATGAATATGACAGCGTATGAATAGTTCGTAGTAGGCATATTCCATGATCCAGACTTCCATGATCCAGACTTCCGTGATCCATCACGCAGATGGAAGTAGAGAGAAGGAGTGGGCGGAGTCTCAACAATGGGCGGAGTCTCAACTAAAATAGTTTTAAAAAACAAAAAGGAGTTACATTTATGTTGCCATTGTTCCAAAATCTTCTGTTAACATAACATTGGGCTTCTTGATGAGTGTTTGACCCACTCTTTCCCCTACCAAGACACAAGCATAGCCTACAAGGCCAAACTTCTTTTAACATCACTTGTACCAGCACCAAATAACATAATTATCTGATGAGGTAATACTTGTCTTTGAAAGTAATGCTAGTTTACTAAAACACAGTTGTATGTTAACATTCTCTGCCAGGTTTAGCACAAATAAAGACGGTATTCAATATAAACCTTTACTTTTTCTGAGTTATTAAACAATTATCCAGGAAAGGAGGATAGAAAACGATAATCTGTCACCAACATATTTAACAACTTCACCCACATCTGCTACATGATGGTGTGCGCCTAACTCATCATGTCATCTTTTTCCGTACCACCTCCTTCCCAATTTTCTCATCTCCCCCTGCATTCCTCTGCCTCCACCCCCCTCCCCCTCCCCTGGGGTCTGGAACGGGTGAACTACCCGTGGTCTTTGCCCTCTGTGGTAGGTACTTCCATTCCCCGACGGACACAAAGGAGCTGCTCTACGACCCGGCGTCGGTGATGAACGGCGACACGCTTAAGTTCTGCATGAAGGAGGCCTGGTGCAAGCTGTCTTTCTTCGTCCTCTCCTTCTTCTACTATCTCTACTGGTGAGCGTGTGGCAAGAACTACGGGTCAATAATTGGATTACATGTGAAGACATTACATTAAATCAGATTGCAACAGAAAGTCAAACAAGTTCAAAACAAACCAAAGCTTCCTAAAACTAATATATATTTGACAAGTTAGGGAGAATAGAGAAAATGTAAAACTTTCACATTTAGAAAAATGACCACTCAAATCATGTGTTTGTTCTCCAAACCTATTTCTATCACATTTTTTACTATGAGGCCCACTGCTGCTAATGTATGTGATGTTGAGAGAATGCGATTATTTTCCTTCATTGACGAGCTCTAGCAGAAAGCTTAATTGGATGGCAGAGGGATACAACTGCTGCACATTGAGACATGTTGACTATTCTGTGCTTTCTGTGTCTTAATGTGTTTACTAAAATGTGCTGCTGTTATGTAATAATAATGCACACAATGTTCCTATCCTACTCTGATAATGCTGTTATTAATCTTTCCGGATTCTTGTTCCATGTGTCATGTGGGTGCTGCAGTGTATGGAACCTGGATATATCCCTCTAATAGGTCTTAACAATGGAAACACTTGAAGGTACAATGCTTTTTTTACACCTTTTTATTCTATGGTACTAAATGGAGAAAAGATAGCGTTATTGTTAAAGTTACTACAAGGAACTTCTAACTGGTCTAAATTAACATGGATGCCTCTCTTTGACCTACGTAATGACATGAATCAGCAAGATGATTGACAATTTCTGTATAGTTAAGGTGCGTTCACACCAAAAGCAAAATTATTTTTTGCGTCGCCCAAAACGTTTACTCGCTCGACCATTCACCGTGTTAAAGCCATAAGCGTCGAGACGCTTATGGCTTGAAAAGACCGTAAAGACCGTTTATCATCTCCTTCATCCACCAGAATAACTAACCACTAGATCTGCTTTATATTTGTTGTGGACATCCCACACACTAACGCCCACGTGTTTGGGTTCATGACATCACCCGTAGGCTCACACAGCTCGGTCAATTTCACCGATGAAGTTACTGTTACGCCTGAAAGACTTCCGCTTCCAGCGCTACGAAAGCTGATTGGCCCGAGTTGCGAGATGACCGCCTCAAAGTTGAAATATTTCAACTCGGGGCGGACATTGCACCGCTGAAAACGCGTCGCCCACATTGCGTCGCTCACATCGCTTCACCCACATCTCATCGGCCACATCGCGTCGGCCACATCACGTCACCCCAAACGCGCCGCCCGGAAAAATGCCACGTCTGTACGTTGACTTTACATGGGATTCGGTCGCGTAAAAAAATAGTTTAGCTTTTTGTGTGAACGCACCTTTACTCTTAATACCTGTCATCGGGTTTGATTTCCCGCGATATCAGGTGTCACAATTGACGGCACGACATGTTCGGCAGAAACTCCTGCTGCTCACACTCAAGCGGGGCCTCCGGCAGCTCCCAGCCCAATGCGAACGTTCCTAGATCCAGCTCCGTGGTCTCCTTCGACCCGCAGTTTGAGCCCTGGAGAGCGGTGCAGAGAGCTTTGCGCCTGGCAACAGCAGCACCCCCTCCATCCAGGAGAAGAGCATCGACCTAGCTGCTCCACCTGCCCCAGGAAAGCGATGATCATGGAATTCTTCCCGTGGTCCAGGAAGTTCCACGGTTTGCTGGTTTCCGGGGTTTGGAGAGCAGCTGCAGTGGGACAGCCGAGTCAGTCACCACACTGGAGGCTCAGGCCGTATAGGAGAGAAGGGAAGCACGGTAGCACCAGAACCCGGGAAAAGCTGGCCAGACTGTCAGATCCTACGGCAGTCAAATTAACGGTAACGGGAGTCTGGCCGCTACTGATATTTATGACAAGGGGTGCATGCGCTCATGGAAACACTGCCGCTCATGTCCAGAGAGAGCGCCATATTCAACCCAAAGTGAAAGTTCCTTGTCGTAACATTATCAAATGTTGACCCTATTGGTCCTTGTTAAGGCCACCAAGGTTGATCTTGATCTGTATAAAAAGCCACATTTTCTCTTAATGTGCCATGAAAAGACTGTTCTGGTGAAATAGATCTCTTTTCTGTGGGGCAAATGTGAGATAGTTCCAGATATTGCAACTTTAACATTGAGTTGTCCTTGTATATGTGATGATGCTACGAGTAAACTTTTGACAACATTGATGTGGCGATGCAATGTTTGTTAGGCAGTAGGTATGTTGTTGATGTAAATATGTTTATCACACTATAGAAAATCATGAGTAATGGAATGGATGCTATACTTATTATGTATACATGTTTGGTATATTTTTTTATTGATTAAAGTAGCATTAGCATTTCATCTTAAAATCAACATATTGCCAAGGATTTAGGGGATGTTCTATTTTTAATGCTTATGTGAATTGTTAAAATAATTTGTTTAGTTTTTTAAACTCAATATTTAACTAGATTATTTAATATCTGTTCGACATCACAAAGACTAACATTATTGACAATGAGGTTTAGTATCCTCCTCCTGGCATGGTACAGTGGTAAAAATTAGAGGGGGGGGGGATCCAATAAATATAATGTTTACATTTGAGTAATCAGCTGGGTAAGTTTCATAGTGATATCTATAGGTAACTTTTTTAACCTATTCACCTATAGTGTCTTCAAAATGTTTGTAATTTTACAAAACATATCTTTGAACCCCGTTTTCTCTCAAAGTCTGACAGAAATCGGAACTTTATGCTCACTTACTTTCCTTTGGATTACAGTTCTGTAAATATACGAAAAGCTGCACGTATTTAAGAAGATTATGCCTTATTTGAACCATTTATCGGCCGAGGAACAATAATACAATAATAATACATTGCATTTATATTGCACTTCATATTTGAGCAATCTCAAAGTGCTACAGAGCAGAATAAAACAACAATAAAAAGCTAAATTTTAAGATATATTTAAAAAAAGCAAGCCCATAAAAGATATTTTAGCAGTAAGCTTTCTAAAAAAGGTGAGTTTTCAGGTTTCAAAAAGCCTTGCAGTCTGTGGGCCCCCAGATGTTCAGGAGGGTGTCCCCCATCCTCGGAGCTGCAGAGAAAGAAGAAGAATCCGATAGTCCTAGAGCTTGGAGCTTGGGGGGACTTGGTGTTGTTGGTTTGTTGAAGAAACGAGGTTAAATGAGGAGGAGGGGGGGGTGAGCAGTTCTTCAGTTGGGGGGGCATGTCCATGAATGCACTGATGAGATGAGAGAAGAGAGCTTGTTGTACTCAAGGATGGTGGGGAGTGTGTATGTGTGTATTGGGGGTGAGGGTGATGTGGATCATATTTTCTGATAGGATCATTAGGCGCTGTTCTGGATATATTGTAATATATTGTGATGTTCTGGTTCTTGTTTCGGTGAGAGAACATTAGTAATCAGCATCCGGTGAGACTGAGATAGGCATGGACAAGTTTCTCTGCATCTGCCTCATTTGGAAGGGTGTTGAGTGTTGTGATTGGCGATGAAAGCTGTCTTCTGTCTTGCGGAGATGTGTTGATGTGGGTGTCAAAAGTGAGAAAGGTGAGATTGGAATCCATTTTAACACCAGATGTGGAGAGGTTGGTGGTTGGTGTTTGAGGAGAGGATGGTGCTGGTGGTGAAATGGAAGTGCGTGTTGGTGTGCGAGCGAGACTATGGTGTGCCACTGTTTTGCTGTTGTGTTTTAGAAAATTGAAGCTGAGAATCCATCTCTTCACCTCCAGGCAGGTGGTGAGAGTGGATATAGGAGGAAAGTGGAGAGTTGGGGGGGGATAGGGGCGTATAGTGTGTGTGATAGTTGTGTCATCAGCACCCAGCATGCCTGATTATGGATTAGGAATGCCCAGGGGAGGGTGAAGGAGCAGAGAGCAGCACTGAGGGCCTGGGGACACCCCGGGGTGACGAGGTGTGTATGATTTTGTTGTCGTTTGCCCAGTATTATTCCTGTCCTGTCGATATGATATGATGAGGTCCAGTATATGTATTTATAGAGAGAGTCATATATGTATTTTTATGTGAAGGAGAGGATGTATTGGTGTTGGTATCAAAAGCAGTTAAGCTGTCAGGAGGAGGAGGATGAGAGAGGGAACCGGTATCTGCTGCCAAGGATGGGTCATGGCCTGACCCTGACCAATTTGCTGTTTGTTTCAGGGCTGCTGGGCGGAAACCAGACTGGAAAAAAGGAAATTGTCTTTTGACTGAAACTTTGATGTGGTTATTTGTGCTGCAACTGCCTTTGAAGTTGTGCTGCAAGATTTGAAGGAAATCAATGGAAGAAAAAAAAGAACTGATCAATGGCCCTTTTTTTAGTAGTGGTCTGATCCAGGGTGTTTTTTTTTTTAGTAGTGGTCTGATGAGGAGCAGGAGGGTTTATGATCGTGGTGATTAGTGGAGAGATGGTGGAGGTGTGGTGTTTTGATTTAGCAGAGCTGATGGGAAAGGGTCCAGAGCACAGGTGGTTGGCCTTGTGTTTTGATATCCTCCCTTTCTTCTTGACGTTTGACAGCATCCTCCTGTGTGACAAGGTGTGAAGATGTGAAGAGGGTGTGTGTGAGTGGTTGTGAGCAGCAGGGGGAGGTGGTGGAGAGTAATATTTTAACTTTTTGTCGGAAAAAATCGATGGTATTTATTGCATTTTGCAAAAAATTTCAGTGCATATTGGCAGAACAAGTGAGAAAGATGATTGAGAAGATGAAATGTTGTTTTGAAGAATGTTGTTTGTAGTTAAATAATATTTGTTGTTACCTGCCGGGCTGTTGTTAATGGCTTCGGCACAGGCCTTCTCTGTATCTCTATATGCCTGTTTGTGAACAGTCCTGTTTAGAACTGTCGACCCGCGCTCGATGAGTCCAGCCCAGCTTTTGAACCAAGCCGAGCTCGCAGGTGTACCAGGGTGTGGTGTGTGGAGATGGAGGTGTGAGAAGTGAGACTGACCTGGATTTTATAGGGCATGAAGGTCCAGAAGACTGCAGGGGAGAAGAAGACTCAGGGGCTGAAGGAGGCAGAGAGACCAAGGGAGAGCCCATCAGAGAGAGGGCATCCATGTTAATGAGAGATTTTGAGGTCAGAGCCAGGGCATCCATGGGAATGTTTTTCAGGGAGAAGGAAAGACTGCTTCATTGACATGTATGTTTTCAGACACAGACACAGCTTCAGCTAAAACCTGTGGGTGGTCACCAGGGTCATAAACCTGTAGAGCATGGATGGGCGTGTCCCCTTGAACCAGTGGGACATCAACGACATCAACATGTTTGTGTAGGAGTAGGGGTAGGAGAGGCTGAAGGAGATGGCAGAGTGAGAAGGGAGGGGGAATGAGATCGAATGTGAAGATTATGTAAGGGAGACCTATTGGTGCAAAGTGATGTAAGTGCTGTGGAATTTTGGGATTGGGAGAAAGTTAGGGGAAGGGATGGGGTTTAGTTCTTTTGATGGGGGGAACAGGGGAGGGGGGATTGGCTTACATGGAAAAGGGGGACATGTAACAGGGGCACATTACACAGGGATGGTCAGGACAGTGTCGGTGGATGACCCAGATCATGGCCTGGGCCTTTCACAGGGCCGCCACCACGTGCCCTGTAACAGTAACTGCCCGGGGGTAATCTGTAACCGGGGGGCAGAGTGAACCCTCTGGCAGATAAAGTCTGGCATTAAGTTGATCCTTTCAGGAAGTCCTTTCTAGTCTTTTCTCCCCTTGGATTGATGGATTGATTTGGGATGGATTGATTTTGATGGATTTTGACCAAAGTTCACGAATGATCTATGAATGGGATGAATCTCAGAACAGACTGTGCGCCTTCTGGAAATCCGCTCACATTTCCCATGAAACACGATGTATACAGTGTATCAGACCCAGTGCCGCTGGAAAATGTTTGTAGAGTTAGCGTTTAGTTGGAGCAGCCGGAACGGATGTTCGGTAGCAAATTAGTGCTGCGAAGAGGGCGAAAAGAAATTGATGCTCGCTTGATGACCAGTTTAGTTCGCCAGGTGCAGCGTGAAGTTTGTGTGTTAATGAGTGTGAAGTTGTAGTGCAGAAAGCCCACTTAACCCGCGTGTGATGTTGCCTGGCCACGCTTAACCGCCGCCTGTCTAAAAAACTCGAAATCTCAAGTGGAGTTCAGGCGGAATGGAGAAACGGAAGAACAGATCCGATCTTGCGGCTCCGAAGTCGAGTTGGGAGAACTCGTCAGTAGCCAGCTAGATTGCAAGTTAGAGCGTTCTCAAGTTTAGATTGCAAAGCCAAAACCGCAGCTAGATTGCAAGTTAAGAACCGAATAAGCTAGATAGAGATAGACGCAAAGCAAAAAGAAAAAGAAAAAGAAACAGAAAACAAAAAACAAACAAGAATGTGCTGCGGGCGCGGAAAACAAAAAAAGAAACCAGCGCGCACACCTGCAAGAGTGACAGTCATCATCTTACTTCCTAGACCACACCTGTGACAGCTGTCTGATGATAACTTGAACAGAATCAGAACCATCTATAGTAACTTCGTTGATGTTGATTTTCTACCTAAAAACTATTTTTTTTATGTCACAGTAAAACAGTATTGTTAAAAAAAAGTATTTCAAAGAGTTCCCTATAAAGGGTTAATGTATTCACCTGTGCTAAACGCGGATGTGTTGGCGCGCGCAGCACGGCAGAACGATGCGAGCCGTAGACTGAAATAATATCGCCGTTATAATTATTATAACTATGAGGGTTGTTTTAGTTGCCTATTGTGTGGTGCCCCCCTCCCAGGACTTGGTGCCCTACGCGCAGCGCGTTATGGGAGCGGCGGCGCTGTTTATTAGTAATGCGTTGCCCCCTTAAAAACGCCATGTTAGGGCTTTAACAGAAATGTTGGTAAAAAGGTGGTATGTGGTAAACTATGATTCCACTTATACCATTGCTTCTCCATCCCACTCTATCCTACCCTGCTCCAGCTCATGCTGTGCTAGAGCCTGCTGGTAGCAGCAGGGAGATACTTCTCAACAAAGCATGGTGATAGTCCATTCACTCTCAGTTCCATCAAGTTCAAGAAGGCATTTGTCTTGAACTGTCCACTACATTGCTAGATTGTTTATACAACGTTTCCTTGACCATCAGCTGGTGAATTGGGTTTAGCCAAATCATTGTAATGCATTTTAGACCAAATATACCTTTTTAGCTATTTAATATGTTTTAGTTGATATGTTCTACTCTTTCCCTTGGGGAGGGACTTCTAGAGATGTTGCCTCATTACCAGATTTCAGCCTTTGCATTGGAGATTTAAGTTATAACTACATGACAACATCTCAGGTTGTAGAACATCTTTAAATATTAACAATATGCAGTAACACGTGTTTAGTTGTTTGCTTGTTTCTATAAGCAGACTTGACAAGGCCATTCTAATTTCATACATTAGCCGAAGAGCAGTGTAAAGAACTGAACTGGAAGTGAAGTGGCCAAAAACCTGCTTCATGTTTCCTGGGTCACACTGACCCTTCTTCAAAGCTCCCCAAGACCAAACACACTCAACTCCCCTTCTCTTACCTTAAGATCATTCACACCTTCACAATAAATCCTACAGCATACATCAACATATACGCACGCACAGATGCCATACCCCCATGCATGCGTGTAACGAATTTGTGCATGCCCTCACAGACGAAACGCATAGCTCCACCTGAGCTCTGATCTTCACACCTGGGTGATGGGTGATTTAACCCCCCCCCCTCCCCCCCTTTTTTGTGGTTGCTCAGTGGAGCCTATCTGGTGCAGATGTACCACTGGAAAGACTATCAATATTGATTTGGTTAATCTGCGCACAACAGGACAGAAGCACATGCTCAAAGGGCGACCAACAGACCTGGGTTGAATATATGTATTCATACATTCACCCATAAACTGGATACATAAATGCAAGACATCTCTCCACTGATTGTCAAGCCACAATATTCCATATATGGGCGCTGTGATGCACTGGTGATGTCATTTGGATTCAGAGTCTATGCCGTCGTGAAAGAGAGGTGAGGCCACGGTATCTAGGTCCCACCCATAAACCCACCACCTAGCTGATAATATATTTGGACTGTATAGATATTGACCATATATCTATACAGGGACCATTGGGTTTTGTTTAATTGTAAAGCCAAATGAGTTACGTTGACTTAAGAGGAAAACCATGGGGACTATGGGATCTGTAACGGTTCAGCTCCTTAGCTTCCTTTTTTTTGTTAGTTGTTTTCATCCTGTCACTAACTATCCTGTCATTCCAGATCCTGCTCCCTTCACCTGCCTCTGATCCCTCCCTCGTTAGTCCCTCATTCCCTTCACCTGGTCCTCACGTCCTTCTCTCCTGCAGCCCATCCCCTCATTAGTCCCTCACTATTTAGTTCCCTCACTTCCACTTGTCCTCTGCCAGATTGTTTTGTGTTCTCCGTAACCAAGCTCTCCCGCGTTACCTTGTGTTCTTGTTTCTATCCTGATAAGAGTTATAGTAAAACATCTTGATCAGAATTTCATGTCTCCTGAGTCGTGCATTTGGGTCCACCCTTAATCCAGCCGTGACATTACAATCTGGCCAAATCATGGACCCAGCACAACCTCCTGCATCGAGCCGGTTTGAGAGGATCGAGGAGGTCCTCCAGCAACAGCGGACGCAGATGTTCAGCTTCGCCGAGGAGACACGGCAGGCTATGGCGGCGATGGCTGACCAGATCCAAAGACTATCTACAGCCCTGACCCAGCACGGAGCCTCACCGTCGTCTCCTGCTTCTCTGCCTCCCTGCCTCCTGTTTCACCGCCACCTGCGCCAACACCCGAGCCTCGAGTGGGAACCCCGGAGCCCTATGCTGGAGAGCCTGAGGGTTGCAACCCATATATCACAAACTGCTCCATCCTGTTCTCGCTACAGCCCCAGACCTTTGCGGCGGAGGAGGCTAAGGTAGCCTTCACAATCAATCACTTGACGGGCAGAGCAAGACTGTGGGGTACCGCGGAGTGGGAGAGACAGACGCCAGCCTGCACTTCATTCCTTCTATTTTCGGAGCTTCGCAAAGTATTCGGGCAAGTCTCCAGAGGTCCAGATCCAAGTGGGGGACTGGTAACGCTGTGCCAGGGGGACCGGACTGTGGCAGATTATGCACTGGACTTTCGTACGAGAGCACGCCTTAGCCACTGGAATGAAGCAGCTCAGTGTGAGGTGTTCTTGACGGGACTAGCGGAGTATGTCAAGGACAAACTCATCTCTTTTGATTTGTCAGCCAACTTGGATGGCCTAATAGAACTAACTTCCCGAGTGGACAGACGCATCCAGGCAAGGCGACAGGAGGCGGGGGAGACGGATCATCGCGTTTTGCTCGGCGAGCTGCTCCAGCAGCTACCAGCATCACCCCCGGGCCTCAAACAGGGGAGGTCGAACCCATGGAGGTCGGGCGCACCAGTCTTACCCGTGAGGAGCGGGAGCGACGTCGTCGGGGAGGTCTTTGCCTGTACTGTGGCCAGGTGGGCCACTTCGTATCCCGGTGTCCAGTAAAAGGTGTGGCTCACCTGTAGCAGGAGAGGTACTGGTGAGCCGAACCACAAGACCCCTCTTCCACGCCCAACTTCTGCTTGCAAACGGGCCGCAGACCCTCGCTACATTCATTGACTCTGGTGCTGACGACGGCTTCATCGACGAGGATCTTGTTCGTCAGCTGGGGATCGAGCAGGTACCGCTTCCATGCCCTGTTCCGGTCAACGCCCTGGACGGCCACCTGTTGGGGACAGTGACTCACCAGACCACGCCAGTCCGTATGCTCCTGTCCGGTAAGCACCATGAGACCATTCGGTTTCTTATCCTGCGGTCACCTCAGCATCCACTCATCCTGGGCCACCCCTGGCTCCGCCGCCACAACCCCCACATTGACTGGGCCACAGGAGCCATCCTGGGTTGGAGTGCATCTTGTAACCTGATCTGTCTGAAACAAGCTGCTGCACCTCAGCAGTCAGTTTGCCCCAGCTCTGCATTAGATCTGTCAGGAGTCCCTACTGAATACCATGACTATAAGGAGGCATTCAGTAAGGTATGGGCCTCATGTCTGCCACCACAGACCGTACGACTGCGCCATTAACCTGCAACCAGGCACCACCCCACCCAGGGGCCGCCTGTATTCCTTATCGGCTCCTGAGAGAGAGGCCATGGAGGCATACATCAGTTCCTCTCTAGCTGCTGGGCTCATCCGTCCCTCTTCGTCACCTGCAGGGGCAGGGTTCTTCTTCGTAGGAAAGAAAGACAAGTCACTTAGGCCTTGCATTGACTACAGGGGACTCAATAACATTACTATAAAGAATCGCTACCCACTCCCACTCATCTCTTCTGCTTTTGAGTTGCTGCGGGGGCTACCATCTTCACAAAGCTAGACCTGCGTAACGCCTATCACTTAGTCCGGATCCGAGAGGGGGATGAGTGGAAGACAGCTTTCAACACCCCCACTGGACATTATGAGTACCTCGTTATGCCCTTCTGTCTGACTAATGCCCCAGCCGTTTTCCAGGCCCTGGTGAATGATGTGCTCAGAGATATGTTAAATAAGCAGGTGTTCGTCTACCTAGACGACATTCTTATTTTCTCGAGGTCCCGAGAGGAGCACATCCACCATGTTCAAGAAGTCCTTCAACGTCTGAGGAATTCTCTTTGTTAAGGCAGAGAAGTGTGAATTCCACGCCTCTTATGTCTCCTTCCTGGGTTACATCGTGGGACAGGGGATCGTGCGGATGGACCCTGCCAAGGTGGAAGCAGTGACGTCCTGGCCCATATTTAGTTAGTCTCTCACTCACTTGTCCTCTGCCAGATTGTTTTGTGTCTCCCGTAACCAAGCTCTCCGTTACTTCCAGGTTTCTTGTTTCTATCCTGATGCAAGAGTTATAGTAAAAACATCTGATCAGAATTTCATGTCTCCTGAGTCGTGCATTTGGGTCCACCCTTAATCCAGCCGTGACATTACAATCTACAAATCATGACCCAGCACAACCCCTCCCAGACGAGCTGGTTTGAGAGGATCGGGAGGTCCTCCAGCAACAGCGATCGAGACCAGCTTCTCGCCGAGGAGACACGGCAGGCTATGGCGGGCGGGCGTGGCTGACCAGACTATCTACAACCTGGCCCAGCCCTGACCCAGCACGGAGCTCACTCCTGTCTCTCCTGCTTCTCTGCCTCCTTTGCCTCCTGTTTCACCGCCACCTGCGCCAACACCGAAAGCCTCGGTGGGGAACCCTGAGCCCTATGTTGGAGAGCCTGAGGGTTGCAACCCATATATCACAAACTGCTCCATCCTGTTCTCGCTACAGCTCCCAGACCTTTGCGTAAAGAGGAGGCTAAGGTAGCCTTCACAATCAATCACTTGACGGGCAGAGCAAGACTGTGGGGTACCGCGGAGGGAGAGACAGCCGGCCTGCACTTCACCCTTTCTTCGACATGAAGTCAAAGTATTCGGCAAGTCTCCAGAGGTGGTAATCCAAGTGCCAGGGGGGTAACGCCAGCCAGGGGGAACGGACTGTAAGATTATGCACTGGACTTTCGTGACGAGCACGAAGCAGCCAGCTGGAATGAAGCAGCTCAGTGTGAGGTGTATGCTGGCGGACTAGCGGAGTATGTCAAGGACAAACTCATCTTTTTGATTTGTCAGCCAACTTGATGGCCTAATAGAACTAACTTCCCTGAGTGGACAGACGCATCCAGGCAAGCGACAGGAGCGACGGAGGGGGAGACGGATCATCGCTGCTGTTTCGACGGCGAGCTGCTCCAGCAGCTACCAGCATCACCCCCCTAACTCAACAGGGGAGGTCGAACCCATGGAGGTTGGGCGCACTAGCCCTACCCGTGAGGAGCGGAGGCCGACGGGCTGCCGGGGAGGTCTTTGCCTGTACTAGCCAGGTGGGCCACTTCAGATCCCTCACCTGTAAAGGTGTGGCTCACCTGTAGCAGGAGAGGTACTGGTGAGTCAACCACCAGACCCCTCTTCCACGCCTAACTTCTGCTGCAAACGGACAAGACCCATTGATTGACTTGACTCCTGGTGCTGATGACGGGCCTTCATCGACGAGGATCTTGTTCCGGCCAGCTGGGGATCGAGCAGGCACCGCCCATGCGACGTTCCGTCAACGGGGACACCGGCCACAGACAGTGGGGACAGTGACTCACCTCAGACCACGCCAGTCCGTAGTGCTCCTGTCCGTAAGCACCATGACCATTCGCTCACTTATCCTGCGGTCACCCCAGCATCCACTCCCCCTGGGTCACCCCTGGCTCCGCCGCCCCACAACCCCCACATTGACTGGGCCACGATCTGTCTGAAAACAAGCTGCATCTTGTAACAGCATCTGCACTCAACAAGCTGCTGTTTCTAGCTCAGTCAAGGCTTGCCCCAGCTCTGCATTAGATCTGTCAGGAGTCCCTACTGAATACCATGACTATAAGGAGGCATTCAGTAAGGTATGGGCCTAATGTCTGCCACCACACCACGCATTTGCATCGGGCGCCTATTAACCTGCAACCAGGCACCACCCCACCCAGGGGAGGCCCTGTATTCTTTATCGCCCTGAGAGAGGCCAAGTGGAGGCAAGCAGCATCTGTTCCCTTTCTAGCTGCTGGGCTCATCCTCGTTCTTCACACCTGCAGGGGCAGGGTTCTTCTTCAGAGGGAAAGAAAGACAAGTCACTTCTAGGCCTTGCATTGACTACAGGGACCCAATAACATTACTATAAAGAATCGCTACCCACTCCCACTCATCTCTTCTGCTTTTGAGTTGCTGCGGGGCTACCATCTTCACAAAGCTAGACCTGCGAACACGTATCACTTAGTCCGATCCGAGAGGGGGGATGAGGAAGACAGCTTCTGACACCCCCACTGACATTATGAGTACCTCGTTATGCCCTGGTCTGACTAATGCCCCAGCCGTTTTCTCCAGGCCCTGGTGAATGATGCTCAGGAGATGTTAAATAAGCAGGTGTTCGCTTACCATCCCGACATCTATTTTCTCGGTGTCCCGAGAGGAGCATCCACCATGTTCAAGAAGTCCTTCAACGCCTGGAGGAATCTTTGTTAAGGCTGGGTTACATCGTGGGACAGGGGATCGTGCGGATGGACCCTGCCAAGGTGGAAGCAGTGACGTCCTGGCCCATCCCTGACTCACGTAAGCAGCTGCAACGATTCCTGGGGTTCGCCAACTTCTATCGGAGGTTTATCCGCGGTTATAGCACCGTAGCTGCCCCACTCACGGCCCTCACTTCATCTAAGGTCCAGTTCCGGTGGTCACCCTCGGCTGAGGGGGCCTTCCAGGGACTTAAGGCCCGGTTTACCTCTGCTCCTATCCTCCAAGTACCTGACCCCGAGCGACAGTTTGTTGTTGAGGTGGATGCCTCCGATGTGGGAGTGGGGTCCATCCTTTCTCAGCGAGCTGCCAGCGACCAGAAGCTCCACCCATGCGCCTTCTTCTCTAGGCGGCTCTCTCCTGCCGAGAGGAATTATGATGTGGGTAACCGAGAGCTGCTTGCCGTTAAGCTGGCCCTTGAAGAGTGGCGCCACTGGCTTGAGGGGACCAGTCTGCCATTTTTATGTTGGACTGATCACAAGAATCTTGAGTACATTCAGTCCGCCAAGAGACTCAACTCTCGGCAAGCCAGATGGTCTCTGTTTTTTACGCGGTTTAATTTTTCAATCTGTTACAGGCCCGGTACCCGTAACGTCAAGCCTGACGCCCTGTCCCGCCAGTTTCCGGACAAGGGGGATTCCACCCCTTGTGAGGACAATATCCTTTCTGCCCCAGTCTTGGTGGCCGCTATCACCTGGGAGGTAGAGGATAGAGTCAAGGCTGCCCTGGAGGCCCAGCCCGGCCCGAGCTCCTGTCCCCCTAACCGTCTGTTCGTTCCCCAGACCCTGAGGTCGGAGGTCCTCCAGTGGGCCCATAGCTCCAAGCGCACTTGCCATCCTGGGATCCAGCGTGCTAAGGATGCTGTGCAGCAGAGGTTCTGGTGGGCTACTCTGGAGAAGGATGCCCGGGAATTCGTCAACGCCTGTCCTGTCTGCAATCGGCACAAACCTTCCCACCAGGCTCCCGCTGGTTTCCTGCAACCGCTGTCAGTGCCCCATCGGCCCTGGTCTCACATCTCCCTGGACTTTGTTACTGGTCTTCCACTGTCCAACAAACATACCGCCATCCTTACAGTGGTAGATCGGTTCAGCAAGATGGCCCACTTCGTGCCCTTGCCCAAGCTCCCCTCGGCCAAGGAGACTGCTGAGCTGGTTCTGCTGCACGTCTTCCGGCTTCACGGTCTTCCCACCGACGTAGTCTCTGACCGGGGTCCTCGGTTTACATCGGTGTTCTGGAGGGAGTTCTGCACGTTAATCGGAGCCACGGCCAGACTGAGCGCAAGAACCAGGAGATGGAGACGGCCCTACGGTGTTTGGTATCCGAGACTCCAGCATCCTGGTCCCAACAGCTCCTGTGGGTGGAATATGCCCACAACACCCTGACCAGCTCTGCTACTGGTATGTCCCCGTTCCAGTGTGCCTACGGATTTCAACCTCCATTGTTTTCAGCCCTGGAGAAGGTTTCCTGCCCCTCAGTCCAGGCGTTCGTCCGCCGCTGCCGCCGTACCTGGGCGAAGGCCAGACTGGCGCTCCTCAGCTCAGCCGACCGCTACTCCACAGCAGCCAACCGACGCCGCTCTAAGGCCCCCCATCTACCAGGTTGGCCAGAAGGTGTGGCTATCGACCAAGGACTTACCCTTGCGAGTGGAGGCGAAGAAGCTGGCGCCCAGATTCATCGGACCATTCGAGATACAGAAGGTCATCAACCCAGCAGTAGTGAGACTCAAGCTGCCCCAGTCCATGCGGGTCCATCCGTCGTTCCACGTCTCAGAGGTTAAGCCAGTTCGGGAGTGTCCACTGGTCCCTGCCGAACAGCCCCCACCGCCACCACAGTTCATAGAGGGAGGTCTTACCTACACAGTTCGTCGTCTGCTTCGTTCCCGCCGCCGTGGAAGAGGGCTGCAGTATTTGGTCGACTGGGAGGGCTACGGACCAGAGGCGAGATGCTGGGTCCCAGCTCGACATATCCTGGATCCTTCTCTCAGAGAGTTTCACCACAGCCACCCTGACCAGCCCTCCACGGGTCCTGTGGCCACAAGGGCTACCAGGCCAGCCCCTGTTCCCTCCCTCCCTTCGGCAGCATCAGACATTGGGGAGGAGTCAGCCTCTGACAACTCGCCCACCGATGAGGAGAGGGGGGAGATTTCTGAAGAGTATTAGTCCTCCTCCAGATCCTCTCCGCCCATCCGGCGTGGCAATTTTGTTTTGGGACATCAGGAGCCGTCCCTTTGAGGGGGGATTCTGTAACGGTTCAGCTCCTTGGCTTCCTTTTTTTTGTTAGTTGTTTTCATCCTGTCGCTAACTATCCTGTCATTCCAGATCCTGCTCCCTTCACCTGCCTCTGATCACTCCCTCGTTAGTCCCTCATTCCCTTCACCTGGTCCTCACGTCCTTCTCTCCTGCAGCCCATCCCCTCATTAGTCCCTCACTATTTAGTTCCCTCACTTCCACTTGTCCTCTGCCAGATTGTTTTGTGTTCTCCGTAACCAAGCTCTCCCGCTTTACCTTGTGTTCTTGTTTCTATCCTGATAAGAGTTATAGTAAAACATCTTGATCAGAATTTCATGTCTCCTGAGTCGTGCATTTGGGTCCACCCTTAATCCAGCCGTGACAGGATTATAGCAAAGGGCACCGTTAGTTACCACAGGTTTGCTCTGTGCTGTCTCCCCTGGCTGTTACTCCCCTGATACTAGGTGATGACACCCTAGCCTGACTGCCAGATTCCCCCTCAGTATGAGACCTTTACCCTCCAACACCTTACATTCCTCTACACCCCAACTCGTCGTTTCTGTCCCAGGGATGTCGAGTACTATCATTATTTCTTTTACTGGAAGATGCATACAGGCTTCCTGTCCTGTCTCATAATAAAGGTTCTTAGCAAATGATGTGCTGCTACCTGCATGCTATCCCGTTGTACGTTTGCAGGTCTAACCTTCTTTATCGTACTTGTAGTCCTTTCCGGTCTCACTGGGCTTGGACATTTTAAATGCACCCCGTCGTTAGCATTGTTAGTTTGGTACGGGACACTTTGGGTTTTGGCTGATAAAAAAAATATATATATATATATATATATATATATATATATATATATATATATATATATTTCAGAAACACAATGAGTTTCTCTTTTTACGATTATGTTTTTAATCCCTTGCATTGGATGACGGGAAAGAAATAACAGCTGCAGATTATATCATGTAATTAACATTACTGAGGTAATAAACTTGCAAAAAGAAGCTGTCCAATAACACTGTACAATTGGGAGTGGGTTGTGTGTATTTATAATTAAATCGTGATCAACAAAGTGGCCTTCTATGCCAAAACAACCAGGCATGATTCATCTCAGTGGTTACACTCATCCTTTCAATATGATTTTTGTAAAAATCAACTCAGAACCCTGCTTCAATGCAACCTTCCTGATTTTAATTTAATTTCCTAGAAATTCTTCACAATAAAAAACACTAATTTAAAAAGCTACAAGTTCATCTATTAATGATGAAGCCGGAAACAGGGGGAGGTCAAGTCTCGGAGGAGTCAGCCTTCTCTTGATCCATCTGTCTCTTCCTCCACATGTATCCTCTCCTGTCTCTCTCTCGCTGGCCGTGGATACTTGTGAATTTGCAGTCGTCTCCCCAGCAGAGATTAACGGAGGTGTTAGGAGCTCACAGAGGCCTCAGGGACAAACAAGCGTTTGGAATCATTGGTTACTGTCAGTGAGGTGCTGATTTGTTCTTGTCAAGTCACAGCTCAGCGAGACAAGTGTTGAATCCCCAATCTGTGATTTCTGGCTGTTAGTGAACTGTGATGTTTACCCTGAAACGACAACCTCTGTTTCTCCTCAAAACAATTATAGTACGTTGGGGGGGGGGGGAACTCATCTCATGGTCAATAGTTTACTTTAAGCTTGTTTTTGTAAACACTCATTACATGATGTCATAAGCATTTGCTTTTAATTTTTTTGCATTAAGTAGCAAGGTAAAAAAGTACATTTACACCAGGAAGGATTGTTGTTTTTACAATGTTTTATGTCATAGTGAAACCCCCCACCCACATTTTTTTGGGCCGAAATTTTATGTAGATAAACAATAGACTATTTGAAATATGTCAAATACATTGTGTCACAGGTGTGGTGGGGCAAAGCTCAGGCACAGGTGTAAAGCATAAACAATCAGGGAGACAGACATGGCTGAGGGCAGGTGAAGGGAATGAACAATCAAGAGACAAAAGTGCTGAGTTTCCAGTGGAAGATGTAGATAATTTCTGCTGTCCTGGTGTCAGTGGGGAGCTTGCTCCAAGACTGAGGAGCTAGGACAGCAAACAGTCTTAATTTTTTGTGACAGTCACAAGTCGATGGTGAGATGCCGACCGGAGTGAACGGGCTAAGGTACGCTGCAACAATGTTGTGCAGCATGTACCTACAAGGAACGTGTTTTCACAGTAATGTTGGAAGTGAGGGAGAGTTGACTGTCGAGTTTCACCTCGAGGTTCCTGGCAGTCGGGGTCGGGGCTAACACAGAGTTGTGGATTTCGTGGATTTCAAGATGGCTGCAGCTGTGCTTCTGTGATCTTGTGGTTGGCAAGTCTATCCAACAATAATCTGAGGATTTTTACCTCAAACTAAAATTATTACTACACCGACCTAAGAAATCTACAAACAACATTTTACAGCAAAACTGTATTGCTGTCTTGGAGGTTTCTGGCTTCATTCTCCTGATCTCTGGGCCTGGTAGGCCGTGAAGCCTAAGGACGTCACCATGCCACCCAAAGCTAATATGATACCAAGGCTCAATTCTGGAGGGCTAGTCCAAATGCCGTAATATTGTGATGGATGGTATTAACGAGTCTGGTAAAGAAAACACAACTGACTGATGAAAAAGGTGAAAAACTAAAACTGGATCATCTGAAAATAGAGTTGGATGGGACCCATCAGGTTGGAAAGCAGATTCCATCTACACATAGGCCCCGACCCATTGTGGTCAGATTTCTAATGCTGAAAAATAAGCTCTGTTCTACTTAGGCCTACAGCTAAACATATGAAGGGCTCGGGTATCTTTGTCAACGAAGACTTTCCTGAATCCATTCGCCAATTAAATAAATAACTACTCCAGCAATGAAGGCAGCTCGAGAAAGCGGTGACTTATTGCATATTTGAGATGCGTCAAACTTATTGTCCATCAACCTACCCAAAGCCCACATCAACAACAAAAATTCAGTCAGTCCCCTTAGTCTCCAACCATAGGAATGTATTGGGTACCTTTTTGTTTTTATATATATATATATCTTACATACACTATAATCACATGTTTTTACATTTACTTTTTCATTGTATTCATCTGAAAACTTTTTTTTATTACACAAAGCATAAAAAGTCACATCAAAAGTACATAAAGGCACTTGGAAATCTAAAATAGAGCTCTCAGTTGCATGGTTAGTTGTTGGGCATTACTGACTGTTTTTCAGTAGTAACTCAAATTAAAATGACAGTAGAGGGTGACGGATATATACATGCAGGGATAGATATCTGATTAGTTTTAACTGATTAACAACCCCCTCTGCTACTTAACTGATCAGATAATTATCAAAAAAGTGCAATTCAATTCATGCCATACCCTGATAAAAAAGTGTTCCTTTAATGTTTTTTATTATGTTTATTCTCAAAAGCAGAGTACACAGTTATAAATTGAACATGTTATTTTTCTTTTTTTTCACCCATCCCAACACAGAACAAAAACAAATCGCACTGCTTCAATTTTCAAAAAACATATTACAGTATTAATAGCATTGTATAAGTATTGCACAAAAGTAAAAATAGTGTAGGAGGTAATAGAGTCAAACAGAAATTAGTGAATTATTGCTATTATTAGTTCCTATAACAACGTCAAGACAACTTATAAATGAAAAAAAATTTTTTTAAAATTGGTTCAATCTAATGAGAAAGTTTTCAATTAATCAAAGTATTTGATAATCGGACCCCAAGTAGATTGGAATTTTTCCGTCTGTCACCGCAACGAGAACTTAATTTTCTCCAATTTTAAGAAGAACACCAGATCTTTGAACCACAAGGAGGAACTGGGAGGGCGAGGTGACTTCCAGTCCAGTAGGATTCTCCTTCGTGCCAAAAAGGTTGAAAAAGCAATTATATTTTTGTGTTTCTTCATCAGAGTCTGCTCTCCACTCCCCTGAGCACCAAAGATGCACATCCATGCGTTGGGTAGAATATTTAGATTAAGTGAATTTGACAGGACTTTGAATATTATCTCCCAGTAATTTGCCAGTTGGGGGCAGAGCCAAAACACGCGAGTACGATCCGCTTCCTTTTAAAACATTTTAACACTGTATTATACCCCCCCCACCCCCAATAGAATGCTACCACATTACCAGATGTGACACCAATTAGAGAAAAGGAAACAAAAAAAAAAAAAAATGATGTGTGGAGGTACAGAGTTGCAACAAAATCGCCCCACTCCAGAAACTCCATAAATTATCTTCAAATCTTTTCAAAGGTGTCATTTTTTCCTTTCTCTAGATATGTAAGTTTCTCTTGGGCAAGGCACTGTAGCAGTCACTCTACCCAATTGTGTTTGCTCGGCTTCTGGTTTGACTCCGAAGACATGTCCTGCCACTCTTCTACAGTGATTTCTTCATTTAGGTCTAAACACCATGCTAGCCTTTTGTCATCTGAGGATTCTTTTGCTGCAGCTATGATAGTCTGATAAAACTGAGATCAGACCAGCTGATCCACAATGGTTTAGAACAGGGGTGGTCACACTTTTTCAGCACGCAAGCTACTTATAATGTGACCAAGTCAAGACGATCGACGGGGGGTGCTAGTGACTTTTTCTCTGCTCCGCCCCGACGATGCGCGCGCAAGCCAGCGAGCGGAGGACTGTTAACGCGACACAGTGACAGAAATGACACGCTTCTGCTGTAATCTGGCGCTATAGAGGAAGTTACTCGGGGGCGGGCACATTTACTTTTCTGTGATGCGATCTACCAACACTACGCCGCGATCGACTGGCAGGTCGCCGCGATCGACCGGTCGATCGCGATCGACGTATTGAGCACCCCTGGTTTAGAACTATCTTTTATAAAGAGTTTAGACAGCTTTTCTGCTGTTGTCCTTAAAGAGTAAAACAGGGTTCAGAATAGTCTGAATGGAGCGATATGTTAAAGTCGAGGAAGTCTCAACACTAGGGATGCATTTATGAGTATTTATTTGACAATCATTTCTGGTTGCTTTCAAGTTTCTGTCGACCTCCAACAATCAGACAGACAATCTAATGTCTCGCAAATAACATTCGTACTTACAGTCTCCTTTCAGTGAGCTTAAAGCTCCCAGTTAGTGTGTAGTTCTCACTCAGCACCTCGATGGCATGCTCTCTCCTGGTCAGCATTTCAAAAGAGACTGAGCTTCATGCCAAGGGTGGTAACAGCTGCTTTCCGCTTCCGGTTTAAAGCCACACCCCCAGTTTTAGACTTCAGAATAAGAGCCTAAACAGGAAACCAGCTAGGATTTCAAGGGAAACGTACCTCTACCATAATAAAACCAATCTCATTCATACTATCCACATCCTACAGTTATAACAATAAACCTCATAAAATCAACATTACAGTTACAGACATAATACAGTGATCATACTTTTCTATGCTTCTTAATACATCAATCTGAATATTCCTCCCTAATATCCACTATGCAAATTATCTTTCTATATGCATTATTTAAACATAAGACTTCCTTATATACATGTGCAAGTGTACATAAAATCCAACACAACCTAACATCCTTCAAAACAAAAGCTCAACATTGAGCTTTTTTCGTGTCTGATGGAGCAATCTGGTTTACTTGAAAGTGATTGCAATTGTATTTATTCTATTATTTGAAAAAGCACAGATGCAGAAGTCACAAATGGTGATGAAGAGGTGGCAGGGCTTATCTCTGTGGCTTTACTCCGTGGAAACACTATTTCTGCTTTATACTTGTTGTGGACATCTCATAAACGTCGGAACATCTAACACCCTCTGTTCTGGTTCGCTCCACCACACCTGTGATAGCAGCAGCAGGTTAGATTCAACGGCGGAGCATCTCAACATTTATTGGCTTTCGCAACTCAGTGTCAGGCTTTTGGTGTGAATGCAGCATGAGACAAAACAAATTACAACTTGCAGGCATGTCTGACTTGAAACTATTGAGATAATAAACTCACAGGCCATTTTCTCATAGAGTTTAACACAATCTGACTTCTTTATGTGACTAGAGTCGCTGCACTCCTGCATTGGCTTCACTTCTCTCACCTGCAGCGTGCCTCCTAACCTAAGTGACAACTTAGAAATTGGACCAGTATTGAGGGAGAAAGCTTATAAACTGCCACTGATGAGCTCAGATTGTTATCTGAAGTGTCTGAAAAGATTATGTAAATGTCCTAGTGATCAAATTTGCAGGTGCTTTTCTATCATAATGGTGTTTCTGCAGGTACTTGTATACACCCGCAGACCAAAATGAATGCTAGATCTGGTCAAAATAATGAAAAATAAATTATATCTGCCCTTATCCCAAAGCTGCATCCAGACCGCCTTGAGCTCTGTTTGAAAGCACCCAGCTGATTTGTTTGTCTGCACTGTCTGGACTTCCTGGATTGTATTTCATCATTGGTACCTTACAACAGCCCCCTCCTCCCACCCCCACCAATGCAGCAGCCCTTTGTGTTGTTTTAATGCATGGCCGGTCTTGACCGGGAGGCAGCGTTGCACTGAATTATGCAGATCACAAAATGAAAAGCTTCAAAGGGACGTCATGCATAAAAGTTTGCTGTCAGCAACGAAGATAAATAAGTCCAGTTCTGAGACTCTCTCATACAAGGACACAAACAGACTTGCCATGAAATCTGGGAGCAGATGAGACAGCAGTATGTAGAAGAATCAGCAGAAACACTAACTATGGATCAATGAAATGTTTAAACGCACAACACACACAGAGAGCAATAAAGCTTTATGCAAATGATCCTAGCAGGCCAAAGGATTATTGTTCATCCTCACTTTATCACATCCTGCCTGCCAGTGTCGACTCACTGACCGTTTCCTGTTTCTTCTTCTTGTGTTCCAGTATGATCTACTCCTTGGTTACCTCATAACTGATTTATCAGCAGCTGGAGAGAAAGAAGCCTCCGGGATACACGGACTGCCACTGTCCCCTTTCTGGAATTGTGTTATTTCAAAGTAAAGATGATTAACTTTTCTTTTTTTTGCTGTGAAGCCAAACAATGAACTGAATGGGGGGAGGGGGGAGGGGAGGGGTTGAAGCTTCTTTTCTGCTTAGTCAGTATACCGAAGACTAAAAGTCCTGTTTACAGTTTGACTGGAAAACCCAAGTTAATCACTGCCTGGCCAACGTTTGTAAAACACACACACAAACACACACACACACACACACAGCCTCCTCCGGATTGGTACCGTATACCTACTGCACGATAGCAGCGCCGGTAGCCCCGGAGATCAGATGAGCACAGTAGCGTTTGCACAGTTTGTCTCAGGCACAGCATGGTGAAGCACTGTGTCCAGCACAGCTCCCCGACCCTCAGTCATCCCCCCTCCCCTCGAGGCCGCATCAATCCGTAGCTTCCAGTTCGAAACACGAGGGACAGATGGGACAGACGGATATCACTGTACAGAAGAGAGAACGCTCTGGATAAAGGAGGGTGGTGACAGAGCAGCCTGTTCTCAATTCTCCCCCCTCCCCTGGGATGGCACACACTATCCATGGCCTGTGGGTTTGTCTTTCTAACATTATGGCTTTTGTGACGTGTTCATTTTGGTGTATTCTTTAAAAAAAAGGCATTTCCAATTGAATTATAATCTACAGCAAACCGGTATTCTATACGGCTAAATGCCTTCTTAGTGTTGTATTTAATGTCGTTCTATTGTGGGAAACTTTTCTAAAAACTCCAAACTAAAAGCTCTACTCCTGTCCGAGCTTTTATAGTAGAAGCAGCGCAGATAAGATATTTAATCTTGCACAGTATTCGCAATATTTGGCTATATATTATAGGTAATTTCCGAGTCTAGCCACAAAAGTGAAGGTTTTCCAACATGTAAAGAACCGTCCATATCCGTTTGAGTACGGGGACACAGTGTAAATCTTTTCTAGCTTGATTTACACCATAGACCGTTATGTTGTCTTCATTCATTTCTGTCTATCTGAGATTCCAATGGTTTGCCTCTGAACTCAATCTTAAACAAAATATTATTTTCCAAAATATAACCGAACCGTGATGAGACGGCACGAGTACAGAAGAAAGCAGAAAGATTGAGAAAGCTCTCAAGCATGTATCCGTAATTCCCTGTGATTTTAATCAAAGCAACTGTAGCAGAAATGATGGAGGACACAGATGGAGCTTCTTCTCCCTCACCACTTATAGATGGCAGCTCGGTCAGCGGCCCAACGCTCTACATACCCCTCTAGAGACGGTTTAAATGTTCACATGAACATGTATGTTTAAACTGTCTAAAGACAACAAATCAACATGGTTAGGTTGTTTTTTTAAAAGGTATGGTAGTTGCATAGTTGAGGAGGCTATATGTAAGTAACCTGACTATGTAAACTGGGTTAAGTAACTTAAACTAAAGCAATGTTGACGTTTGGTTCCACGTGGGACTTCTAGGTTAAAAGTCCTGTGATTTTAGACCTAATAACGACATAATGTTACGTAACACAAGTTGTATAATAATAATACGTGACATAACTTGTGTATGTCACGTAACGTACATAACTTAAACAAGTCAACGTTACAAAATATAGTATCTGTGATGTGAAATATGTTACGTAACATTACATAAGTTCAATTAAGTCCTTATTATCTTCAAAATGAGTCCACGTTGACTTTGTGTTGGAGATACACCACCACCTCCCTCCTTACAGACTTTATTGCTCTGGATACCACTTCCCACATATATATATATATATATATATATATATATATATATATATATATATATATATATATATATATATATATGGGTCTGATTACATTGATGTATACTACTGTGTCATGATTCCCCAGAAAAAAGTTTCTCCGTTCCATATACAGGTCATCATCCCTGCACCTGAAATTAATTCAGTGTTTTGCTCTGGGACACATCAGCTGTGCGGGAGCTTGAAACCTGCATCTTCAATGTGTAGCATAGTTTTCTAACCACCAGACCACTCTTTAGATCTTCCCCATTGTCTTCACACAGGGAGCTCACTTTGTAAGCTGCCACTCAAGGAAAGCAGATAGGAATGCCCAAATCTTGTTGTTTTCTCTTAATCTAATTCAAGCATTTTCTATCCTTACCGTCTATGTGACTGACCAAGGTAAATTTAGATATTGTTTATGAAATAAAGTATTTTAAAATCAAAAATTTGCTTCCAGTCGTTGTGCTTTTACATTGTGTTATAACATGGACCTGTACTTGCATAGATCTTTTCTCGTCTTCCGACCACTCAAAGCGTGGTAACGCTACATGACATCATTCACCCGCTGATGGAAGGGGCTATGGTTCCACCAGCACATCAGCAGTAACTAACATTCACACACAACGTAGAGGAATTTTGGGGTTAAGTGTCTTTCCCAAGGATGCATCTACATCGGCTAGCTGGGCCGGGGATTAAACCGATGATCCTCTGACTGAAGGACGAGGACCCTGAAACATGGGAAGAAGAAGGTGGCCATGAAAATGTTTTTCAACCCTTGTCCTTTAAAAGCACTTAGTGCCAATTTACTTCATTACATGCAATCATATTGCATGATAACAAGGATTGTAATGCATTATAAAAAAGAGATTACAATGCATGGGAAACTATGGGCTTTAAACAAGAATGATTCTAACAAAAATGTGTGTGACCAGCAAATATGAAGAACTTGGATACTCTGTATGTAATACTAACATGCAAGTCATAAAAAAATTTAGCGTCTTGATTATTGTTGGAATGCATTATTCATGAGTGCTTATGAGTAGATACACAGTAAATATTATACAATATGTGTTATGCATCAGGGACATTGGGTGTCACCAAAAGTATTAACCCTGTGTAAACATTTACACACATTGAATGAGGCCAAACAGAAGCTGGCTTTAGAACACACTTAATGGTACAAAACATAAATCTAAGTGCTCAGATACTGTTTTATTTTAATTTATTTGCCTTATACCAGGCATTCTTTAGCCACAAGGCAGTATTCCAAAAGCTGCAAATACAACACTGACAAACAGTTGCCCATTTTTCGAGCAAATATCTAACAAGTGAAATGCAACATTATCAGTCCAATATTTTACTTCACCAGTGACTCACTTTCTCTGTCTGTTTATTTACTGCTACAAAACTCTTCTGTAGCTATAATGGTGAGACCAATCCCACACTGGAAAGTTGTGGGCTGGAAAACCCAAACGATCAGATAATAATCTCTTCACAGGTGGTCATTTGTGAAGACTATCTTGCTGAGCAAAGACGTAGCAACGGAGTTCATTATTTGCGGGATGATAACTAGATGAAAACTTCCAATATTGGCCAGCAAAAATGTCACCCCTGCATCCCTTTCTTCCTGCTGGGCTAAAATATGTATATTTTTCTTGTTTCAAACATGGTCCAATCTTGTAGTGTCAGTGTCGACAGTTGATTGTTATAAGAGTAGCGTCATTCTAATCTGACCTAATGCTTGCACTCGCAATGTGCATGGGGAGGTCCCACGATGGGCCTCTCTCACGATGGGCCCCTCCCACAACAAACAGCCGTCCCCGACCTGCAGAGTTGAATCTCTCGTGGAGAAGGCTGTTGAAGTGTCAGAATAATGCGTTTTTGTTCATTATGAAACTGCAGGGAAGACTGAGACCCCGTTTACACGATGGGAAAACGCATATATTTTCATGCGTTTTGGCCTTTCATTTACACAAAAACTGAGGTTTTATCACGGAAAACGATCATTTCTAGAAACTGTGGAGATTTCTTAAAACTCTGTTTTTGTGTTTGCGTGTGAACTAGGTCAAACAGAGTTTTAGGTTGTCAAACCTTATAGTATGCGACTAAAAATGCTTCACGTCATGTGAGCGTCCTATGCGGACGGTGTATTTATGCGGGTTCATATAAACAAACTTTATTGAAAACAACCTTGTGTGTACGATGTTATTTTTGAAAACAGAGGGGCAGAAATATTTGTTTCTGTAAATTCAGTTTATTTGTATAGCCCAGTTTCACAAATTACAAATTTGTCTCAAGAGTGCTTTACAATCTGTACAAATAGACATCAGTGCCCCAAAACCTCACATCGGACCAGGAAAAACTTCCAAATAACCCTTCAGTAAAAAAAAAAAAAGGGAAGAAACCTTCAGGATAGCAACAAATATAATAAAATAAATAACCGGCTATGTGTAAATGTGGCCTCAGACAAAGTCAAATGAAATTGCCTCATCACTGCTGTGTTTCCAGAAGGAGCTATGGACTGTCAGTTTGAGAAACAGATGGATTTATTGTATTTTATAAACTTTTCATTGGTTGAGAATTGTAAAACCCACAGCCAGAGCCAAATGGTGCCCTCCGATGATGAGTAGTAATACTGTTGAACTCAAAGCGGCACTTGTTTCGATTAACCATGTTATATGAAATGATATCTGTGATGTCTAGGGTTGGGTACCGGAAACCCCGGATTACCCGGATCGAAACACATTGCATATTTCGGTGCTTCTTTCCGGTGCCTGAGCCAATTGAAATTGAAAATAACTATTCTGAACTTCTCTGGTGACTCCGCCCAGTCAGCAGGTTACGATAGCCTATCATTTAACTTTGAAAGCGGAGGCGTGGCCGTGTGTGATTACGTGAACCCGTGCCGAGCACACCAGCGTCAGGCTGAGCGCGATGAATAAAAGAGCAGCCTGAACTCAGATTAATACCGGAACGTTTATTGCAAGTTTTGCATTCATAAAAGTAGGCCAAGAAATAATAAATTAGCCATTATAACCATGTTCAAGCTAGCTCGTAGCTCGCGCTAGAGTGACAGTCTGCTAGCAGATGTGTTGGCGTACAGCGGTCCCGGCTGTATACCTGGTGTTACCGGGAATATAATAACCGGAGGAAGTTAAAGATAAAGACCGTGCAGCATCACTTTGTTTCTGTGTAACTCTCGCTGTCAGAAGCAAAACTTTATGTGTCACGTGTCATCTTCAGGACCTCTGATTGGTTGTTCTCTTTGCCCATCAAAACAGTGACAGGATTAACCCTATAAGTTCTGCACATGACAATACATATTACATCATATAATGGAGAACATATATTGTGTATGTTAACAGTCCGATATCTAATGTTCGTCAGTGCTCCATGATAACGGCTTTTACAGGGAATATGGCCAAAGAGGTTTTTAATGTCCTCATTGTGAGTTAAAAAAAAAAAAGTATCGGTTCAGGCACCGTTTAGGCACCGGTATCGAAAAAAAAAAAAAAAAGATACCCATTCCTAGTGATGTCCCACTTGTTGCTTTGACTTATAACTTAATATTTACTGAGATATGGATTGTGCGTCACCTTTTTGGTCCACATCGGCCGGTGTGTGCAGGTGAGCGAGTGTGTGTCCGTCCGAGCCATAGTAGACAGGCAGCCCTAATAGATTGGTGACAGCTTGTCTACCCAGCATGCACCTGGATCCTGTCCACATCACTGCCATGGGTTTCATCATAATTAAACCTGGCGCGTACTGATTGCATAATGTGTGTGCAGGCTGGCGGTGATGTATTTAGATTAGCTCCCCCTCTCGCACCTCCATCCTTCCTGTACGTCAACCTTTTTCACTTCCCTCGGTTTCTGTTCTCTTCCCCCAACCAAAATCCTCCCAAGCAATCCAGCTCACCTCTTAAAGCTGCAAGATGACACGGAGCTCCAGTCCTGCAGGTCCAGCACGCTGCGCTCAGCGGTCTGGAACCCAAGACTGTCTGTAGGAACTTTGCTTCCCTACACCATTCACAGCGAGGGAGACCGTTCAAACTCGCTCTGTGTGGGACCAAAAGCTCAATGATGCATATTGCTTAATTTCTGCAGGCGAACTGGTACAGATTGGGACTGAGACCAGTTTTTCATAACTGAATGTAAGAAGCAGAGTCAACATCAGTTGGACGTCCCTGACATCATACACAGGAAGGCTGTAGTTATTTCAGGCCTGAGGTTTTCTAACATGTGACAAGATTCCTGAGATTTGGTTAGGTTTCCATTATAGCCAAACTCTACACATTATAAACTTGCACAAGTGGAAACACGTTAGTTTTTTAGACTGCCATTTTGAAGCCTCCAGTTTGGCAGTCTTCCCTGTCGCCGTTTTGGATTTTGGTCGTCTCCATCTTTGTTTCTCAGCAGAGGGATACCCAGTTCCATTAGATGCCAACAAACCCGACCCACTGTCCCTTTTAAGAGCTACTGAGTCAATTTGTTTTTGTTTATTGAGTCCTGTTCACACAGTTTGTCTTTCAACTCTAATGCCATCTGAATGCTTCCCTGGATTCCCACTCTTTACCTCACAGCGAAAACGTCAGTTTTATTTGTGCTTTCACTGCATGTCCCTCACATTTGCTCACTGATCCTTTTATTCTCCAAGAGAGTGAGAGTGAGAGTGAGAGAGAGAGAGAGAGAGAGATGCAGATAAGCATAATGAACCTTGACAGGTGCTGTCCCACAGAGCTAGATGGTCAGTCTGTCACTGTACTGTGTGCGTCAGATGGCCATCCTGTCAAACCGCATTACCCACACTGCCACTGGAGAGAGGAGGGGGTGTCTGGTAATCTGCCTAAAGATTAAATAGTAGTAGTACTGTCCCAACAGTTTCACAGTTTCCAACCACTTCTGTTTGCTGTATTAAATGGCTATACATGCTCAAATTGCTTAATTATTCATAAGTAAAATTATAGACACAGACATGACGGTTGAACACAGAGAGTCCATAAAGACGATTAAGGCTGGGTTAATATATGAGAAAAAGCCAAGATGGCGATGGCCAAAACACCAAACTCGAGGCTTCAAAACGACAGTCCAAAAACTAAAAGGTGATGTCACAATGACTACATCCACTTTTTACATTCAGTCTTTGTCAAACCTACATAATTAACTAGCTTGTGAATGTAGTGGAACATTTAGCAGCTAAAGAGACAGATATTTTACTCAGGATGCTAAAAGTAGAGTGAATATCAGATATTCATCAGGAGGCCAAAGAAGCAACAAACAAACCAAATCACGCTGCCTAGCTTAATATTTGTAGAGGGTGCTATCGAGAAAAATTTAAATTTGTAATCATTAAAATCATATCAGGTAACTACATCTTAGACTGTAAATGTGTGTGCTACGTTTAGTTACATTTTGAGCATGTTACATTTGGTTTATTCACTCTGTGAAGAAAAATGCAGATATTGAGCAATTGGCTGCAGTATGCCCTAATGTTTACATATTCTGAAAGAAATAGGGTACGCTTAGGGATGCTATGTGGACATATCCTAGCAATTTGAAGAGAAAAGGCCAAGGGATTTGGAAGTTGTGTCTTAACATATTTGGCCACACCCCTTAGAAATTAATTGGTCTATAGCATATGAACACAATGATATAAACAAGCTTTTAAAGATTGTTGAGGTTGAACCAATCATGAACCATAGAAAGTGTATGTATCGAAACCAACGTTTGAGTAAAGGTAAAGTGTGTTTTTTACTAAATTCAAATTGATATATTAATGGAAAGTTTCACTTTTGTCCACAGTGGGTGCCAAAAGCAATGCAAAATTAGAGTATCTAATATTCAATTGAACTGTTCTGTACTATTGAATTAAAGCATCACCATTATCTTTCCATGTTGTTCTTTCTCAAACCAAAGCATGTTACTCTTATATGCTTGCTGTACATTTACAGATAGTAAGACACAACTTTGTGCTCTTTATATGGGCAAAAGATAGTAGGTTAATAGCATCTTCCATGTTATATTGGCGAAGACTTCAAATTAACGCTTCTCTAAACTTGTACCTTCCCAGCTTCTAGAAATGACAGATATACAGAAGAATTGGCCTTTGTAGGAATCCTTTCCCTCTGAATGATGTGGATGCTGTTTTACAGCACAAGTGTCAAGGTGTGTGTGGATCCAGGATTGGCTGAATTTATCCATCAGAGCCACTGGCAATCCATTTAATATCCAAAACAAGGAAAATGTTTTCCTTGTTTTCCTTGATTACCAAACACCAACATGGGATCCTGATAGTGTATCTTTCTTTTCTGGACTAAGGTGCCAATAACACCCTTCTGTTCTTCTGTTACATTTCTTTGGATTTGTCTGTGAATTAATACTTCTAAAAGATGCACACAGGAAGGAAGTTACTGCGCCGAGCCAAGAATTAGTACTGTGACACGTTTGTTGCTGTCAGTGGGTTTCTTCCCCAAAGCACCGAAGGATAGGCATACGAGTATCGATATTTGGGAATATCAATTATTGTTGCTGTTGCAGACTGTGCCTCTGCTCTCCACTCCTGCTCCTCAGTAACCACTGCTCCTTTATGGAGCCAGACTCAAATACACAAAAAACACACTCGGCGTTTCTCAATTCAAAGTACACCAAGTACAGACTTGCGTTCTTTTGGAGTCTGGACTTGGGAGTCTGGGCTTGTGACTCCAGAGGACGGTCTTTCTGCGATTCGGACAGCAAGTATATATATATATATATATATATATATATATATATATATATATATATATATGTGTGTGTGTGTATGTATATATAGTTATATTACACATGTAATTGCAAACAATTCGGTCAAAAGTAAAAATACACCATGAGTTCAACATTAAAATGTAATTAAAATATTAAGTTATGAATCTTAACCCTCAGTCAAACTGATGTAACGTTATCTGTGAATAAATAATAAAATCTTTGTGCTCGTTAGATCCTCCAAACCGAATTATGTCTCACGTTTAACTGCAACGGAGTAATCAGAGCCAGCGGAGCATTTAAAAAAGTCCTGCCGAGATCAGCAGAACCTCAAATCTACGGCGAAGATCTTTATTAGGCTGAATCATAACAAACAGACCACAGATTTAATTTTTAAAATACCAACTTCTCACCTGAAAACATCGTTAAATTATATTCCGTGACTCAACAACAGTATTTATAAAAAGTCAACTGTCAATACTTTATTTTCTCCTCCGCTATTATTTCCGGTTGCTGGTGAAATGCATTCTGGGATATCGGCTGGCCAGAGTACGCACAAGTCTCCTCTGATGCATCCTCCGGAAAGTGGGAGGATCAAGTCACCCGGGTATTTTGACTGTGCTTTGCGAGAAGCGAAGTTTGAATTGGAACATATACCCGGGCTGAGACTGTTGACGTTTCACGAGTCCACAAGTAGAGAAAAGTACACACAAGTACCCATATTGAGAAACGGCGATTGATTTTTCTCAGCTGGGCTGATCACAAATCGGCCCCACCTGAAGGCAATCAGACACTGATCCCTGAACCACTGCTCCACTCACTCTGCAGCCAAGCCTATACACACCTCATTGCCACAAGTAATTTCCCTGTAAAACCACAAAGTATCGTTTCTACGCCTCTTTTTGTATTGATTAAGCAAACAAGATATACCGCTACAACATAACTAAGTCAACTATAATCAAAACACTGTCCCAGAAAGAAAGACGTTTCATCCAGAGGATAATCTATAATAGATGTTCGTTGTCTTTCGTTTTATTTATTTTTTAAAGGCCTTTTCACTGAATAGCCAAAGAATATTTTACACATTTGAAAAAGAGACATGATGGTTTTACAAGCTAACTTAATTAAATATAAATTAATATAAATCCAGTATTTCCACCATAGCGCAGCCTTAATTACATTGAGTTCTGCATTATTGGCTTTTGTGCCATGTCAAAATCTAATGATCAGACCGTTATAGGTTTAGGCCACGTTTACACATAGCCGGGTATTTACAGAAACGAATATTTCTGCCCCTCCGTTTTCAAAAAAGTTCCTGTTTATATGAACCCGCATAACTATTGCGCGCGCTCACGCTCAGTGCGGGCGAGACGAGCCGGTGACCCCACCTCGGGGCCGGGATCCCACCTCGGCCGGCGAGTTGCCGGCCCTCACTTTCATTGCGCCACGCGGTTTCCATTCACCCTCTGACTCGCGTGTGCGTTAGACTCCTTGGTCAGTGTTTCAAGACGGGTCGGGTGGGTTGCCGACATCACCGCAGACCCCTGACGCCTTTTACGAGAGCCGATCCCCGCCCTGGCGACACAACGCGGTTGGGGCGCACTGTGAAGCATTTTTAATCGCAAAACTCTGTTTGCCCTCGTTCACACGCAAACACAAAAACGGCGTTTTCAGAAATCTCCACTTTGGCCGGAGTTTTTAGAAATGATCGTTTTCCGTGATAAAACCACCGTTTTCGTGTAAATGAAAAGCCAAAACGCATGAAAATATATGCGTTTATATGCGTTTTTCCATCGTGTAAACGGGGTCTTAGTTTATAGCAGAGCTGCCAACTTTTCAAAAAACCTTGGAGTGAGATTTTGTTGGGGGTGACCAAAATGTTGCCGCGCACGCAGCCATACACGTTGGTCGCTCAAATATCAGGACATTTGAATTAATTTGGCGTTGTACCCATGTTGTACCTGCATTCTGTCCTGGCAAATGTCTTTTATGAGGCATCTTTACTACCTTAAATAATTAAAAAGGTGTTTTAATAACTACTCTCATTTACAAAAACATGCCTAATTATATTGCACAAATGTCCTGTCTTTGTTAAATTCTTTAGAATACATCTTACTTGTTCAAAGTATTGTTTTGAACATTTATGAAAGGGTCCTTTTCCTAGACCTGCAAATAAAAAGATGAATGCTATGTTTAAGAGAGTTAGTACTTAATTGAACCACATGTCATTAACAGGGCTCTCAAGTTCTAAAGACAGGTAAGAGTGACATGCTTTATTTTCATTGGTTGCTGGATTAAATTTTACCCAGATACAACAGATAGTTTCTTTTCTGATTGGCTATTGTGTAGCCCAGCTCTTTGTTTTGATTGGCTGATAAGTGGCACCGAGCAGCAGAACTCAGGGGGATGGCAGCGCGACCAGCTCATGTTTGCGCGCTGCGGCACATTAAAACATTAAATAGCCAAGTTTTTTTTCAGCGTGATGAATATGATGTGTGGTGGGAGTGCGTGACTTGGGACTCGCAATGCGTGACACTTTAGAGCCCTGCCCTACCGTAGTCTCTGCTCATTGTGTCTGTTTGAACATCTTCGTCTGCTACTCCGGGACCGTTTGCGGTCAATAGGATGTGTATGCAGCGAACAGGTTTACAGATGCGCTCCTTAGCGCCATCTATCATCGCAGAGTTTGAAAAGGAACCAACGCGCTTCAGCCCAAATCTGACTTTCTTTTGCCGTGAGAAATTGGTTGTGTGGCGTGAGAGCGTGTGAAAACACGCAAAAGCGTGTGTCACACGGCGAAACCGTGAGAGTTGGTAGCTCTGGTTTATAGTGTGCTCACTTGATGCATTTTAGAATAAAGTTGTGTTGCATTAAATATCCACAAACTTGTCTTGAAACAATTCCTCAAGGACATGGGTGTATTCTGTCTCGAGTATATCTCTGAACTCCTATGAATAGCTCTATCAATGAAGTAACAAATAAACAAAATCCTGTCAGCCAAACTGCCTTCCTGACATGATATCTCAGTGTAATGTTTAAATATTAAAATCTAAACCAAATTACATAGTGTATTTTTTTTAAAGAGCTTGTTCTGTATGTGTAATGCTATATTAGAAAAATATGAAGAATACCCGCTTTGAGGATTTTCCAGATAAAAAAAAATTGGTCTTGGTGTGAAGATTTTATTTCTAATTTATAGTCAATGAGAGACCTCACAGGTACAGTATTACACGCGTGTGAGCTATGCTGTTGTGTGTAGGCGTGGTTGGACACATATGCTGGGATCTTCGTGGGAGTGCTAATTACCAAAGATGCGTTCCTTTCCACAACACTGAGCTGACCCTCAACACTGTTGCTTTAACCACAAGGCTTACAGAGCTCACACAAGCTCCCACACACTCTAACACACACACATACTGCTGAGAAATATTACTTTCCTATTATGTTGGAGGAGCAGTTTGACCATGGCCTGAAACTCAGTAACAGCTGTTCAAAAAAAGAAGTCCTTGCTCTTCATCTGCTCTCATCAAGGCTGAGGCAAGAAGGCGCACTGGAGACAAGAAAATGGGTGAAGGCTACAATCAGAATAGCAATAACTCAAATGTTTCTTCAAAGCTGCACTAATAAATGTCATCAAAATCAGGTAACATGATGTGTGTATATTAAATGTCTTTTACCACCTACTGATAATTCGGTTCTGTGGAGTTTTCTTTTAGCCTTATTGAGGTCATTGTTTTTGGTTTTATAAACTGCAATTGTGCTTTCTCTCATCTTATAGTACAACATTCCTGATACCTGCTATTAGACTTTATAATGAATCACCTATGGTCTTTTTCTTCATAGTTTGTCAGCTCATGTTGAGCTGAAATTTTTTTAAATACAAAAAAAGATGACAACCCTGTTTTTTCATTATCCTTTAAATATAATAAATTTTATTTTGAATTATGTGTGTGTGGATACATATATATTATATATATATATTACGGCTGTCAATCGATTAAAAAAAATTAACTAATTAATCGCACATTTTGAAATTCATTAATTGTTTCTTTTTCTTCTAAAGACTAAATCTTCTAAATGAAGGAGTAATCCTTTCAGACAGCGTATGTTTTAGACACTTGTTTAATTGTATTTATTTTTAAAGACACCTTCACACACAGCTGTGTTTTCAGAGAGGCTCCTACCTATTGTCACAAATTCCCCACCTTCTTAGTTCAATTCATCCTCCTTACATGTTTAATTAACTCTCCTGTCATTCCAGATTCTGTCATCCTCACCTGATTGTCCCTCTGTCCCTCATTCACTTCACCTGGTCCTCACGCCCTTCTCACCTGCAGCCCATCCCCTCATTAGTCCCTCACTATTTAGCTCCCTCACTCCCTCTTGTCCTCTGCCAGATTGTCTTGTGTTTCACCGCCAAAGTTTCCAGAGGTTTCCTAGTTCTGATCTGCCTGTTACGACCCTGTTTGCCTGTGAACCCGACTTGAGATTTTTGCCTGCCCCTTTTCGGATTTGTCGCCCTGTCTGACGGACCACCTGGTTTTGACCCTGCCTGAAAGATACAGTAAACCGCCTCCTCCTAAAATCCTGTGTGTGTCGTGCTTTTGGGTTCCTGTAACCATTACACCTATAAAGTGCCAGCGAGTTATTTAATATTGTGGTTGATGAATAGTTTCTTCTTTGAAACATCAGATTAGTAAAACAAGGTGCTTTGAGACCCATTGGTCCTGTCAACGTTGACACTGAACACCAGAACCAGTGGCCTTGGAAACTGACTCACATTCAAATGTGTCACTCTGGAGGCTGGGGACATTTTATACATTTTACAAAAATAAATAAATGTACCTTTTTAAAGTCTTTTGCATATGACACACAACCCCATATGTTCTACATCAAGCATTCCAGAACAATCTCAGCTCTATATCATGAAGTAATGTCCTTGCGCTGTGTCTGGATTCTCTGACTAACAGACTGCTAATGTCCTTTGTGATTTACTGAGTGTTCGTTGATTGTTTATTTCGCAAAATGAAAATCTGCCCACCTGTGCATCACGCGCAGATCACATCATTCTGCCTGTTTTTATCTGGTAATACTGAGATCAGTCGACCAATGACTGTTCAGGTGGAACGTAAGGGAGATACCATTTATAAAACTTGTAAGGGGTAAAATCTTGTGAAAGACCCAGAAAAACGGAAATATCCGACGAAGCAAAATCCCGGACGTTTTTGGAAACCCTGCCGGACGCTTTTTTTTTTTTGTCTCAAAAAGAGGACATGTCCGGGAAAAACGGACGTCTGGTCACCATATATATATATATATATATATATATATATATATATATATATATATATATATATTAGTGTGGCATCACAGGTAATGGAGGGATGCTACATTTCCATTCCAGTACAGCGGCCACCTGACAAAATGGCTGCTCGGGCAGGAACTACAGCTCCCAGACTGCCTCACCCAGCTGCAGGTGCTTAGGACAGCTAATTGAGGCAGGGCTGGGAAGCTTAAAGCGACACTATGTAACTGTCCCCCTGTAGCGCCCCCTTCAGGTATTTAACGTCTGGCTCTCGAGCCATATATAACCACTCGAAATCCAGACTGTTTGCTGTCCTGGCTCCTCAGTGGTGGAACCAGCTCCCCACTGACATCAGGACAGCAGAAAGTCTCTACATCTTCCGCCGAAAACTGAAAACGCACCTTTTCCGACTATATCTGGATTAATCACAGACTTGCATTTTGGTAGCACTTGAATGGCTCTTATTATGGTACTTTGTAGTTTGACTATGTTGAGGAAATGTTACTTTCTGTATTCTTGTTGTTCTTAGTTTGTACTCTAGGTTGAAATGCACTTATTGTAAGTCGCTTTGGATAAAAGCGTCTGCTAAATGACATGTAATGTAATGTAATATGGCTCTTCCGGCTCGTGAGATCACAGCTGATCGCGACTCGCTGCTTCGATCAGCGGCAGCGAGTCGAGTTCAGCCGCAGCCCGGTGTTCCCCACAGCAGCATGTCACTCAGTCTCTACGAGTCACGTAGCGGAGCAAATAAAAAGTCACCTATGAGCGTTGCGTAATCACTGCCAGACAGCAAGTTGAAGTACTTCCACCGGAAACACCGGGCAGCTCGCAACATCTTACATTCAGCAGTTTTCTGGCCACAGACCCCCGATGGCAGTGGCGGAGGCGCAAATCAACATTAAGTCATTGTAGCGGCACAATTTTTTTCAAGCTGTTATTTTAAAGTGGAAAAGTTACATAGTGGGGCTTTAAGAGGAGACAGAGGGGAGAGCAGAAGGAGGGAAGGAGCTGGACAAGCCAGGAGTGGAAGGGCCTCCAGGATGAAGACAAGCCCAAGAGGAGGACTTTGTTAAGCGGAAGTTGCTGAAGATACGTTTTGGTTTGAGGAACCTTTTTCTCCCCTGGGACGCTTTTTGTTGAGGAATGGACTTTTTATATATATATTTTTCGTTTGAATGAATTTATGTTTCGTCTAGCACTTTTGCCGTGGCAACCCATTCTTCGCATCAAACAACGAAAGAGCTTTGGAGGGACTGAACATGCTCGAAACGTAACACAATTTTGCACACAATTAAATTCAAAGATGTAGTTACTCAATATGATTTGAATGCTTCAAAATGGTAATTTGGCTCAATAGCGTTACCTACAAATATTAATTTACGCAGCCCCAGTGCTAAGTTTGACCTACATGTATAAAACTTAGTAGACATATGTAACACATATGGAAAGAAAAGTCTCTTGGGAGCATGCTCTAAACCAGGGCTATTCAACGTCAGTAGCAAGTGGGCGAAATGCGTGAGTCTCACAATCAATGCGTGACACTTGAGAGCCCTGCAGACAACTTTCCGACGCTTCGGCTTTGAGAGACATGTTGCAGCTTAATGGTAGCGTCAGCTAGCGCCGGTGTTTCAGTGGCCAACCAGACCAGAGCGCTGGTGAGGAGAGGGTTACGTCAACCAACACGGGGGCGTAACATAACGATGTAACCATACAGGTTTGGTTGAGGTCAACAGTGAAACTCAACGGCTCTGGGTTAGATGTCTCAATGTATAAAAGAGGTGTGTCCGTCAGTTTTATTTTTTCTTACCAAGCTATACTGATTTGCAGGCAGTCTGGCGGGCCGGAGTTAAATTCAAACGGGCCATTAGTTGAATAGGCCTGCTCTAAACTACCTATCTGGCTCGATAGCACCCCCTAGACTTTTTTTTCTTTCTTTAAAGGCCCTATTATATGCTTACAAGGACCAATTGCCTTGAAATTCAGCATACATGTCTGCTTGGACCTGCTCTACAAAAAATACTGTGGTGACCATAAGCTAGGATTTTCCGCCATTTTTAATTTAGTAAAAAAACGCTTCTTCCGATTCCTACCAACATTTCTGAGGTTCATTATTGGTTCAATTTATAAGAATATTTTTCAGGGATTGTTGATATCTTATTGCGTTCAGAGGATATGGACCAGTGAACATCCAAGGGGTGTGGCCTAATATATAAAGACATGTAATATCCAAATCACTTAGACCAGGGGTCGCCAACCTTTTTGAGTCCGAGGGCTACTTCAAGGGTACGAAATAATCCGAAGGGCTACTTTTTTGGCGGGATTGGTGCCGGCGAGCGTTGTCGCCGGGGGGGGGGGGCGACACACGTGGTCCCTGCGGGCACCGTGGTGGCGACCCCTGACTTAGACTACCCATACCAAATTGCCAGCCTATGTTCACAAGGATGCCCTTAACCTACCTTAATAATTTCATAATATTTTAACATTAGGGGGCGCTACAATCAATCCCTGAAAATATGCCTTTTTTCATGTTTTTAGGAGTTGTAAAAAGTTAACTCCTCCGAGAGCTTAAAAAACATTCATTCCCAATTTGAGCAATATGGTTGCTAATTTGGAATTCTAGTCATCGTGCCACCTAGTGGCCAAAGCAAATCAGCCTAAAAAGCATCACATTCACATGTAAATTGCATGACAAGGTCTAGACTTCAAGTAGATACACATGACCAATGTTCCCTCTAATTTGTCATGTGTCTGAGCGTAGACACAAGCTCCCCGAGCACACTGAGGACCACTGTGAGCAGCATCAAATGTGCACACTGTGGCCAAACACCTGTATCAAACCTGTTCAAAACCTTCATCATAGCAAGTTACATCACTTACTAAAAGAATGAAACTACAGCAGCAATTTTCATTAGTTTACTTTTAATATAAGCAATTTGGTCCACTTAAAATGAAAAAGCCAAAAATTGTGTTGTTCATGAGATGTATCGTATGTTATGTTATATTTGATAGTCCTGCTTTGGACATGGGAAGAGTCCAGGTTTGGCCTGGCTGTGGTCCAGGTGTGGCCTGGCTGAGGGTCCTGTTCTGGAAGAAATGAGACATATACAACTTTCAGACATAACATTTTGTTCACATTAAAACATTCACATGTTGCTCAATGACATGTGCTGTAGCTTGTGATACAGTGTAAATTCCTGTAACTCTTTGTCTGTAAAATATCTAATTATACCGATTTTTTTAATTTTTTTATTAGCATGTCCACTACCCATACATTATCTAGTAGTAACAGCATTTAATGATTAATATCCAGTAATAGAACATCTCAATAAATGTCACTAGAATATGCAAAAATGTTGACATTAATTGTACCTTATTTTTCACGGCTGTCCTTCTCACTTCTCCAATGGTTGTACACTTTGTCCAGGTCGATGGCTTCTTCTGCTTCTTGCTTTGACTTTATGCGCATCAGCTGGTCCAAATGTGCCACTTCAAGACAATTTCTGGATGCTGTTATTGTCAGTGAGAACTTTAACTTGCTTGGAGTCAGATTGTGTTTTGATTGACAGCTCGTTCCTTTCCTCTCGGTCTTTTGCGCTCTCCCGCAGTAATGAACCGACCCCCTGTCCCACCTCGAGTCTTCGTACGAGTCCAGCCGATTTCAGATGACTGTTCTGCTGAACGTGACGCTTGAGGTCGTCCGACTTCCACTCAGTCCACATTTTTAGAGCTGAAAGCTCATTTGCTACTTTGGCGTCGCTGCATGTTTAGCAGTCGACCTTTCTCACTCGAAAAAGAAAATATTTCACCCAGTTTCACCGCTTCCATCAGCACATACTCCGACAGCCATTCCATCCGAACTGGACCGCATTTCTGTTTGACTTGTTAAGTGGACGGGTCTCCGCGCTGCCCGCTCGCTTCGCCGTGATGAGGGGTTACGTCTCCTAGCTCCGCCGCATTGTTGTTAGCTAGCTAACCGGCCGGTGCGTACGGGCAGGGCACAGATGAATGAAGCACTATCAATGCTATGATTGGCTGCGTAAGTAAACCGGATTGTACGGTGACGACACCTGTCAGACTGTCACTCACTGTGTTACATTGAAAAAATTTACAAGAAAACACGTTATTGGTCTAATTAATTAGATTAGGTCTGATATTAGATATTAATTAATACGTTTATGGTGAATTGTATTTTATGCGCTGCATAGATTTCTTGTGCGCTGAGAGTGCGCGATTGCACAGGCGCGCAGCTTAGAGGGAACATTGCACATGACACATGTAAATGTTCAAATTGTCAAAGCGCCCCCTACTCGCTACACTGGACTCGCTCGAATCTACTCCAAACTTCTCATGCTTTATAGAATGCACGGCCTGAGGATATCAACACGCCTTTTTTTACTCTGAGTCAAAGCGCCACCGACTAGCAACGGTAAAAAGTCAGAATGGCGGGCATGCGTTCCCGGCCGAGGGGGCCGGCGTCCGGCCAGCACCCCCGACGTGCAAAGCAGGAACCTGTTCATCGCTGCTTGCAGCTTTTATTATTATAGTGTGTTTGTTTTGTATCTCTGCTGACTCGGAGAGCCCTGCACAAATAATTCCGATGTGTCTGGACTGCTGGTCTAGACACAGATGGCAAATAAAAAACCTTGAACCTTGAAAATGGGGCAGGCAAAAATCTCAAGTTGGGTAAACAGGCAACAGGGTCGTAACGGGCAGATCAGAATTAAAATTTTGGAATTTGCTGGAGAGTTTGGCACTGACACAATCTGGCAGGGATCAAGTGGAAGTGAGGGAGCTAAATAGTGAGGGACTGGGCTGCAGGTGAGAAGGGAATGAGAGGCAATCAGGTGAATGACAGGATCTGGAATGACAGGAGATAATTAAGCATGCAGGCAGGATGAATTTAACTATGAAGGTGGGGAAGTCACCTAATGGTACGTACGCATCAAAAGCGACGCAATTTTTTCGCACTAGTGAATCCCATGAAAAGTCAACGTATAGAAGCGTGTGGTTGCGATAGACGCCAAATTTTTCCCAGCAGGGTATTTGTTATATGACAATATTCTGCAGGAGCTGCAGAAAAATTGAAGACATCCACTTTGGCGCTTGAGATGTTGAGATAAGCATTTTAGACTTCGTCATTTAAAAAAAAAAAATATATATATATTATAATTACAGTATAGCACCGTTGCACCACCTTTACCGGAGACACAAAGACACCATCTTCAATCTTGAATGGAAACCACTGTGAAAGACCAACATATCAGGCAAGTTTCGGAAACTGTATTGCCTTTTGTGGAAGCTGTCCCCAATTTGACCTAGGCTGCTGGCTGGTTGCCAATCAGTCAGCTGCTCTCACTGATTGGCAATCAGTCAGCAGCCAATGCTGCCCCTATAAGCAGGGCAGAGCTGGAGGAGGGAGGGAAGTGAGCAGAGACGCAGGTTGTTTCTCAATTCAAAGTACACGACTGCAGACTTGTGTTCTTTTGGAGTCCGTGCTTTGAGAGGAGCAAACTTTGAATTGTAACATGTACGCGGGCTGAGACTGACGTTTCACGAGTCCACGAGGACACAACTAGAGGAAAGGACTCACAAGTACGCTGATTGAGAAACGGCCACAGTCTTGCGGTCTGCGCTGTGTTGTACGTGTGAGATAAATAAATAGGTTTCCAACCGGAACCTCGTCGTGGCTGGCTCGTTCTTGAAGCACTTGGGGGAAACCCACGGGTAGCGGCAGTAGACCTGCTACACCTTTATATCCATGCCACCATCATTTCAAGTAGACAGGAATCAAAGCACGCTGCCGCAGCCAGTGGATGCCGGAACCGTGGAAATGCCCTGAGAGACGGATGACCACCAGTAGTGCAAAAGGAGTTTGACAGCTTAAATGTGCAACCCAAATGGTGATGGCAGGGTGCTGGCTCAGCTGACATGAGATGACCTTTAGTTCTCAATCTCGGTTTACTTCAGGATAGTGATGTGGCATCCTGGGCGAAGGAGACCAGTGATGCGAGAGGTAATAAAAACAACAACGACAACAACAACACATACAGGAATGGAAGAATGTTGATAGGGTCACCAGTGGGCCAAGACCAACATACGTCTTTGGAGGAGCATGTAGATCATTATGAGATTAGACACCAATACCCAAACAGTTCTACACCCTGACAGAAATACACTTCCTCAACAGCCAGTCTGAACATGTTCCGATACAAAACATATCTTTTGTTTAATACACACACACAGTTATGGAAGTTATAGTCGGCATACTTTTACTTTAGTAGTTATGGTAGGAATAAAAGGTGAAAGTCAGGTGATGAGGTTTGCTGTGTAGAGAGGACGGGGTGGGTGAGCTATTTGAATGTTGAAATATAAATACACTTCTGACCAATGGGGGGAGAAAATGTTTGAATGAGAGTCCGCAATGCATTACAAAAGCTTGGAGAATGGAGGATAGGGGACCAGACGTCACCACTTTGTCTCTCTGTAGACTAGAACCGACTGTTCTTTTTCTCCCATTTGGGAGTTCACATCTTAGGTTTTTGATCCATTCCGATGGAGGTCTGCTAGCCTTGGTCCAATGATAGTCCCAAAGAAATACATTCTAATTTCAGTTTGATTACAGATGTTTTTGTTAAACACTTAGAAATAACAACTAAATTTGAAACACCATTGCTTACTTTTCGGTGTCTTGATGTCCCCTTGTCCTCAAAGATGGCTCAGCCTCTTTTCTTTTCTTCCCTCATTTCAATTTCTCCTCCCCCGCCATATTACCCAGCCTCTCAGCTGCTTGCTTCCTCCCCATCCCCATCTCACCTACTCGTATTTCCTCTATTTTATACAAGGCAGCCAGCAACAATGGATCTTCAGAGAGCGCTGCCGATCAATTTCCCCAGCCAGCTGGTATTGAACGGTGTTCTTTGTGTTGGGGAATTGCGACCTCTCCTCTGCTGCCAGACCCAACCCCCGTCTTTAACCTTCTGCTTCATCCTCCGACACCGCTGATAAGTTAAAATAAACAAGGCAGGAGGAATTATTCTTTAATAATGAGTTTCCCGAGCTCTAAGGATGGAAAGATATCTCGAGAGCCCTATCGATAATCTGGACGGGCAGCCAAAATGAGTAATGTTTGGGCCCTTGCTCAACAGCAGCCGAGACACTTAACCTGCAACCGAGCTGCTCGGGAGCCTATACCATGAGGCTGAGGTTGTCAATGTCAGCTCCCCGTTGTGCATACAATGTATAATAATACTATGGAGCAGTGGTGAAGTTGTACCTGATACATATAATGTAATAAAAGCGTATATATATATATAATTAGTAGAATGAAAACTTCACTGAGAGCTACATTTAAGTAAAATAAACGTATGCGTGTGTAAAAAGTAAACCTTAAGTTCTTGGAGCATTTGATCCATCTTTTTGCCCCAGAAGGGATATGAGAAGGTGGAGCTAAGTGGTGACATAAATGTAAATATATCTAAGCAGTGACTAAAACCGTAAACGCATGTTTACTTCTCACTTGGTTTATAACTAAACATTGTAGATAATACTAGTTTTTGTAACCAGGAGTCGTCGACTTTTGGCCATTAGAGAGAATAAATATGTAAGTTAAATTAGACAGATGTACAACTGTGTTTAACTTGTATTTACATGTATATGATTCAATATAGTTAAACTAATTTAAAAGGTTTTTATTTATTTTTAAGTTCCAAAGGACTACTTTATTTAGTTCCAGAAAGTGTGGCAGAGTTTGACACACTGTCTTCATGAATTAAGAGATTACACACCCAGACCATTGTAATCCTTCCATGACTTAATTCAGACCTCATTTTAGCCAGAAACTGGTTTTAGGACTTCAGGTCAAACCATAATGATCTTCATGCAAACAGTTTGCCTAAGATAACCTGGACCCTTTTATACACATTTCCTATATCAAAAAAATGTTTTCTCAATATTGGTAATGCATTCTATCATAAATGAAGAAGCAATGTGAGGGTACTTGCAAGATATGTTCCTACAATCGGCAACAAATCTGGGGAATGAGTATTGGCACAACAAAATACACACACACACACACACCTTAGTTTTCTGTTATATTTGTGACCTTCCCTCTGGAATCTGGAACTGTGTGTTTATGTCCTTGCTCCTAATATCTGATTACATATTCAAAGTTCATGCCATTTAATCCGCAAGGCAAGTAATTGGGGACAACAGATGTAAGCCAAAAGGACTAAATCACCCGAGGATCCAAACTCAAAACATTACACAGACTGTTTGTTTGCCTTGCTTTTGAATGTGAATTAAAAATTGCTGCAGGCAACTCAACTATGAATACTATCAGTCCAGACAATTTCCTGACTTTGGAATCAGCTATGTACATCGTGGACCTAGAAAGTTGCTAAAAAATTACGTTTCCGTCAAATGTAACTGCAAATTGCATTTTAGGTCTGGGGGAAAGTCATTTTTGTGACACAGGGTTGGCCTGCCAGCCCCTCATACATAGGAAATCTGAAAGAGCAGTTTAAAGCCGAGTGTCTGCTCACGGGTCATGATGCTCTGCAGAGAAGGATGGCCAGCGCTTGTCAAACAGGAATCAGTGCTGAAAAACTACTGGCTAGAGCAAGCCACACTCACAGTGGAAGACGGTTTGCTCCTAAAAGACTCACGGCTTGTAATACCTGCAACACGATGTGCTGATGAAGCTGCATGAATGACAACAAGGTGTCGTGAAATGTAAAGCCCGCGCACGCCAGGCTGTATGGTGGCCGGGACTTGGTCAGCAGATAAACAACATGGTACTCAAATGCAGAACATGCATACAAGAGAGACATAATCACAATGAACCGCTCATGCCCTCAGAGCACCCTGACCGACCATGGCAGAGTTTGGCGGCGGACCTCATTGAACTGTTTGGAAAGACGTAGTTACTTGTCGTCGATTACTTCTTGAGATCTATTGAGATTGCACTCTTATCTCTCACCAAGTCCAGCGACATCGTCACTCATCTAAAGTCAATCTTTGCTCGCCATGGCATCCCGGAGGTAATGATGTTAGATATGGACCTCAGTTTTCTGGACAGGCCTTCGCCTTGTTTGCAGCTGCATACGCATGTAACCAGGAGCCCGAGGTTCCCGCAAAGTAACGGCGAAGCAGAACGGGCGGTCAAGATGGTGAAAACCCTTCTAAAGAAGGCAGATGACCCCTACCTGGCTCTACTCGCTTATAGAGCCACTCTTCTTCAGAATGGATACAGCCCGGCTCAGCTTCTCATGGGCCGACGTTTACGCACCACAGTGCCAACTGTTCCCTCTCATCTGGACCCTACACTGCCTGACAGCCGTGCACTGGCTGAGAGGAAAAGGAGAAGATGTCAGATGCTGCTGTATGTTTAACCAATAGGAATCCCTATGTTGCTAGGCTGCGGACCAATAGGATGAGGGAGTGAATGTGTGGAGCGACGGTCAGATACGGAGTGAGCTGGGGAATAAACATGTCAGCTTCAGTACAGTTTGTCTCACTCGCATTATTAAGCAAACTCGACAAACTTAATATTTTGAATTGTTAGTTACAGCAGATTATTTCAATTGGGGGGAAGGGGGGATCTACAAAACAACAGAAGGTAGGAATAAAAACAGTCTATAATGGCCAAGGAGTTCTGAGCTGGATAAATAACTGAAGGAAAGGTTACCGTTCCGATAACTCTGCATGACACCCATTTAACTGCTCTCACCTCACTTCCACCGGGATTAGGATGTGTGAGTGTGTGTACCTGTGTGTCTTTGTGCTGTGTACGTCTCAGCAGGATCTCCATTTGGCTCCCAGAGCGCACCTCCGGTGTTGGAGGACGACCTTTTAGATTAGCTTTAAACCAGCTCCACATGTTTCCAGCAAGTAAATATTAACAACCTCAGAATGGCTCTCAGACAAAAACACACACCATGTTTCTATTACAGCCATTATGGTTGTGGATATAATCATTACAAAGAGCAGATTGAAGTAGATAACTGGATTGTTTTATCTTAAAAAAGTTTGTATATTTAACAATCTGTTTGGCTTATAGGTGTTCATTTTAGTAACTCAATGGTATAACATAGACCTATAATACAGTGTCAATGTGCAGAAATAGTTTGAGAGCTTTGAACTAGGGTTATATCCTATTTTCTCACTTATTTACAGGCTAATGTTGATGAGGGTTCAGTCTTGAGCTGAATAACATAAGGCCAAAGCAGACAGTAGGCTGTGAATCTCTGTGCAGTGTTCTAAGAACACAGCAAGCTGTGGCCGCTAATCAGAGCTGCTCGGTGAACGTGAATCAAGGTTGATAACAAGAAAACCACTAGGTTATGTATTTCAATGAGCATGCTCAGGATCTTTGAGTGTATGTGTGCTTTTGTATTGTACATGTTGGCAGTTTAGCCTTCAGAGAGGTCACTTGTTCTCCGGTCCTTTTCCTCCAAATATAAGCCCTTTTAATTCTATCTGGTACAATATATTTGTTTTTGGTCAATTTGAGCTCCCAAATTGTGGCTCTATCTATAAAAAACACTGCCATATCTGATGTTTCAAACTTTTGGTTTCACTTTGAAATGTAGAGCTATATTCTACAGTACATTCAAACTAGATGCTTATATGTATTTAGATTCAGTCTTGAAACCAGTTTAGGACCGTTGTGTCACCAGCCTGCAGTAGCTGATGCAACTGAGAAAGCTAGCTGTTAGCTGTTCATGACACCTCAGTCTGCTTCGGATTCTGTTTTTAAAAAGGTAAGTAAAAGCTCAAAATGGCAAATATGCTTCTGTCCTAAATGGAGTAATGAGTGTTGAATGTTCTTTGAGTGACGCTGTAAAGTGTTTGATTTAGGAGATATTTGTCCACTTAACCTTCCTCCTGTGTTAGCTTTCTGTTACCATCTCTTATGTTAACGGGTCGGTTTTGAACCGTGTCTTAAATCAGCTGTAAAATACACTAGAAACAATTATCATTCAATTTGTTTCTCATCTCTTGGTTACCTTGTTAGGCTTCCTTATCCATGAAAATATTGGTTTTAATATTTTTGGTGTGGGCCTCTGGGCCTTTTGTTTGTCAGTATACCCCTCGATTTCAATTAAAAAAATGGTAAAATGAACCTCAAGAGAATCATATAAATAAATAAAGGGTTGTTGTGTTACCTGGCTATTATTGAGGGGTATTAGAACACATCTCTTAAATATTTATTTTTTATTTTTTTTATTTTAATATTATTAACTATAGTAACATCCATGGTGTTAGGGTCAATTTCGACCCATATATATTTACTTCAAGAAAAAGGCTAAAAAGTATTTTTTTCAGCAATAGAACTTTAATACGAACACAAAATAAAGAGCAGAACAAGTCATAACACAAAATATAGATTTGCAAGGTCAAACAAACAACAACCAGTCAAGCAAATCAAACCAATATAAATCAATTACTAGTTCCAAAGAACTTGGATGTGTATGTGTGTGTGTGTTTAGATGCATGTGTGGCAAAAAGTGACACTTTTAGTGTGTTCTTTGCAGAGATATTTCTTGCAGTTGAAGCACAATACGTTTGTCTTTCTGTCCTTACTGCTTGGGCAGACCTGGCACCTCTTTCTCTTAGAATCAGGTGGCCTGCGTGGGGTTGTGGCTGTGGCTGTTCTGGTTGGTGTTGAGGGAGGGCTGGCTGAGGAGGATGCTCTTTGCGTTGCTGATGGTGAGTACGGAGTGCTAGGTGAGCTCTGTAGTTGTCTGACCAAGGCTGCAGCATCTGGGCCTCGGGGCACCCGTTCCCTTCGCTCAATGTGTGGATTGACAAGGGAATTTCCAAGCTCCTCAAACATTCTCGGTTGAGTTCCACCCTTGGTGGATGTGGGTCCACAACACAAATGCATTACATGCAGACACAGAGGATGCTGTAAAACACAACCATTGGCCATCTCCTGGTCATTCGCTGGCAAGTGTAGGTGGCAGTCAGCTTGTCCAGGGTGTCCACTCCTCCTTTGTTTTTGTTATAGTCGAGGATGATTGTGGGCTTTTTGTCACTTCTTGATGACACAGCTGCATCTTTGTGAAGAGTAGACATAAGTATCACAAAATATTTCTGCCTGTTGATGCGTCCCAGAGACTTTCAGTGGCCTCATTGCAGGATCTGTACACTCCAGCAATAAGAATAACACCAATATAAGCATCCAGGTATTCCTCATCAATGTCTTTCCACAAGTCGCCATGAACTTCACACGTCACAGCAAACCTTGTGATTCCAGGGGTCATTTTGATGACATTTGCAGCAGCTGCCCTGCCATGTATATCATGAGGTACTGAGCTCCAACAGATTTTACCATTTTTGGACTTGAATCTTTCAGCAGGAGCAGCTTCACCACCAGTGACCTCCTCATCAGACTCATCAGATGTGTCTGTGTCTTCTGGATGATACTCCACATTGTCTTCGTCCTCAAAAACCTGCTCATCTGTATTGCTGTGCTGCTCTATGTCCTCTCCCTCATTTTTACCAAAAATATGATCCAGAATGATTGGGAGAGGAGCTGGCTGTCACTGTGTTGGCTGACAGTGCACTTATGATTTCAGTTTTGGCTCTAATTATTGCTTTATAATCTTATTTTTATAACCGGGTCGAAAACGACCCTAACAACACAAAGGTCATAATTTCAATCAGAGCATTTCATAATTTAGTGAAACCAAATGTTTTTGTTTTATTTTGTTGAAATAGAGGTTCCTGACAAAGTCTTGATGCAAATAAACCAAATGATGTGGTTCTTTTATGCATTTAAAACCTAAAACGGGTCGGTGCCGACCCTAACACAAGAGGAAGGTTAAAAAGTTGTTATCCTGTCAGTACTAATATTAATAATTTTCATGGTGCATTTCTGCAAACCATGGATATGAACGTGTAAGACAGAGCAAGTCACGTGGTAGATGAGCCACAGTTATTGACAGTATCATGGTATAATGATGACTTAACGGTACAACAATATTATGCTATAATGAAACATATTCACAAAGGTCAGGTGGAAAAGGTAACCCGTGTCCTGTGTGAAACCTGTGTTGACTTAATGCTTTTTAAGTAACGTTACATGAGTCTGCTCAGGGGTTCTTTTGCCTTAACTGACACATTCTCACCCCAAAATGTATCAAATACTAGGCTGCTTAAAGCATTTTGCCTTTAATTGGCAGCTCTCTTTTGGATATTATCAATGTGTCTTTGTTAACAGGCCACGCACCACATTCCTTCAAAGTAGCTGTAATTAAACCTCTCCTGAAGAAGCCCACTCTGGATCCAGAGGTGTTGGCTAACTACAGACCGATCTCTAACCTCCCCTTCCTCTCTAAGATCCTTGAGAAAGTGGTTGCGAATCAGTTGTGTGACTTTCTACATCAGAATAGTTTATTTGAAGAGTTTCAGTCAGGATTTAGAAAACAGCACAGAGACAGCACTGGTGAAGATTACGAATGACCTCTTAATGGCAGCAGATAAAGGACTCATCTCTGTACTGGTCTTAGACCGTAGTGCTGCATTCGACACCATTGACCATGACATCCTATTACAGAGACGAGCAGTCGATTGGCATTTCAGGCACCGCACTAAGTTGGTTTAAATCCTATTTATCAGATCGATCTCAGTTTGTATTTGTAAACGATGAAGCCTCGATGACCACCAACATTAGTCACGGAGTTCCACAAGGTTCTGTGCTTGGACCAATTCTATTTACCTTATACATGCTTCCTTTGGGCAACATTATCAGGAAACACTCCATAAACTTTCATTGTTATGCAGATGATACTCAACTATATCTATCGATAAAACCAGAGGAGACCAACCAACTCACTAAAAATCAAGCATGTCGTAGTGACATAAAAAAACATGGATGACCTGCAACTTCTTGATGTTAAACTCAGACAAAACCAAAGTAATTCTACTCGGCCCTGAGCACCTCAGAGATCAATTATCTGGTGATGTGATTTCTGTAGATGGCATTACTCTAGCATCCAACACCACTGTAAAGAATCTCGGCGTTATCTTTGATCGGGACTTGTCCTTTAACTCCCACATAAAGCAAATCTCAAGGACAGCATTCTTCCATCTACGTAATATTTTAAAAAATCAGGCACATCTTGGTTCACGCGTTTGTTACTTCGAGACTGGATTACTGCAACTCCTTATTATCAGGCTGCACTAAGTCTCTTAGGTCCCTCCAGTTGATCCAGAATGCTGCAGCTCGTATTCTCACTAAAACTAAGAAAAGAGATCACATTACTCCTGCACTAGCTGACATTACTCCTGCACTAGCTGCTCTGCACTGACTCCCTGTAAAATCAAGAATCACTTTTAAAATTCTTCTCTTAACATACAAAGCCTTAATTGGTGATGCACCATCATATCTTAAGGAGCTTGTAATACCGTATCGCCCCACCAGAGAGCTGCGCTCACTAAATGCGGGGCTACTTGTAGTTCCTAGAGTCTTAAAATGTAAAATAGGAGCCAGAGCCTTTAGTTATCAAGCTCCTCTTTTATGGAACCAACTTCCAATTTCAGTCCGGGAGGCGGACACAGTCACCACATTCAAGAGTAGACTTAAGACTTTCCTCTTTGACAGAGCTTATAGTTAGGGCTGAATCAGGTTTGCCCTGGTCCAGCCCCTGGATATGCTGGTATAGGCTTCTAGCTGCTGGGGGACGTTTTAGGATGCACTTAGTACCTCTCTCCTCTTTTCTTTCTCCTATGGATGAATCTTCATCTCTCAATCACACATGACTAACTCTGCTTCTCCCCGGAGTCCTTCTGACTTCACGTCTCATGGGGTCATCGGACCCTATGAGACGGCATAGATCCCATCTGCTGATGGACCATCGATGGTTGGATCGTGAGTTCCTGCCACCAGCTGTGCCGCTGCCCTGCTGGGACTCCGGCCACTCCTCCACTTGGGAGGTCTCCAAACTCTCTATCGTGGAATATGCTTAAATATAAACTATTGAAAAACTCTGTCAAATTCATTGCATGTATTTTAACTCTAAATCTGTCCTTAACATTACATCTATTGCATCTGTCCATCCTGGAGAGGGATCCTCCTCTGTTGCTCTCCTGAAGGTTTCTTCCCTTTTTTCCCCATGAAGGGTTATTTGGGAGTTTTTCCTGGGCCGATGTGAGGTTTTGGGGCAGAGATGTCTGTGTACAGATTGTAAAGCACTCTGAGAAAAAAATTTAATTTGTGAAACTGGGCTATACAAATAAACTGAACTGAATTGAATTGAAATACTCTCCTGTCAAAAAAAAAAACCTGATTACATGCATCATGACTTTTCTAAATAAACTCACATCTTCACAGGAACAAAAAACACTTGGGGTTTTGGAAAAGAGGGTGGATAACTACTGACTAATGATTCACGTGACTAGTGAGTGACTTTCACACCTGACACGGACAGCTATGTCCTAAACACTAGTCTAAACCATTCAGTCGTTTCACAGCTATATGGCATCATACATTTCTGCAAATATGAAAATGATATGAAACACTGTGTAAAACAGGGGTTTAATAAACTGGTCTGGGCACAGTTCATGTTTTTTTGTCAATGCAGTTTTGCGCAACAGTAAAATAATTCAGGTCATCAATCATTGCATGTGAGTGTTCTATTTAAGAGTTAGAAATATGGATTTAAGATTAGTCAATCCCACAAAAATGTATCTCTTCAGACACTGAAATATCTTATCTTGTTCTTCAAAACAACGTATCTTAAAATACATTTTCCTCCTCTGTTCACGCACATTTTGAAGAGAAGTGTGTTTTGTTCACATTGGGATTAGGGATTAAGCCTTTTTCTCAATAGAAGGCACTAACCCATTTTACTAATACAAAAATGAATTAATTCTTATAAACCGCCCAGCTGAACGTTAAACCTTAGCAAACCAACACTCCAATTACCTCCTGGTAGAAATGTGGGGACGTTAATGTATTTACTGCACATCAAAGGCATTTTTTTTCTCCTCATGAACATCTTCCTCTATTCAAGGATTTGTTTCCTTGCTCTCGAGCCCACTCCGTGTTCTCCATTTTAGGCATTGATTTTACCTCCTTATTCTCCACAGCCTTTGCAAAGACAGAGCTTAATAGAGGTTTGATCACACCGTACATTGATTTGATGATCTTGCTCGGCAGGAATTATTTTCTGACATTTAGTTCTGCAGAAATGTTCGATGCCTGACAGTCATCGAAAAATAATTTGTGGTTGAAAAATAAATACACAGCGCCGTGCCAAAAGTGTATAGTTTAATATAGAATGTATCAAATACATTTTATGAACATACACTTTTATGTGATTGAATATTTATTATTTTTGAATGGATGCAAATTTTATATGTCTAAATAAAAAATATCACTTAGCCCAGGGGTGCTCAATATGTCGATCGCGATCGACTGGTCAATCGTGGCGACCTGCCAGTCGATCGCGACGTAGTATTGGTAGATCGCATGACATTAAAAAAAATTGTCCCGCCCCCCTCTAACTTTCTCTATAGCGCCAGATAACATATAGACATATCTGTCCAAGAACCTCACATCGGATCAGGAAAAACTCCAAAAACAAGGGGAAAAAGGGACAAAACCTTCAGGAGAGCAACAGAGGAGGATTCCTCTCCAATATGGACTGGTGCAATAGATGCCATGTGTACAGAGGGACAGATTAGAACTAAAACATTCAATGAATATATGACAGAGTGTATGAATAGTTGGTAGTAGGCATATTCCATGATCCAGACTTCTGTGATCCATCAGGCAGATGGAGGTAGAAGAGTGGGCAGAGCATCAGCAGCGCTAGGGCATCAGACCAAGCCAGGTCCAATGAAATGGGAATCTATGAAATGTGAAGTCACAAGAACTCGGGAGAGAAAGCAGAGTTAAAAAACCTTATGTATAGTGTCATTCTTGTCCTTGTACCCTGCCAGTTTGTTGTCATTGATACCCGTTTAGTCCTGGCGTTTGTCCCTATGGTAATATCGGAATCAGAAATGTAACAAGTGTTAGTGTACAGTGAAGAGTTATTTGTATTTAAGTGTATTTAAAGGGGACATATTATGCCCAAGTTGATATGGTTCCTTGGGGTCTTAATGTAATGTTTGTAACATATTTTGGTCAAAATACCACAAGAATCATTTCAAACAGAACCCTTTTTACCCTGTCAAAAACACCTCCCCACAGATTGACCTGTTTTGAGTGGGCGAGGTGCTCCGTGTTGCCTGATTGGAAATGGTGAAGTATCGTACCAAAGGCTCAAAATAGTTTATTATTTGGAGGGTAATAATCGTGTATCTGGCAACCCTGAGATCGGTTGACCAATGACTGTTCTCTATACCGTCAGAGCTACCATTTCCAAAACGTGTAAGGGGGTAATGTGGCAGCGGTGTGTGCGGAAGGACAGATGCAGAGTGGGTGGAGTGGGGGTGTGGCTCGAGGGAACAGTGCCGGAGTGGCAAAGTGACCGCAGCTGCGCCCAATTGGAGGTGATTTTGTCCTCTACATATATGCAGAGCTAGCGGGGGAGGGTCAGGCAGTCCGGAGCAGAGGACGAGAGGACTGTGCTCGGAGACAAAAGAGATAAATAAACCATTTCACAAATGTCAACCTGCCTGTGCAACCTGATTTGTATACCAGATACGCTCGTCTTGTTACAGGTAAATACTAGTTTGTGAAAACTAAGAGAAACACAAATATCCGAAGCAAAATCCAGGACGTTTTTGGAATCCCTTCCAGATGCATTTTTTAGGTCTCAAAACATGACTTGTCCGGGGGAAAACCGGACATCTGGTCACCCTAACCAGCCCAACGTCTGGCGCCATAAGTTAGGGCAGGGCTATTCAACTTCAGTAGCAAGTGGGCCGAATAAGAAAATCAAGGGGGGTGTGAGGGCCGCACAGAATATTGGGGCGTTCCCCCCCCCCCCCCCCCCCCCCGCAGAACGAAACTTTGGGAGTTTAGTCGCGCCCAATAGCTGGATGCTTTACTTTCATTGGTTGCTGGATTAAAATCTTACCCAGACACGTTTGCTGTTTTCTGATTGGCTGTTGTGTAGCCCACTTCTATTTTTCGATTGGCTGATAAATGGTAACTAACAGCTGACCTCCAGAGGAGCGCTTGATTTCTCCACCTCATGTTTGCGCGCTGCGGCGGCACATTAAAACATTAAATAGCCGAGAGCTTTTTCAGCATGAGAAATACGATGTGTGGCGGGAGTGCGGGACACTTGAGAGCCCCGCAGACAACTTTCCGACGCTTCGGCTCTGAGAGAGACGTGTTGCAGCTTAATGGTAGCGTCAGCTAGCGCCGGTGTTTCAGTGATCAGTCAGACCAGAGCGCTGGTGAGGAGTTACGCCAACCAACACGGGGGCGTAACATAATGTCACCATACAGGTTTGGTGGAGGCAACAGTGAAACTCAACGGCTCTGGGTTAGATGTCTCAATGTATAAAAGAGGCGTGTCCGTCAGTTTTATTTTTTCTTACCAAGCTATAATGATTTGCAGGCAGTCTGGTGGGCCGGAGTTAAATTCAAACGGTATCCGGCCCGCGGGCCACTAGTTGAATAGGCCTGAGTTAGGGTAACCAGAGGGTCTATTCAAAAGGGTATTTATCCCTTACACGTTTTGGAAATGGTATCTCCCTTTTAAAAGTTCACCGCAATCAGCAGCCAACCCTGGTATTTATGTGGTGGTGGGGAGCGTAGCCGGACTCCCTACATGGGCATGCTGCAAAATCTACGTGGACTTGGATCATGATCCCATTCAACGCACTCAAGCATATCGTTTTTGAAATAGCGGAATCACAACAAGCCACGTAAGTTGTTTTTTTCCAGAGTTTGTGTGTTGGGAGACATGCCAGATACCAAAATGAACGTATAGAAGCACTTAAATAAGTGGAATTTTCATAATATGTCCCCTTTTAAAAGAATAATGAAGTGATGTGCAGGGGAGTGACCAGAAGGAAATGTCCTGGGGATGAGAGTCAGTTAGTGGGGCTTGACGGACTGGTGACTGGAGGTGCAGCTCCTGGTATACAGGGAGAATAGCAGAGGGGAAAGAACGCAGCCTTGGGGGGAAACGGTGCTGATGGTCCGGGAGACCGAGACAAGTTTCCCCACCCTCATGTGTTGGTTCCTGTCAGACAGGAGGTCTATAATACACTTTCAGGTGGAATCGGATATGTGCAGCTGAGGGCTTGTCGTGCAGGATGAGAGTGTTGAAGGCAGAGCTGAAGTCCACCAACAGGATCCTGGCATAGGTTCCTGAGGACTCCAAATACTGGAGATTGAAGTGAAGGGCCATGTTGATGGGGTCATCTACAAACCTGTTGGCTCTGTAGGTGAACTGCAGGGGTCCAGGATGGGGTCAGTGAGTTTTTTGAGGTGGGACAGGACTAGGCACTCAAAGGACTTCATGACAACAGAGGTCAGGGCGACTGGCCTGTAGTCATTAAGTCCTGTGATCATGTTTTTTGGGGGACGGGTATGCTTTGAAGCAGACTGGCATGTCTCCAGAGAGGTGTTGAAAATGTATGTGAACACAGCAGACAGCTGGTCAGCAAAATGCTTCAGGGTGGAGGGGGAGACGAGTCCTGACCGGCTGCTTTATGGGGAGGGGGGGGGGTGTTCTGCTTTTTGAAGAGCCTGTTAACGTCTCTCCAGAATAGAGTTTAGTCACTGGGGAGGGGGGCGGGGGACGTGATGTGATGGCTGGTATAAAGGCATGAGCCCCTGATAGGCTGGGAGAGGGGGGGGGGGTAATGGGGCTGTGTGGGATGGCATCAGGAATGTCCCATTGTCTTTCAAATCTACAGTAGATCTCATTCAGCTCATCTGCCAAACGAAGGTCATTCATGCAGTTGGGGGCTTTGTGCTTGTAGTTCTGAGCTCTCTCCAGACAGAAGCAGAGTCACTTACTGAAAGCTGATGTTGTAGCTTCTCAGAATACAGTCGTTTAGCATCTCTCACCACCTTGCTCACTCCTGACAGCGTTCCTCGGGCAGCCCCGACGCCATTGTTGCCTCATTGCCCAAAAGCCAAGGACGGAGATCCTAACAGCGCTCTTCCACCCTGTCAAGATCCAGCCCGGAAACATTGCGATCCTTCTCCTCCACTCCGTCAAGCGCCATACTTCCCACATCCCCGGGCGGACAGTATGCCAGCTCAACAACATCCCTTACCTCCCTGTTGCAGAAAAAAAACGCAGGTCCAAGCACGTCCCTTGAATTTATCTGCATCACCTACCGACCGAAAAAAAATCAGCATCTCTCCCTCTGAGAAAAATCTAACGCATTTCATCACTGATCTCCAATTTCCTCTTGGCCCCCAAATGCACCAACTCCTTTCACGGTTAGGCTGCCTTAACTACACCATTCGCATTATTCCCCAAGATCGATCCTTGTCTCACCTCTTTTCACTCCGCCGCAAATCTCCACGCATAAGTCACACTCGACAAAGCATGGCAGAGGGAGCTTACAATTGGCACATGTTCATCACCTCTTGGAATGGCATCTCCTACTCCTATGAAAACCACATCATCAAGCTGTAAGACATCCAGCTCTTTGTAGATAGAGTGCTCTCAATAGACTTTGGTAATCTCTATGTGGTTCTCAGCCAAATAGGCGCCGGAATTTGCATCCCTTACTCCTTCCACCGCGATGTACCCCATCATTATTGCAACCATTCTTTGGGCTCATGAATGGTCCAAAAAGACCATCGCCTCTACTCATAGAATTTCAATTCAATTGAGTTTATTTGTATAGCCCAGTTTCACAAATTTGTCTCAGAGTGCTTTACAATCTGTACACATAGACATCCCTGCCCTAAAATCTCACATCGGATCAGGAAAAACTCCCAAATAACCCTTCAGGGGGGGGGAAAGGGAAGAAACCTTCAGGAGAGCAACAGAGAAGGATCCCTCTCCAGGATGGACAGATGCAATAGATGTAATGTGACCAGAAGGACATATTTAGAGTTAAAATACATTCAATGAATTTGACAGAGTTTATCAATAGTTCATATTTAGGCATATTCCATGATGGAGAGTTTGGAGACCTCTACCATCCATCAGGAGATGGAGGCAGAGAGGAGGAGTGGGCGGAGTCCCAGCAGGGCAGCGGCAAAGCTGGTGGCAGGAACTCACGACCCAGACCATCGATGGTCCATCAGCAGATGGGATCTAATGAAAACACTTTTCTAAAAATGCACTTAAAATATGAAGAGAATCCATAGTAAATGCCACTCCACCCATTTGAATGCACCCAAGCTGGTGGCTGCAGGACCATAAACAGTGATTAAGTCTGTCTCTGAAGGAGCTAATGAGAGTTTATGTAACTCATGTAGTAATAATAATAATAATGTATACTTTATTGATCCCACAATGGGGAAATTTGTGTCTGCATTTGAACCATCCTTCGTTATGAAGGAGCAGTGGGCTGCAGTGAAGCACCGCGCCCAGGGAGCAGCTGGGGGGTTCAGTGTCTTACTCAAGGACACTTCAGGCTGCAACTAATGTATTGGCTATACTGCACTGATTTGACTCTTTACACTCCTATTTTATGTATTTTTTAAATCACACAGCCGAACAATTGGTGAAGACATTTCAACCTTGACAGTAATGCTGAATACACACACAAACAAATATGTGTGCCTGTACAATAATGTAGAGGAACTTCTATGTCCACACACTAACACACATGCACAGATGTGAATGAATATATGAGAATATGTTTGCTTCAATGCATAAATACTGATGCAGATGGCTTGGTAACACACACACACACACACACACACAGCTGATAACAGGAACAGAGAGGGACAGGAAATGAAGTGCAAATTATTTTCATCAAGCGTGACATATCCATTTGACATCTCACCATGAAAAATTTTTTGGCCTGGCCAACATCAGAGCTGCTAAAACATTTTCCATGGAGCTCACTGGCGCACCCCCACACCCCACAATATATTTGATATGTGATCCTATAACGGCATTAAAATATTTATTCGTGCAGCTTTAAATGTAAACGTGAACAAAAAAGGAAGACAGAGAAACATAATAATACAGTCTCTCTCTGCCTCATTTTTTTCTCATCTGTTTCCTAATACACATCAACAACTTTCTTCTCAGAGAGAAATGATTTTCAAATTGACTGAGTCGGCCAAAGGTACAGTGTAAACTGCTCGGCCAGCTGCCTGCAGCATGAGGACCCCCTCTATTTCCCCAGACACACACACAGTGTGTTTTAGTAACAATGCTTGAGCCAAATCAAACTTCTCATGGGTGATCATACACCTCACTGGTCAGGAAAAACTCTCCCAGTTCCTGCATTTACACTTTTTTGTCTGCCTTACCCCACTCTATAAGGTCAAGGAAAGTTCAACTCGTGAGACTGGGTGAATCACTGTAAGGGAATATTGTGTACAATTCACAGTTTCAGAGCTGATTAGAAGCTAATGATACGTAATGAAAAGACGACGGGCAAAGAAAATGATGGGATTCGGTATTTTTATCCCCTGATAGAAGGTTGGAGCGGTTTTTCCGAGAGATTTTCCATTACAGCGATTTAACACCCAGACATATGATCATATGGCTCTTTGAAATACAAGCAATGTTATCTGACTAATGACGTACATGACTTAAAAAAAACCAACAGAGATTAAGTTTGATGGATGAGCAGGAGGGTAAGAAAAAGGAGTTGAAGAAGGGGGTGAGGATTTGAAAGCAGTAGTTTTGTTGCCTAGATCTGACTAATTGGTATAGTCGCTTAAGCTTAACCTTTTGGTCTTGAGTCCTAAATCAACCCTAGCAGTTTGGTTGCCTTGACCTAAACTTTGTTTGTTACTATTTGTAGACCTGTACATGAAAAAATAGATTGAATTTTGAAACGACCATGGGAATTTGTTGGGGAGACACATGTGGCTTTTAAGAATTTATTTCAGAAGTCTATAAGAAATGACATGCATGTCCATTTTACCTTACCTAACTTGTATAGTGCATGCCCTACAAGTTTAATTGTATCATAATTTAAACTGGTACATATAACTCAAATGTAACTGCGTACAGTTGTCTTAAAAAAATATGTTTGGCTATATAAAGCATTCTAGGGGCATTGACTTCTGGCTGCACAAAGTCGTTATTGTGTGGTTATTCTAAAGAAGTGAAAATAACAGTGAATAATGAGTCACGGGGTTTTGTTTTGCTAGTGAGTCAGGACTGTTTATTTAAAAGAAGACCCCCTGAGTTAAAAGCCTTGGGAATCATAAGACATTAAAGGGAACATACTTCTAAAAATAGAGTTGATTTTATGAGGTCAGTTATACATGTGAACATGGAGTGTCTGGCTCATGTTTGGAAGTATAAGCTGTGGCCGTCTTGTTTAACAAAAGAAATGTGCACGCTGCTCTGACATGAAAGAAAACACGTTCTTTCAGATCAGATGGTGTTTAAGGTACCAGTTGAAAAGGGGATTATTAGTGTTCGTGCCCAAGAACAAACATGCCATCGTCACCCTGGTTTATGACTGTCCCCGAGTCAGATTTCTCCATCTGGTCAAAAGATGCGGGGCTACCCACATTCAGTGAAAACATGCTTGAGTCTTCAGCATCATCTTTATCAGCACTGCAACCTCCGAGAGGACCGTTGTGATTTATAAGAGCCCCTGGTCATCATCCACAGTACATCGGTCATGTATTTAGAACTTTCAACAAGACTTAATTAAGCCATACTAGCAACCACAACAATGCTGTTTAATGAGGTATAAGATTTATTGTGTACAGCGCTGGCTGGATTTATTGCAGTGGGAGAGTTTGTGCGGAGAGGGCACAAATCCCACAGCAACAAGGTTCTAACGTTTGTCCCTCCTCCCTCTTAGGATTTAACCACTTTAACCATGTTCTCCTTTTCCCCTGCGGAAATGGACGTACTCATTGTGACGTTCCCCGTTGATTTGTGGACTGCAACTTGAAGCGTCGAATTGCCGTTGCAGTCTTGGATTATGGCTGTGTGTGGTTCGAGAGATTGAGACATTAAACTCATGTTTACAATGTGAGGGAACCTCTGTGAAGGTTCTCCTAACGAGTGTGACGCAACCTGACTTCAAAATCAATTAGTATCCGTGGTCGGCTTCACTGAGCATTATCCTTTAGACATGCAACATTTATTAGTCAACGAAGCGTTTCGCCTCACATTGGAGTATTTATCACACAAGTTAAGCCATTTCCTTAACTGTCTGAGAGATGACTGTTGGATGCAGGCAGATGAAGAAGTCGGGGCATGTCCTCCAGCTCATGAACGATATGCTAATATCCTTATATTATCCATATGTACCTGTCTACATGTAAGTTTGTCCATCTTTCCCCTCCTCCTCATCGCTCCGTGCTAATGTTTTAGATTTCTGAAAAATGTTTTCTGAAAAAGCATCCCAGTGTTTTACCTTCAGAATTATCATTATTGTGTTCAGCAAAGAGCTAAATTCAATTAACTTTGGTATAGATCAGGGGTCGCCAACACGGTGCTCGCGGGCACCTGGTCGCCCGCAGGGACCAGGTGAGTCGCCCGCACGGCATGTTCTAAAAATAGTCAACATTGAGCTCCGTCCCAAATAAAAAAGCAGCAAACCGCACGACGGTACCTCTGCTCACTCTACCCACCCCCACACCCCTCCCTCTACTGCTCCTTTATGGGAGCAGCGTTGACTTGCTGTGGCTGATTGGCAACCAACCAGCAGCCAATGCCAATTGGAGGCCCTCCAGGACGAAACCCACTCCAGCATCTGCCCCCTCCCCGGTGAATTGCTCCTTTGGCTGTTGCTCCAGCCGCTCTTTTCCAGGGGCCCCACGTTCAATTCAGTTTATTTTTATAACCCGACTTGGAGTGCTTTACAATCTGTACACAGACATCCCTGTCCCAAAACCTCACATCGGATCAGGAAAAACTCCCAAATAACCCTTCACAGGGGAAAAAGGGAAGGAACCTTCAGGAGAGCGACAGAGGAGGATCCCTTTCCAGGATGGACAGGTGCAAAAGATGCAATGTGTACATGACATGCTGTTGTAGAAACGATCAACAACAGACGACTGTTTAGTTTAATAAAAGAACAAAGAAGTGCTATGGAGAAAATTTCAGGGGGAAGGGACAATTTTTTTTATGTCATGCAATCTATGCATGACAAATGTTATGAAATCCAGGCCTGGGGGAAAAAGAGCAACTGGAACTTGAAGGGTGATTGCTCTGAAGGTTTTTAATGGGACTCAGCGGGAGGAAAATGGAGCAAACATAGGGTCCAAATAAACACTTTTGAGGAATTGTTCTGGGAGATAATGCGATAGCTCCGATTTTACAGGACAGGAAGCAGGCGCATCCATCTGTTCAGGGTCCGGTTACTGGTTGTGTTAATCAGGGTCTGGCAATACCCGTAACAGAGTGCTATTCATTCCAAAATGTTTACATTTGTCCATAAAAAAAAGATAAATGTAATCATCTCAAATTCACATGTTTTTTTGTGTATATTCACTGCAATCACTAACGGGTTTCACTCCCGTTTGCCCTTTTAAGGGTGTTGACGTCACCAAAAAATTAGGGCTGGCCACGTTAACGCCGACAATTATTTTATCGCGCGTTAACCCAGGTTTAATTATTTATTCCCCCGTCAACACAGCTCGGCTCGCGCGAGGGCGCGCTGCGGGCACCGACATCACATTAGCGCTCAGCTGTGTTTCGCGCACATATTCCCCCCCCCACCCCCCGACACACGCCTCCTCAGCTGTGCCTCGATCAGCTGTTATACGGCAGGTGAACTCTCTGCTAGTTGCTACAGAGAGAGCGCGAACATCCCCCTTATAAGGAAGTGGTGTCATTGTGGCGTCATGCCATATGAGGCGAAACAGCGCCTCCTCCTGGACAAATATAATGACATGCATCCATACATTTATCAACACTCAACAGTGGCAATAAGCTTTAGTTTTGTTTGTTTTGATACCATTGTTTAAGTTGAGATTTATTTTATTGCTATACAAATGCTGATGTTAAGTGTTTGTTTGCACAAAAGATTTTATGGCAATTTAGTTTATATGGCAGTACATTTAAAATAAGTGTCAAGTTCTATGAGTTGACAAACTGCCCTGAAAGTGTTTTCTGGTGTCTCTCTCTAACAGGACAACACATGTTATGGCTCTTTCATTCATATGGCACAACATTTAAAATACAAGTGCGCTATACACTACTTTTGAATTAATTATTGGATTTTGCTTATACAAATGCGATTAATCGGGGACATCATGCGATTAAAAATTTTAATCGTTGGCCAGCCCTACAAAAAAATAGAACAGATGCCACAGAGGATCTCCTTCCCTGCATTGGATCCTCAAGATAAAATCGCTACAAACCCTACTTGACAGGCTCGACCTCTCAGTTCCTTTTAAATACAGTTTGTGGTATGTGGTTGTTTGGGAAACAAAGACATTCACACGCTTCTGCCCTTTCACACACCCCTCTGCCACCCACACACCAGAACCAATGTTTTGAAGCGGATGCGGGCCGCCACCGGTAGCCAGTGAAGAGAGCGGAGGAGCGGAGTGGTGTGGGTGAATTTCGGGAGGCTGAAGACTAGTCGAGCGGCTGCATTCTGGATGAGCTGCAGAGGCCGGATGGCCTTAGCAGGTAGACCAGCCAGAAGGGAGTTGCAATAGTTGAGGCGCGAAATGACCAGAGCCTGGACCAGAACCTGCACCGCCTTCTGGGTAAGAAGAGGCCGTATTCTCCTGATGTTGTGCAGCATGTACCTACAGGAACGCGCTGTCGCAGCGATGTTGGCCGTCAGGGAGAGTTGACCGTCTGGCGTCACCCCGAGGCTCCTGGCAGTCAGGGTAGGGGCCAACACAGAGCCGTCACAGCATGAAACTCAAAAGTCAGTGGGGTAAAAAGTGGAAGCGGGGAGAGAGAGAAACACCATTTGGGGGAGATGAGTAAACCTGTACCTCCACCCCAACCAGAGGGTCTGGGTGTGTGACTGAAGGAGAAGGCCGAGAAGAGAGCAGCCGGGGTAGACGTGTTGTCAGGTGTGATCCAGGTCTCAGTGAGAGCCAGGAAGTCAAGCGACTGCTCCACAGCAAAGCCAGAGATGAAGTTGGCCTTGCGGTTGGCAGACTGACAGTTCCAGAGGCCTCCTGTGACAAGGTGCTGGGTGCGAGTAGAACGGGTAGGAAGGATAAAAGAGGAGGGGGTTCCGGTACGCGAATGAACAAGTCCTATAGTAACTACGAGTAGAAATATGCACAGGTATGGAAAACACACACATATTCACAAAGTGGTGTAATACTCAGCCACCCACGAAGACTCCTGTGTCTTTGTCCTCCGAGTCTTGACTCCAACGAAATACTCCTGTGTCTTTGTCCTCCGAGTCTTCGTCCGATGAGTCACAACAACGCCTCAGCTAACGCCTGTAGACACAATCCGGTTATGAACAGTTTCCCTAATTACCTCCAGCCTCGGTAATCACCAGCCCTTTTTGTATTCAAATGACGCTCTATTGAAACCAGGTGATGAGCGATCGTCCAATCAGTGTAGCTTTCGCTCACAGTGGCTGGAAACACTTCTCACCCAAAACAAGTCTTAAACAACACAGACTGACAATCTAGGAGCTTAAAAACAGGAGATACAACAGTAATTTAGCAGATTTAACTAATTTAAAGAAGATACTTAACATGATCCAAGAAGTAATAATAATAATCACTTGAGCAAAGATTAATGGGCTATTTAGGTAGGTCGGTCATCCATCCATTATCAACACCACTTAATCCTCATTAGGGTCGCTGGAGCCTATCCCAGCTGACATAGGGTGAAGGCAGGGGACACCCTGGACAGGACGCCAGTCCATCAAGGGCACATATAGGGACATACAACCATTCACTCTCACATTCACACCTATGGGCAATTTAGAGATCAATTAACCTGCTGCATGTCTTTGGAGTGTGGGAGGAACCCGGAGAACCCGGAGAGAACCCACACTGCCACGGGGAGAACATTCAAACTGCACACAGAAGGACCGCCTCGACCCTCTTGCTGTGAGGCGACAGTGCTAGCCACTACACCACCGTGGTAGGTTGGTCATGTGATTTACATTTACTGATGAGGGTAGAGGGACACAGTTAAAATCTCTGGGAAGATATTGTGGCTAAAACATGAGTATTTTACCATTGAAGTTTTCGATTTATATTTTTGTGTTCCATGTATTCTTCAAGAACACATTAAACCGGTGTCCTTTTAAAGAATAAAAGATCCAGTTATTAGAATTTTTATTTTTTAAGCTATTTTTATTTATTTTATGTAAATTTATTTATTTATTTTCTTCTCGGCCATCTGATATATCCTTGTTCCTCTGGTTTATAACCGCCCGTCTCCTAGGCTGCCCGAGCCTTAATAACTTGAGTTCCTAGCCATGTGTGTCCAGGGCACCCTGGAGGAACATGTTGCTCCGGTTGCAAATATCAAGCAGACCAATAAGGTTTTATTGGTCTGAGAGGACGGGATTAGAAAAACAAATCGCAGGAATGGAAGAGCACCCCGGTACATAAAACAAAGCACATAACTGAGATTTGAAAGGTGTGTTAGAAATTAAATGGAAAATACAAAAATATAGACATTTAACTGCATATTACTAACCTCTTTTAAATTATATTGCAATCAATTAGAGTTGCAACAGCAGTGATCACCTCAAATATAATCATACTAATCACCTCAGAAGCGAGGTAATATAACCCCGGCAATGTAATTCTTCCTCCGTGCATACAACAAGCATGAACAAAATCCTGTGAGGCAAAAAAAAAGTATTATTTTGAAAAAAAGGCAATTTCCGACCCCAACCCCGGGGGCAATTATTAAGCTAACGTGGCCCACATATTGGGGCTCCACGAGGAGCACATCCAGTAGAGGAGTCGAACGCTGCATCAGGATATCTAGCTCAGAAAATAGCCTGAGTTATCCTGCTATCAAAAGGATCCATCTCATGTAATGCGTATGCAAACGTGCCAGTGTCCAACAGAATAAACCATCAGATTGAATTATATATGAACATTGCGTATTATGAGTAGTTCTGCGATAAGATTTACCGTAAACACTTAAGGCACGGGCGCCCCATGTCCCATATATGTGGATGATCGGCACTTCAAATGATTCCAGATTACATCATACCCTGGTTACGCTTGAGCCAAAAGATACACAGGGGGTCTTCTTTCATATATATTATAATGGGTATATATTTATTCATTACATTGAATGTGAGCTTGATCAAGTTAAAACTGCTCAGGGTGAAATATGCAGTGGCTCATTCAAGAGGCATCTCAGCTTCATATGCAGACCGGAATGGAACTGCATTGGCCATGGTTGTGAAGAAGACGTTCTGGCAGATGACTGTGCGTTTTTAATGCAATTGACTCTGCATAAGATTTAATCCTGCTCCTCTTTTATGGAACTAGCTTCCAATTTCAGTCCGGGAGGCAGACAGTCACCACATTTAAGAGTAGACTTAAGACTAGAGATGCACCGATCAGGTTTTTTGGTACAGATCACTGAAATCTGTATCTGCCGATCCGTAAATACCGATCATGGTGTCGATTGAAGCATTCTATTTATTGTGTAGCATTATTGCCTAGGACTATGAGGAAATACACATCTAAAGCACCTCAATCATTAAAAGAAATTACAGATTTCTTTAAACATTTAGGACTGATTGATTGCTATTGTAGAGGATTTCAGATATGTATGGGACACATCTGCATTATTCATTTCCTGGAACTATTGGGGAAATCAATTTATAGATCTTTTAACATACAAAAGTCTGATTTATTTTTATAAACTTTTCCTTTGTACAGTACAAATGTTAATGTTAGCATAATTTAAGCTAAATCTCAGAAACGATCTATAAGATACAAAATCAGTTCATTGTTAACTTGTATATGTTAATGTATGATTTATCGACATCTTATTTTGAAAAACGGATGTTGTTTCACGTGGTTCTTTCCACTAACTTTGCAAAACCTGATGTGTCATGTAAATCCTTCCGCTAACTTTATGACCGATCGAATGTGTGTACCGTGAGCATCAGTCTATAAGGGCTCAGACATACGAGTGTCGGCTGAGTTGACCCAGAGATTCAACTCGGGGGACGAGGCGGTTCTCGCAGATCTGCGAGAACCGCCTCGTCCCCCGAGTTGAATCTCTGGGTCAACTCGGCGTTCTCAAAACGGCCGATCAAAACCCATCATAGGAATATCGGCCGATCAGATCGGTGCATCCCTACTTAAGACTTTCCTCTTTGACAGAGCTTATAGTCAGGGCTGAATCAGGTTTGCCCTGGTCCAGCCCCATGATATGCTGGTATAGACTTATAGCTGCTGGGGGACGTTTTAGGATGCAACGAGCACCTATCTCCTCTTTTCTTTCTCCTTATGGATGAATTTTCATCTCTCCATCACACATTACTAACTCTGCTTTCTCCCCGGAGTCCTTGTGACTTCATGTCTCATAGGGTCATCGGACCCTATGAGACGGCATAGATTCTATCTGCCTGATGGATCATCGAGGTCTGGGTCGTGAATTCCTGCTACCAGCTGCGCCGCTGTCCTGTTGGGACTCCGCCCACTCCTCTCTGCCTCCATCTGCCTGATGGATGGCGTAGGTCTCTATCTTGGAATATGCCTACTATGAACTATTCATAAACTCTGTCATAGTCATTGAATGTACTTTAACTCTAATCCGTCCTTCTGTAGACATTATATTGTTTGCACCTGTCTATCCTTGAGAGGGATCCTCCTCTGTTGCCCTCCTGAAGGTTTCTTCCCTTTTTTCCCCCTGAAGGGTTATTTGGGAGTTTTTCCTGGTCCGATGTGAGGTTTTGAGGAAGGGATGTTATGTGTACAGATTGTAAAGCACTCAAGACAAATTTGTGAAATTGCGTTACACAAATAAACTGAATTGAATTAAATATCACATTTGATCTATAACATATACAGTGTATGATCATAATAGTCAAACTCTAACCTGGCAAATGGTTTGCCTTCTCTTCATAGGCAATTGCACAAGGCTCCTCATGGCCTTGCAGAGCTGCTGGAACCATACATTTCTAACACAGCTTGTCTATGAATTTCACCATTGATGACCGACATTTACAGAAATAGTATTAGATCCCTGCAGATATCAGCAAGAAACAAAGCAGGGAAAAACGCCAACATCCAAACCCACCTCATCATGTAACAAATACTGCTGTCTCTGGAGAAGCAAGTTGAAGTCATTGAAGTTTGGTACAGTGGCTTGATAGAACAGCAGGTACACTTCTGTCATGGGGTCAGTAAATTATTGCACAAGCCTTTCGAATCTGGCCTGATTTTCATCTTGAATCAATTAATAAATAACACAAAACAAGAGGTTGTCAATAAGTAACCAATGTGAATAACAATCCATGTAGTTGCTGCATAATGAAATTGATGGCCATACTTGCAGATTTTAAGTAGCTCGCGAGAGGTTCGTAAAGCCTCAGGATTTTGGTCACACAACATTAACAGCTTAACCAACTAACTGAGCTGTGCAGGAGGATCTCCATGTACTCGGCTTCATGCAGCTCAGAAAACTCTTTCAAACATTTAATTCCTTATCATATCTTTTCTGAAGCTCTGAATTTCAAGATTATACTTAATAGTATTAAACATGCATACCTGTCACGTATCCTTTCCGATTCGTGCTACCTTTGAACCAGTAACCGATGTCCACTACCATGTCCTCCACATCAAAACCAGACACCTGCAATGCATTAATCAAATCATAATATTCAGTCAATGCATGTAATTAGGATACAAATATTAAGTTACATGTAGAGATAAATCAGGCCTTAACTCACTAACTCACTGCACCTCCTGCAGGTTTGGCAGTATTATGTGCCACATGACAAGGACAGCCACGATTGGTATTTCTGCATCACCCTTAGGGTTGGGTACAGGAAACCGGTGCTAATGTGGCACCGGTTCCAACACATCCGGTTTTACCCGGATCGAAACGCAACGCACATTTCGGTGCTTCTTTCCGGTGCCTGAGCTGATTGAAATTGAAAAAAAACTATTGTTTTGAACTTCTCTGGTGACTCCGCCCTGTCAGCAGGTTACGATAGTCAATCACATTTAACTTTGACAGCGGAGGCATGCGCCGTGTGTGACTACGTGAACCCGTGCGGAGCACACCAGCGTTAGGCTGGACGCGACGGGAGACCGTCACCGTCCCCATGAACACGGGGAGACCGATGAATAAAAGAGCAGCCAGAAGTCAGATTAGTACCGTAACGTTGATTGCAAGTCTTGCATTCATAAAAGTAGGCCATGAAATAATAAATTAACCATTATAACCATGTTTAAGCTAGCTACGAGCAACGTGCGTGACAGTCTGCTAGCAGGTGTCTGTGTACAGCTGTCTCGGCTGTATACCCGGTGTTACCGGGAATATAACAACGGAGGAATAAAGACTGTGGGGTATCACTTTGTTTCAGTGGACCTTTCGCTGTCAGAAGCAACACTTTATGTGTCACATGTCATCTTCAGGACCTCTGATTGGTTGTTCTCTTTGCCCATCAAAAAAGTGACAGGATTAACCCTATAAGGTCTGCACATGACAATATATACTGTATATATCACATCATATAATGGAGAACATGTATTGTGTATGTTAACAGTCTGATATCCGTTGTTAGTCAGTGCTCCATGATAACGGCTTCTACAGGGAATATGGCCAAAGTGAATCTTAATGTCCTCATTGTGCGTTTTTTTCTTTTTAAGTATCGGTTGAGGGACTGGTATCGTTTTAAAAGTACCGGTATCGGAAAAAACCCAAACGATACCCATCCCTAATCACCCTAGAGGTGATTGAATTGCGTGGTCCGATGTTCACAGCTGCATTTTCAACTAAGAGAGCAACGCAGTTCTCCCAAGGGATACCATGCTCCTCTAGGGTGGAGTTAATTTTGGCGAAGATCTCGCTTGCTGTTCCATATGTCTTTCCACTTGTTGTGCACATGCTAAAAAATTGGTGGACAACTTTGCCTCCCATGAAGAGACGGACAGTAAGCGGGTTCATCTTTTGCATTCCGATAATTATGAGTTAGAATTATATAAATATACATGTTCTTTACACAAAGCAAATGTTTTGCAGAAGAGATAAATAGTTTGGGAAATACTTGTGTCATTTGACCCATCCGTAACAAGGGTGTATGGGCCGTTTGAGCTCCTTCATAAGCTCTTGGTTGAAATAAGTGGCTGAGTTTATGGTCTCAATCCCAAGTATCATGTCTTCTTCAATGCAGCATGATAAACATTTAGTAAATGATGTTCCATTTTGACTAACATAGACCTTAAAGCAAAGTATGGGACAGGGCTACATTGCGATGATCTAAATTCACTTCTTACATTTGTTTAATATATAAAAGCTAGTTTAAGGATATTGTCTGTGAACTTAACTTTCTCATTTCATTTTGAACACTTTAGGCATAACACACTGGATGCAGGACGCTAGCCCTGGCCTGTTCAAATGTTTTAGCCATGAACCAAACTGAGCCGAACTGGGATTATTATTTACTTTATTACATTACATGTCATTTAGCAGACGCTTTTATCCAAAGTGACTTACAATAAGTGCATTTCAACCTACAGTACAAACTAAGAACAACAAGAATACAGAAAGTAACATTTCCACATCATAGTCAAACTACAAAAGTATCATAATAAGAGCCATTCAAGTGCTACTAAAGTGCAAGTCTGTGTTTAATCCAGATATAGTCGGAAAAGGTGCGTTTTCAGTTTTCGGCGGAAGATGTAGAGACTTTCTGCGCTCCTGATGTCAGTGGGGAGCTCGTTCCACCACTGAGGAGCCAGGACAGCAAACAGTCTGGATTTCGAGTGGTTAGCTCGAGGTGACGGAGTCACAAGTCGGTTGGCTGTTGCCGAGCGGAGCGAACATGCCGGGGTGTACGGTGTGACCACATCCCGGATGTAGACGGGATGTGGTCATTCTACTTAATAGAATGCACACGCTTGCACCAAAAGGTGACACAATATTGGTTAACATATTTCTTGAAATATTTGTTTCATGCTGCGTATATTTATACATGAGCGCTACACTTTTGGATAGCGCGGACCAGACGGTAGATGGGAAATTCACACTTTGCTGCTGGCCAAAAGTCCAGCTAAAATAAGAGGCAGGTTAACTCAGCAGATGGGATAGGGAAAAATTTGATTTGTATACAACTTGTCAGAGACAGGTTTCCTCCTTATGTCTGTGACTGTCTGTCTTTGGCGTATGAGTTCATGCCATCTACTTTAGCACAATTGTAGTCCATTTTACGTAAACCCTGACAATTATAGCTTTCACGTCAGATTTGCCTCCTGTCTAACCCTATCTTTTTCACATTTCTTCACTTAGTCCCCAACCAGAACATTCATTCAGACTTTGACTATGCAAACTCACAAAAAAACAGAAAATGGAATTAAAGCTGCTAGCAGCGTTGAACGGGTCCTCGCTCGCCCACGCCGGTCGGGGGCGCCAGCGAGCGGCCGGCCCGCTCGGCCGAGGGCGCGCCGGTGGGACTCGACTCGGGCCGCGACTCGTAACGAGTGCGAGGAGTTTGGGGCAGATTCGACAAAGTCCAGTTTAGCCGCTAGCTTACGCTTTAACCGCGTGAATATGTTCACGCGTCGCGTGTCCCTACATGTGTAGAGCACAGCGTGTAAATGAAATGTAAAAATAAAAAGTGATAATTTTTTTTTATCTCGTCTTGGAATCGATCCAGATATGCCAGGTATCTGGTCGAGCACTTATCATGCTGAGCTAGAGGCCTTGCTGGTTTACAGGCATCTGGAGGCGCTCACAATATTTGGGACGGGTCAAATTAGAGGCGGATTGAAGGAAGTCCAGTTGAGCCAGTAGGTGGCGCTTTGAGTCTGTGAACATATCCATGCACCCTTGAAGCGTCAACGTCATGTACATTAAATGTAAAAAAAAAAAGATAACATTATTTTTGCCTTAGCCTGGAATCAAAAACAGGTCTCTGTGTCACTAGGCAAGCACATTTTGCTCTGTACACCTTATTAGAGGTAATTGCATCAGCTGTAGGGGTAAAATTATTGTAAAAGTGAAACTGTATGGTGCTTTTACTTCATAAATAGGTGTTCCTCTCAAAAATGAGGTTTTTTCTGGTGAAGGTGTTCAGGCCTGTCGTGAAAGTGAATAAAGTATGGTTATTTTACTTCATAAATAGTTGTTTCTATCAAATTTGGCAGTTTTGGGCCTTTTTTAGTTCTTTTGGCCGATTTGGCCACTTTCCACTTTTTTACAGCGGTCGAGTTTTCCCAGAAAATGACAACGGAATCAGCTCAAAATTGGTGAATGTGTTCAGGCCTTGACTGGCATTACACTTGATTTTTGTAATAGATATCTGATGAGTTTAAGCTATTATTTTTAAGATGAATGAATTTCAAAAATTGGCGGTCAACAAACTGGCATTTCCTACAGACGAAAAGTCAGTTTTTTTCCTCTCTGTCGTATATTCAAGTCTTAAGATTCTAACAAACCTATTTTGAGCGGATTCCGTTAGTGTTTTGTGGGTCTAGTGCCAAAAACGCAAAAAAACGGGCAAAACCGGCCAAATTTTGTGAATATTTGTGGCGCCAATTACAGTTCAAATTGCACGAAATTTGCATCGAATGTTCCAGACACCATTCTGCACATATCTTGACGGTCTGTTATTTTTTTTTGTCCAATAGTGTTGAAGTTATAAGCATTACAAAACGGGACACGCCCCTAAAATGTTCGTCGGGCCATAGATGTCATATCTCGTCGTTTATGTTAAGTTTAAGTTTAGTCCTGTTTTCCATGTCCGCTTTTATTTTGTAGTAACTGTCCTCTTTTGTTTCAGATACTTTATTTCCTGCCCCAGTGTTTCCTCGTTAGTGTGATTGTCTGCTCCACCCCTGATTGTGTCCACCTGTTCCCCATTTCCTCATGTATTTAAGTCTGTGTCTACCTGTGTCTCGTGTCAGATCGTCTTGTCTCATGTCTTGTCTGAACCGTTCTTTCGACTAGTTTTTCGTCCCTGGTTGGTTTGATCCAACACAGTTGAGATTTTGTCTTTATACTTTGTTCATGTTTTTGCCAGCATTGCTGTGATTTTCTGTTTTTTGATAAAATCCTTTTTTGCTCTAAAGATGTTTGAGTCGTGCTTTTGGGTCCTGCCTTCTGAGTCGTGACAATAGATGCTTACCATAATATTTTTTTTCAAAAAAAGTTGATGGAAACCAGATGATATAGCTTCACTTATCTCCAATGGGTTTGTTAATATTGGACCTATCGTTTAGAACTGGTGGTCACTTGTGTTTTTCACATTATTCAAAATGGTGGGAAATTAAAGTAGGCGGAGCTTATTTTCCTGAGAGGCTTTTTTTGTAGAGCAGGTCCTAGAGGTCTAGAAAATCTGTTTTTTTAAAGTTAATCGGACATTCTGGGTGAGGGGCGTCACCGGTCAAACTTCTAGGTGGCGCTAGAGAGCAATTTTTGAAAGCCGCATTTCGAGGTCTATGTCATCTGGCTATTTTCACCAATCCTGACACGCTTGCCAAATTTGGTGAGTTTTGGGATATGATACGTACCCCCAATATGCGGTCAAAGTGGAAAAATCAAAATCCAGAAGAAAAAGAACTCTTAACAATTTCAATAGGGTCCTCTCGGACAGCTTCGCTGTCGCTCGGACCCTAATAATAATACCCCTAACAATTTCAATAGGGTCCTCTCGGACAGCTTCGCTGTCGCTCGGACCCTAATAACATTGTAACAACTAGAATGGGCACTCGGTAGAGCGCATACCTTCACATATCACAAGATTGAATTATGAACAATTTGGCACTAGTTTCACGCAAATCGGATGCCAATTAACCGAGATATCGCAAATTTACGCTTTTCACCGTTTCGTGACTTTGACCTTGACCCAATCACTCCCAAAAACTAATTGATTGTTCCTTGGGTCATGACCAATCATCCCACCAAGTTTCATAAGAATCGGCTCAGTTTTGTCTGATGTAGACGAATAACTGACGGACGGACGGACATATTCACAAACGCCGGCGAAAACATTACCTTCTGCGAAGGTAATAAGAAATAAATGTTGTGGTTTTTTTTTCTCCTCATTCTCTAATCCGCTATGCTATTTCTTCCGAGGATGGTCGAGAAACGAATCCATCCCATACATTCAATCAACCATTTGCATTTTTTATTTAATTTACAATAAGATGCGCAACTGACACTTGGATAGCATTATCTGGAGCAAACTGAGTCACCTCAGACTGGGGTTTTGTTGTGTTCTGCTGACAAAGCTGTGAGTGGATCCATTGCTTCCTGGTGGACCACTAGATCTATGCTGAGTATATACAATCATATTGTTTGTCACATTCCCAGTTTATAATTCCATGTTCACAGTTTAAGTCATGCAGTAGGCAAACCTTGATGACCTGCAACTTCCTGATGTTAAACTGATAAAACGGAGTTCATTTTTGTGGCGGCGGAGTGTGCGGAAGCACAGATTAAGTAGAGTGGTGGCGTGGCTTGAGGAACAGTGCCGGAATGGCAAAGTGACCGCAGCTGCGCCCAATTGTGGGTGATTCTGTCTCTTACTTATGTGCAGCGCCAGCGGGAGAACGGTGTGCAGTCCGGAGCTGAGGACGCGGAGACTGTGCTCGGAGTCGGAGACCAGAAATAAACTATTTCAAAACAAACATCAACCTGCCTGTGCGACCCAATCCTTCCACCGGCTACGCTAGTCTTGCTACAATTTTACTCTGCCCTGAACACCTCATGGATCAATTATCTGGTGATGTGGTTTCTGTAGATGGCATTTCCCTGCCAACTAACACCACTGTAATTTAATCTTGGCATTATCTTTGATCAGAACTTGTCCTTAAACTGCCACGTAAAGCAAATCTCATCTACATGACTTTTTTTTTAAAACAGGCACATCTCGTCACGCGTTTGTTACTTCTAGACTAGATTACTGCAACTCCTTGTTACCACGCAAGTCCCTCCAGTTAATCCAGAATGCTGCATCTCGTGTACTCAGTCAAACTAAGTAAAGAGATCACATTACCCCTGTATTAGCTGCTCTGCACTGGCTCCCTGTAAAATCAAGAATCACATTTAAAAATCTCCTAATTTACAAATGTTATGTGTAGCACAGAGATTGGACCCAAACAACAAAGCCATGATTGATGATGCTCCAACATATTTTAAGGAGCTTACTAAATGCGAGGCTACTTGTGGTTCCTAGGCTACTTGTGGTTCCTAGAGTCTTAAAAAGTAGGATGGCTGTTATTAAGCTCCTCTTTTATGGAACCAGCTTCCACCTTCAGTCCGAGAGGCAGACAAGACTACTCTTAAATGAGGTGACTAAGACTTTCCCCTTTGATAGTGCTTATAGTGAGGGCTGAATCAGGTTTACAGCAGTAAAGTCAGTTTCTTTGAAGCTGATATTCTGTTAATTTCCTGCAAATTAGTTATTTTTTACCTAGTGTCTATAGGCTGGTGGGGGACATTTTAGGATACACTGAGCACCTATCTCCTCTTCTCTCTCTACTTATGGATGTATTTTCATGTCTCCATTGCATATCGTTATCTCTGCTTCCTCCCAGGAGTCGTTGTGACTTTGTCTCATAGGACCTGGCTGGGTCTGATGCCATGGCCCTGCTGATGTGCCCCGTCCACTCCTCCCCTCTACCTCCATCTGCCTGATGGATTGTGGAGGTCTGCACCATGCCTACTACCAACTATTCATACAATCTGTCACTCATTGAATGTGTTGTAAATCTGTAATGCTTCCTTCTGTATACATGGCATATATTGATTATGTCCATCCTGGAGAGGGATCCTCCTCTGTTGCTCTCCTTAAGGTTTCTCCCCTTTTTTTTCCCTGTGAAAGTTTTTTTTCTATTTCTTGGGAGTTTTTCCTGATCCGATGTGAGGTCCTGGAACAGATGTCGTATGTGTACAGATTATCAAGCTCTTTGTAGCACATTTGTGACATTGGGCTATAAGAATAGAATAAACTGAATCAATGGAGACCTGGCCTTTATTTCATACCCAGTAATAACCACCCACTGGTGTCATCACAGGAGATGAACGGCACATCACTTTTTGTACACTGTTTATTTGCTCTCAAATGCTTATTATTGCTTCTCACTCTCAGAATGTTCTGCTTTTCAATCTACCTAAATATCTGTCTTTTCTGCCACATTTCAGCTCTTTTCTGCTCCTCCCTAAAAAAATGCTGACAGACATGTTTCTGAAATGGCTTTTCCCTGTGAAAAGTCCCACTGGCCAGCCAATCTCTCGTTTATTAAAAGGGCAAAGAAATCCCTCGCTAGCAGCTCGACGATACATTCTTTGATAACACATCTTGCATAGAAGCTGCTCCCAGGGGAGAATTCAGGGGGAATACATGACACCAGAGCACAGAGTGCAATTCCATGTAGCCTAAGTTGAAATAAAGATTGTTTATCCATCTAGTAAAAGGACTCCATCCTCAGAGGTCACCAAGGTCCTCACAGAAGACGATACAAGCTTTTGAGCTTTCTTTAAATTGTATTGGTTTTGCTTTTTGTGGGTGAACAAAGATGCTTTGTACACTGTTAATCATTTCAAGGCAGTTCAACTTGCAAACGAAGGTTCAGCAGCTGCCTTGAAAAGGCAAGTTAACTCAACTAGAAGATGTCTTTGATTCAACTATGAAATGAAAGTTCATAAGGTTGATTTAACTACACTGGTATAGTTGTCTCAACATGATGATTTAAGTTGTCAGAGTTGAGTGAACTTTTGGTCCCTTGTTGTTTGAACTTGATCCACTGAGTTAAAACAAATTATTGTTTTACATTATCAGTTCAAGAAATCTTTCCCTACCTAGTCAAACAAACACGCAGTTCTGCTTTTTAGTAACTCACAGTTTCAAGTTAAAATAACTTAACCATGTGTATACAACTTGCTATTTCAAGTTAAGAGGATTTCAATTCCAAATTTGTTTCAACTTGCATTTAAATGTTAACTTAACTGATAATTGCAAGTTTGCTTTCTCTATAAAAAGAATTACTCATTATTTCTGTTCAAAAGATATAACATTTATTTGAACACAGGCTTAAACAGTGGGTATACATACATCTAAACACACCCAAATAGCTGTGTTTAAAACATTGTTCCCACATACAAGTGGAGGCAAATCTGACAGACTAACATGGGTGGGGTTGTAGAAAGACAGATGGTGGTGTTGCAGACAGAAAAGGGGGTTGAACACTGACAAATTAGATAATTACAACAGGTATATACAATTTCAATAAGAATAGGAACATTGTAAACAAAAAATAGCACATGAATCAATGGAATACTTTTAAAAAGAGGTAATGATAGAAGAGAGAGATCGAGAGAGTATGGCTGTGCAGAGGCAGAATGTGGAATAATGAAAACTTCAGAAAAACATAAAACATTTCTGTTGATAAGATTTCTGGAACAATATTAAAGATTTAAGAGTTAGTTTTTCACAAAAGGTTTTACATGTTCAAACAACCAATTACATTACATGTCATTTAGCAGACGCTTTTATCCAAAGTGACTTACAATAAGTGTATTTCAACCTAGAGTATAAACTAAGAACAACAAGAATACACAAAGTAACATTTCCTCAACATAGTCAAACTACAAAAGTACCACAATAAGATATTTAAGAGCCACTGAAGTGATAATCTGTGTTTTAATCCAGATATAGTCGGAAAAGGTTCGTTTTCAGTTTCCGGCGGAAGATGTAGAGACTTTCTGCTGTCCTGATGTCAGTGGGGAGCTGGCTCCACCAATCAGGAGCCAGGACAGCAAACAGTCTGGATTTCGAGTGATTAGCTCGAGGTGACGGAGTCACAAGTCAGTTGGCTGTTGCCGATCGGAGCGAACGTGCCGGGGTGTACGGTGTGACCACATCCCGGATGTAGACGGGGCCGATCCGTTCAGAGCATGGTACGCCAGAACCAATGTTTTGAAGCGGATGCAGGCCGCCACCGGTAACCACCGGTAGCCAGTGAAGAGAGCGGAGGAGTGGAGTGGTGTGGGTGAACCTCGGGAGGCTGAAGACCAGTCGAGCAGCTGCATTCTGGATGAGCTGCAGAGGTCGGATGGCCTTAGCAGGTAGAGCAGCCAGGAGGGAGTTGCAGTAGTCGAGGTGTGAAATGACCAGAGCCTGGACCAGAACCTGGACCAATCTACGGGAAACATAACATAACAAACATTGTAAAATCCTTTCTAAAACATTAACTGTTTTTGTGAACAACAATGTGAACATCAATACTTCGAGATGTGCAACACCTTTTTTTACAGGCTGTATCCAAGCAGTTTGTTCCTTAGCCCATGCATTTTTGCAGAGCACTGGTCCGGTTTAATCTTCATGATGACCTTTTGAAGGAACTCAAAGGCGTATTTCATCTTGCGGGGGTACTCCAGGTTGAGGCAGTATATTGTGCCCATCAACATGGCAAAGCCTGTGGGCACGTCTTTTAGTTTGTGCAAGATGATCTTTCTCGCTCAGCTTCCTCACTGTTGACCATTTTGAAAGAAAACATTGCAAGTTTAACACTGAAAGCTCACTGTAAAATACTTTTACTCACCAAGTACTCCTTGATGAGAGGGTTGCTGTCCTCATTGAGGTAGACACACAGACTTCTAAGGCCACACACTATCTCTTAAGGTCAATATCCTCACTCTGCAAAAGAAGGCACAATACAATTTTGAGTATCCACTTTAAGATATTTTCCAGGACATTTCTCATCTCTTTTATTCTCACCCAAGGGATTACTATGACACTTGAAAGAAGGCATTTGTCCTTATGACATGTTCTGGCAAATTTAAAAGTATCCTACACTTACCTTTGTCAGCATCACAGCACTAAATCCAACTTGTATTTCATTAGGATGCTGGAACTCTGTTAAAACCAGTGTTAAAATGGATTTTATCACAAGATTTGACTTTGCTGAACAACGTAGCCAGTCAATGCACTTGCCTTAGCTGTTGGAGCCATGAGGAGTTGGATCTACCTTCCAGCAGCTCCTCCTCTTCTGTTGCTGATTACCTTAGTTATGTTGGCTGTGTATTTGTCAAGCTGTGCCAGGAACGTGGCTTGAAGTGGCAAAGTTGTTATACACATGAACTCTGCATTTATCTGAAACAAATATATTAGGGCTGGGCAACGATTACAATTTTTAATCGCATGATTTCCCCGATTAATCGCATTTGTATACGCAAAATCCAATAATTAATTCCAAAGTAGTGTATAGTGCACTTCTATTTTAAATGTTGTGCCATAACATGTGTCGTCCTGTTAGAGAGAGACTCCAGAAAACACTTTCAGGGCAGTTTGTCAACTCATAGGACTTGACACTTATTTTAAATGTTCTGCCATATGAACTAAAGTGCCAAAAAATCTGTTGTGCAAACAAACACTTATCAGCATGTGCGAATATGTGCTCGCAACACAGTGCATGTCGGTGCCCGCAGCGCTCCCGCTGTGTTGACGGGGGAATAAATAATAAATAATTAAACCTGCGTTAACGCGCGATAAAATAATTGTCGGCGTTAACTCAGTGATGCTTTAACGCACGATTAACGCGTTAACGTGCCCAGCCCTAAAATATATACATGGGAGATCTAAACAAGTAATGGTAACTTTCATGGTCTAAGAGGAATTCTTTTGAGCTGAAAAAAAAGGACAAAACGACACTTAATAAAAAAGGTGAGACATAGCACTTGGACACCATATTTAAATGTCCTTGGGCTGTTGATTAACAACCAGCCAAAGTACAGGCCTATCTTCTTAAATGGGGAGACACTCAATTTTTACCTTAGGGGACAAAGAATAGACACCAAAATGGAGCAAGCAGTTCTACACAAGTGGAACAGTGTGCAAAATATCTAATAACAATACTCACTTCACTCACTGTAAACAGGGCAGGCCATCTGTTTACCAATTCAGAAATCACAGGCGAGTCCTGGACAACCTCATGGCGTCTGTAGGAGAAGGTCTTCTGCATTTTCAACTTGATCACAGCTTCATTGTTTCTCTTTTTCACCTCTGTCAGGAGAGATGGCCATGGTTTAGCTTGCAATGTTTAAGCAATTTATACCTGCTTCCTACAGATTTTTCACACACCTTACATTCCCATATGCCCATTCACATACTCCACCTAAAAGAGCAAACAAGAAAACACTGTCAAGATAAGCCAACATTTATGCAGAATACTATGGCTTATTAAGATGTAACTTATCAATGTCATCATATGTTACATTACTCACCTACATTGAGAGGTTGCCACAGGATGTAAGATGCTTTGTGGATTTGGCTTGAATGGCGTACCTGAAAGTAATAGAAAATATTCCAAGGTAAGTTTTCAACCAGGATGAGAATAAGGGGTGCACTTACAGCCTGCGAGCTACTTATAATATGACCAAGTTAAGACGATCGACCGACGGGGGGACGGGGGACTGGGGGTGGGGTGCAAGTGACTTTTTTGTTGCTCTGTCACGGCGCACGCAAACCTGCTGCGGAGCTCTGCAGCGCGCGAGACAGCGGGCAGAGGACTGTTAACGCGAGACGGAGAGACAGACATATAGAGAAAGTGCTGGTGAGAATGTGTGCTCACCTGTGCTAAACGCGGATGTGTCGGCGCGCGCAGAACGGCAGAGCGATACGAGCCGTAGACTGAAATAATATCGCCGTTATAATTATTATAACTATGAGGGTTGTTTTAGTTGCCTATTGTGTGGTGCCCCCCCCCCAGGACGTGGTGCGCAGCGCGTAGTGCACGTTATGGGAGCGGCGGCGCTGGGTGTGTGCGTGTGCCTGAGAGAGAGCTCTCAACTGCATTATACTTCCTTTTTTATATATTGTATTGCATATTATTCTATATGTGTATTTGTCTTTTGTTATAAAATCATATTCCTTGCATGTGAACACCCTAACATTAATTGGCCATGAACAGGATTCTGATCTTAAGTTAACATTGTATTTATATATTCAAGCCACCGCAGTTTGAACCAGTTTGTTGCCCGCAGTGTAAAGAGCCAGCAAGTGACGTATTTTAGCTCGTGCCGAGCGCGAGCAGCAGTTGCTAGTAGTTAGCTAAGACATATGCTAGCTTTCAGTAGATGCTCCGCCTCTGGGCTTCAGAGACGAAGCCTTGTAACGGACGCGGGTCTCGACGTGAACTACAATCAGCGCCGTTACCTTTCACGCGGCCAAGCGAGTCAGCATGTAAAACTGCGTTGCTAGCTAGTGCCAAGCCAGATAGCGAGTGCTAGTGAACACGTGGGACTAGCCAGATAGTGGAAGTTAAGCTAACTGTTAACACACACAGCCCGAGCTGCAGCAGCTTGGCACGCAGAATATCCTCCACCTCAGGTCCTCTGCTTTGGAAGCGAGTTTAACTGTTAAAAGCAGAAGGTTTTCCACCTAAGTCAGACCTAATTCCCATTCAGTGAAACTATGCTAATGTTGAAGCTGCTAGCTCGTGCTAAATTACTAAGCAAGCCTTTTCGCTAACCTAAATTCACCAACCTTCGTAAAAATAATACTTATAAAATAACATTACACTTAAGATGGAAAAGGATTGGACTTACCTAATAACTTCGTCACGCTCGGTCGCTCTGTCGGTCAGAATGACAAGTCGGCTCTCAAGAGGTCTGGTGTCACGTGGTGAAAGTGTTTCCTGCCCGGCCGCACATGTGCTCCTTCTGTGATCTGTTTATGTTCAGGTTATACTAAGCATATTTACATTGTGTGTAAGTGGTTTTAATGAATACACTTTAGAATTTATATATTTCAGTTACATTTTAAATATTGTTTAATGTTTATGAGGGCCAATAATCAGTTTTTTGAGTGTGCCTTTTTTCAGTCTTCTCTTTTTTTTTACTAATAACTTGAAGACCCAAGTTGAATGAACACTAACAAATTTCAAGAAAGTCAACACAAAGCATTACTGTAAGTTTAACTACGTTTAACTTGAACAGTCAAGTTCAAAATCTAAAACTTGTCAGAGCTCTTTGAGTTAAAGAGAAGAAGTAATTGGATATAACTAAACAGGGCTGTGATGTTTTACAGTGTATGTTTGAGCCATCTCTGTTTACAGCAAGTTGTGTCCAAGCTAAATAAAAACACATTGACCGTTTTAGGTTTTACGTCTCCTTTTTAGTCTAGTGAATAAGCGGGGAGACGAACACAGGACAGTCAAAGAATAAGTGATAAAGATCAACAACCATATGGTCAATATGTGTGTTCAAACATATGTTTGCCTATCGATCGCTCACTAGCATTGTTGGGGGCTAATTTGCAAACTCACACACTAAGCTAAGATGGTGCTGGTGAACATCAACATGCTTATATTTCCACTGACATTTACTGATGTATTTTATGTAGTAGAACAAACCTGTTAAACGTGTGTTAACTCCACAGCTTATATCTAGCATCTAACCTAAAGAGGACTCATTCTTAGCTTAAGGACTCTTTCCTGCAGAACTAGAACTATAGAATGTTATTTGCACAAAATAAATGTAAAGGTGTCACTACAAAAATCGATTGATTATTTTGTCAGGTTTCACAAGGATTTGCTGACGTTTGCAGTTCATGTGAAATGGCTCAACAACAGCGACCACATCAAAGTTGGTTATATTTATGCTCCTGCGTTGCCTTGTAACTCCTCCTGCGGATAACATCCGGGGGGGTGAATAGAAGTAATGAGTTTAACGGTTGATCCAGTAAAGCATGACCTCATCACAGACACTGTTACACTCAGTGCGTTTACGTGATGGTCTAATTCGATAATTGTTTTTGTCGGACTATGCTATCTTTTGGGGAATCTGCTATTATCCCAATATACATGGCAGTGAGTAATTTGAATCATTGGCTGAAAGCATGTCACCTCCGATACCACAGGTGGCGCTGTTTTCACTACAACTCCTGTTGTGTAGCCCATTTCCTTTTCTTGGTTGGCTGATAAGCGCCACGTCACAGCACAACTCTAGGAAGCATTTGTTTTCCCCAGGGAGAGAGCGGCGGGGCAAGCTCATGTTGTCGCTGCGGCACATTAAAACATTAAATAGCCGAGAGTGGATTTCAGCGTGAAGAAATACGATGTGTGGCGGGAGTGCGGGAGTTAACACTGAAATGTGTGACACTTGAGAGCCCTGCAACTCGTTGCGATGCTCGTGGCGATACTCGTTGCGTGTGCATGGGCAAAGACGCAAAGTTCAGTTCCTAATCCAATTCACCGCTACATGCTGCGATAATCGGAGTATTAACCGCATCGGATCGAGTAATCCAGGGGTGTCAATCGGACCGTAGTTGTACCGCACATAGTCGAACAAAGGTGTTTACATGAAACGGATAATTAGATTTCAGTCCGACTAAGCCAGTTATTCGAATGCATGTAAACACGGTCAATGATACTGTGGCAGTGGGGTGTGTTTAGGCTCGGCTGCAGAGTGGGTGGAGCGGGGGTGTGGTTCAGGGAACGGTGTCTGATGGGCATCAGCTGGACCGATTGGTAAATCGGTCTAGCTGATGCCAATCTGTGTTTGTGTATTGGGGAGGCTTTGTCTCTTTTAAAGGAGCCGGACAAGCTGCAGACGAAAGAGCAGTGAGCAGAGACACAGTCGGCAAATAAAGCTTGTTACCGAATGTCCTTTTTGGTTGCGCATTCTTTGGTGCTTGGGGGAGGAAACCAACTGGTGAGAGGCTCAAACCTGTCACAGATACCCTTTACAGGTCAAATAAATCAGAGATACTGTCATCTTTCTTTGTGATCGGAAGGGACTTTGTTATTATTTTCTTATTAAAAAGTTCCATCTCGTGCCCCGACTGAGAATATCCAACTCCATCGAATCACTCAAAGTTAATTCGATCCTTGTCAAATCATCTTCAGGATGTAGCTGATGCATCCGTGGTGATGCAGCGAAATAATCAGGTTTAAACAACAGGAAGAAAAAAAAACATGAATCATTCAGTTCTCATTACTGAGGACTCCGACTCTGCTTTCTGCTGGGGAGAGCACCTCATACAGACTTGTCCTATCTCTGTAACATCTTTGTGTTTGATTTAGTAGGAGAACCTGCCTCTGTGGATCCCAGTGTAAAGATTAACTAATAAGAAAATAGTTCTGGTTATCTCCAGGGCGTAAAGGTTCGTTCACACCAAAAGTGAAGCGATTTTTCGCGTCGCCCACAATGTGAGAGTTTACTCGCTCGACCATTCGCCGTGTTCTCACTATCAGCGTTGAGACGTTCCGCGAGGGGCGGAGCTTATCTCCGTGTCTCTTCTCCATGTCTCATCGCCGTAAAGACCGTTATCATTTCCTTCATCCACCAGAATAACTAACCACTAGTTCTGCTTTATATTTGTTTTGGACATCCCACACACTAATGGTACGTTCACACCGGACGCGACAAAACATTTCTCGTCGCGCCTGTCGCAGGATTCTGTCGCGCAACAAAAAAAGGGTGTTCACACAAAATATAGTTTCGCTTTTGGTCCGAACGCACCTTTAGAAAGAAACATTATGTGATTATGAGCTACTCTCACAAAGCCAGGAACCAGAGAAGTCTGAAACTTGTGATGTCATCAAGTACAATGTTTGGAGCTGCTCCATCGTCAATGAACAGGAGACTGACTTTGTCTATTTGTGAGCCCATATTAGCTTTAATCTATTGTAGTGTTCTTAGTTTTGAAAAAGAAAATGTACACAACTTTTCCCCTCGCTGCTCTGTTTCTCTATTTTGTCAATGGAGAAGCTACTTGCTATGGAGGACTCAAAATGACTTAAGTATAAATAAATAAATGCATGAATAAATATAGGAATACATAAATAAATGCTTGTATAAATAAATAAATGAATGAATACAAGAATAAATATAAGTTATAAATTAACAGAACATCATTCAATAAATATATTTCTACATTTCTGTATTTCTTCATTTATTTATTTCTCTATTTATGTGTCCACACATATTTCTTGATTTATTTATGTTTGACATTTACGTATCCGTATATTCAAATGAGCTGGGGCGGTCCGAACCTCTATCTAAAGCATGATTGATTGGTCAAGTCGGTCGAGCAATAGATCCCTAGCACTTGGACCTGTAGACGAACAGCGTTTATTATGCGTTCTTGTCTGTACATTCTAAACACTACTTTTGAGTCACGGAATGTAATTTAGGGATGCTTTCAGCTGAGAAGTTTGTAGTTTAAGCATCAAAACTGTGGTCGGTTTATCGAGATTCAGCCTAATAAGGATATGCGACGGAGACCACTGAGCTCCGCAGTGTGGCCGCCGAGAGCAGCCTGATCTCAGCAGGACTTTTTGAAATGCTCCGCTGGCTCTCATGTCTCCGTAGCGGCTAAACATGAGATATAATTAGGTTTGGGAGGATCTAAAAAGGACAAATAGTTTATTTATTAAAAGATAACGTTACGTTAATTTGACTGAGGGTTAAGATTCATAACTTCATATTCAGACCTGCAAACTTGTCACCTTTCGGTGAAATTCACCGTTTTTAAATTTAAAATGGGTCGTCCACGTCCAGATCCAGATCCGAAGAGTTTTTTTTTTTTTTTTGGGGAGGAGGAGAGACACCTGGCCCGCTACTGTTGAGATTGCAGTGAAATTCTGAGAAAATGTGGCCAATCAGCGTTTAGATGTCTTCAGAGTTTGGTGGTTTAGGTTAGCTTGAATGTTAGCCGCCACATCTGCTGCTGTCACGCTGCAGCGATGCTAACTAAGGACCCGTACGTTAAGAGCGATGTGATTTAGCATATTGTTTGTATCGATACTTCATTAAAAGAGCCCGTGATCAGCGCCCACGCACTGCTACGCTCCGTGTCATGCTGTCTATACGTGCTGCGCAGCACAGCTCACAGCGAGGGGCCTAACGTGGCGGATCTTTTGAGACCGTCTTCGGCTCAACAAAAAAACAAACATGCCAGAAGTGAAATGTTTTATTACTTTGTCTCCAATACAGATAGTCTGTAAAGTTGTGTAACTACAGGCTGCTCATCCTGATGAACTCTGTATCATCTGGTTAGATACAGACAAACGGCCTTATAGTGTATAATCAATGTATGACGGCTCCATGTAGTTTCATTAATATCTGGCTGTAGACTAAAACTAATATTACTGACGTGTTGGAACAAGTTGGTAAGAAGTGAACCATACAGATATTGTATTTATTACTATTATAGATACATATACCAGTCTCTTATTCATGGTATCATATTGTTGTTATAGTATTGTATCTGGTATCCTGATATTTATGGCAGGTATGGTATAGAAGTTATAATGTTAGTATCGTGACAACCAGGTAGAGGCAGAACAGAGTTGGTTTATGAATGACTTTAACCATATTATATATATAATGACAATGTATATTTATTACTACTATCATTATACGGCTTTGTCAGAGCGGAGGACCTTTTGCTCTTAAACTGTTTATTGTCATTATTTAGACTTTAGATTTGTGGTCAGAACAATAACATGACTGTAGTTGTAATTCTAAAAGTGTTGAGGCTTCATCAAACAACATGGATGTGGTGTGGTGACAAAAGAAAAAGTCACCTGTCTCGGCTAACTTCTGCTAACGGTGAGCTGAGCGAGCCAACTTCAGCATCATGTGCCAGGCATGAGTAGTAGAGCTTAACACACCAAGTGCATCACACTCCTGTGACCAATCATGCTTTAGACAGAGGTTCGGACCGCCTCAGCTAGCTCATTTGAATATACGGATACGTAAATGTCACATAAATAAATGAAGAAATACGTGTGGACACATAAATAAATGTAGAAATATATTTATTGAATGATCTGTTGATTTATAACTTATATTTATTCATTCAAGCATTTATACATTTATTTAAGCATTTATTTATATGTAAGTCATTTTGAGTCCTCCATAACTTGCTCAAACTTGACATCACCAATTTTGAGTTGATAAACTATTTCAGGCTGACCCCAATGCTTCAAAGCATCAACCGTTACAATGGTATATAACGTCGAAATCATGTCCTCAAAAAACTAAATACAGTGGGGAAAATAAGTATTTAGTCAGCCACCAATTGTGCAAGTTCTCCCACTTAAAAAGATGAGAGAGGCCTGTAATTTTCATCATATGTAGACCTCAACTATGAAAGACAACATGAGGAAAAAAAATCTAGAAAATCACTTTGTCTGATTTTTAAAGAATTTATTGGTAAATTCCTGGGTACAATAAGTATTTGGTCAATAACAAAAGTTCATCTGAATCCTTTGTTTTATACCCTTTGTTAGCAATGACAGAGGTCAAACGTGTTTTGTAATTCTTCACAAGCTTTCCACACACTGCTGCAGGTATTTTGGCCCATTCCTCCATGCAGAGGTGTGTGTGGGGTCACTGTCCTGCTGACAGACCCCGCCACGGTTCATCTTCTGTGCCCTTGCTGATGGAAGGAGGGTTTCACTCAAAATCTCACGATACACGGCCCCATTCATTCTCTCCTTTACACGGATCAGTCGTCCTGGTCCCCTTGAGGAGAACAGCCCCAAAGCACGATGTCTCCACCCCCATGCTTCACTGTAGGTGTGGTGTTCTTTGGATGCAGCTCAGCATCCTCTTCTCCAAACACGCCGAGTTGATTTTTTTTACCAAAGTTCTATTTTGGTTTCATCTGACCATTAAATATTCTCCCGATCCTCTTCTTGATCATCCAAATGCTCTCTGGCAAACTTCAGACGGGCCTGGACATGTCCTCTGGCCCTGCAGGGTTTGAGTCTGTGGCGGCGTAGTGTGTAACTGATGGTAGCCGTGGTTACGGTGGTCCCAGCTCTCTGCAGGTCATTCACTAGGTCCCCCTGTGTGCTTCTGGGAGTTGTGTTCACCCTTCTTGTGATCATCTTGACCCCACGGGGGGAGATCATGCGTGGAGCACCAGATCGAGGGAGACTATCAGGGGTCTTGTATGTCTTCTATTTTCTAATAATTGCTCCCACAGTTGATTTCTTAACACCGAGCTGCTGACCTATTGCAGATCCAGTTTTCCCAGCCTGGTGCAGGTCTACCATGTTGTTGCTGGAGTCCTTTGACAGCTCTTTGGTCTTGGCCATAGTGGAGTTTGGAGTGTGACTGTTTGAGGTTGTGGACAGACGTCTTTTATACTGATATCAAGTTCTAACACGTGCCATTAATACAGGTAAGGAGTGGAGAATAGAGGAGCATCTTGAAAAAGAAGTTACAGGTCTGTGAGAGCCATAAATCTTGCTTGTTTGTTATTGACCAAATACTTATTGTACCGAGGAATTTACCAATAAATTCTTTAAAAAAATCAGACAAAGTTATTTTCTGGATTTTTTTATCTTTTTTTTCTTTTTTTTTCCTCATGTTGTCTTTCATAGTTGAGGTCTACGTATGATGAAAATTACAGGCCTCTCTCATTGTTTTAAGTGGGAGAACTTGCACAATTGGTGGCTGACTAAATACTTATTTTCCCCACTGTATATAGCCCATGAAACAAAGAATAGCAATTTCACATTATATATAATGTTATTTTCCGTTGTATTAAGGTGAGTGATCAGCAAAGGAGTTTGATAGACAGCCTAAACAAAGCCAGGTCTCTTTTTTACATTTGTTTATTTACTTACAAATTTGCAGATACATCTTTTTTGCAATTCTGTAATTATTTTGATGCAATTTTGAACACAATTTTGGTTTCAATGCAAACAGAAATCCTAGAAGTATGATTTTTGTCTCTCTCATTCAACAAATGGAAAAGTAAATCACAATAAGATAATAATAATAATAATCACAAAGCAGGGTGCCGCTATTCTATTGTGTATGGAAATACCTGAAAATAATTAAAAAGTAGTTATGTTCCTTCAGTAGCGTTTCACCAATCGCTTGGAAAGGGAGGGGGCGACAGAGTGGGGTGAGTCAGATGATATCTGCAACCTCACCGCAACTTACCACTAAAACCTACACAAACTTTGTTTTTCCAATTTACCAAATTATGTTTTGTACTTGAAGGAGTTTAGATTACCCATTTGTCTTAGTTTGAAGTTCAAAATGTTGCTGCTCAAAGCCCTTGAAAAGAAGCAGACTCATTCTCTCATTAGCAGCTCTCCCTGGTGCCTGCAGAAGCTTGTTATTGGTGCTCAGGGTATTGATTATGGAACAGGTTCAACAGCAGATCACCAGATGAGATACCAAGGCCAATCACAGTTAATAAGCTTATTTTTCACCTAATTACTGAATTTGATGCACATGGCTCTGGCAACATTCTGTAGAAAGGTAGCAACAGATACTAGAGAACATTACCAAGACTTGATGCAAGCTTATTCTTATTTTTCACGGCTGCTGGATCACGCTCCAACAAAATCACACAAGATTTGATCTTGTCAAAAGTTGTCAGGCTCCAACTAATGTGTTTCTGTCCATACCACCAATGACCAAACCAATCAGTGTTGGGTAAAACCAATGACGAAGTCTCTTAAAACGTGCATCCTCTACTCGCCAGCAAGGGCCGACTCCTTCAATTATAAAAAGAAGTCTGAATTTATGGAGAAAATTACTCTACTTCTCTCTTGATTTATTCCCTCAGTAAAAATGTTAAACATGAATTTGTGGTCTTAATCTCTTATTCAATATAACATGATGTTCATTTAGTAATGTATGGTACATTTCGCCAAGTGGCAGTCCGCAAACCGATGTATAAAGTCAAGATCAGTGCTCTGCCGCTAGCCATGTTGGTGCCCTAAGCGTAACTCCTTCATGATGCCCCCACTGAGATAGGAAAGAGATTAAATATCTCCTGTTCTGCCTTTTTTCTGATATACATGCCTAAAAGGTGCCTAATATGTGTAGTCTGAAATTATATCGGCATTATAATTATTATAACTATGAGGATTTTTTTAGTTGCCTATTTTTTGGTGCCCCCTCAGGACTAAGTGCCCTACGCGTAGTGCGCGTTATGGGAGCGGCGACGCTGGTCAAAATAACCACGTCACCTTTTTATATACAGTGTATGGACATGACAAAGTGCCTTATACCTTTATGCTATTTACTGGTGGTCGAAGCAAATGCAGGTCTCGCAATGCTAGGAGCAGCAAATCAAACTATTGTTATTTTAATAAAGAAGTAGGGTAATAATTAGTATCATTCTGTCAGCCTGAATGATCCAATGGTATACTGCACACAGCATGAGTTTGCATCTAGAGAAGTGAAAGTAGTTGGTTACTTTGCTGTCATCTCTTCCTCGTATCTAACAGCTCTTGAACCATCAAACCCTGTAATATTTGACATTGGTCTGCTGCCATAAAAAAAGGTTTGGCAGGTTAAATGGTTTCAATAGGAATCTGCAGCAGTAGGAATATTTGTAGTAGCAGTAACATGATACAGCTTTTTTTACGGACTAAACAGACATTTATTTTGATACAAATCCATGAACCGTGTGTTTCCGAGTCCTGATTCAAAGTTGTGTGGGTGAGGCTACTTTTAGATCAGAGCAGGGGAGGCTGTCGGCATGGCGACTAAAAGTTGCTTCATTAAGTTTAGCCCAGACTCTGGGCATTACTGGCCTCCCACTCCTACTTGACTTGAGTGGCCTGGCGGCAGTGTAGTCCTTCAACGGTGCTGTAATGTATTTTGCTCCCACTCCATGTATTGACAAGCCGCATTGCCATATATTCAATTCTACGGCTTACAGGAAGCCAGTGTAAAGACTTTAGAATCGGGGTGATGTGGTCTGATCTTTTGGTTCGTGTGAAAACTCTGAAAGCTGCATTTAGTCTTACTTTCTTGATACGCGGTGCTGAAAAGTATTGCAAACCCTCCCACACCTGTAAAGCTTGGTATAGGGATCGGTCTGCCACCCGCAATAATTACCTGACCTCATGATTTATACACAAACCTTGTGAGACAGTCATTCCATACGGGACAAGATTTCGGTATCGGAAGGTAATCGGATTGTCTGAATGCAGGTGTGTAGAGCAAGTCTTGGCCTTTATCTGTGGGCTACACTGCCCCTTGCATTTTAATACCTGTAACTGTTGTTCACACGGGTTTCGAAATTGCTCCCTCCTGTTGAAATTGGTCCTTTTATTATTCCTAAAAATGTTTGAATGCGTGTTCTGTTCTTGAATCCAGCCATCCTGCGTAATCAGTGCCAAGATTTCACAATGAAATCAATCCTGGTGGCTGATTATGTTTGATATTAGCCGATCTACCCATGAATTTATAATGATACATATTTGTTTTACCAGTTACACCTCTCACTAAATGGTGCAGGCTTGTGCTAAATAGTTTGTGGGTTGTCTCTACACACGTGTGCTGTTGCGTGCTTTTAATTGTTTGGAAGTTAGAAGGGATACTCATAAGGTTATAAGATCTTGTTTCTAAGTTTAGTTTAAAAACACTTATTGTAAGTTGCTTTGGATAAAAGCATCAACCAAATAATTGTAATGGAACTTGAGGAGATGGTCAATGCATTGTACGAAGGGCTCTAGCTCCCCATACCATTTGTCTTGGTTTGGCAAATTCATTTGACCGAAATGTCCAAAATTGTCATGTCTTCAGCACTTTGGCTTGCTTGAGTGAAGAGCTGTGAGTTCAGATGCTGGCTGTCAGTTTTACTTTTATCTCTGCTGTAACAGTTTTCCTGGTTGCTGGAAGCTTGTCAAATGTGCAGCACAGGATCCCTCCTAACGTGTTAATTATTAATTAAATGTTCTGTTATTCAGCTGGAAGGAAGCACAAAGACAAAAGTCCAGTCCTGTGTCCACGGAGCACGGCCTCACCGTTGTTCAGCTGCTTTTATTCAAAGAAGAATTCTGAATAAAGACTCAGTTACTCGGTCTTAATCTAAAGCCATATGTTACATAGAATAATAAAATGGATAGTTGTTTATTCATTTATCACACACACAAACAAAAAAAGCAACAATCTGTTACAGGCTAACAATTGCTGATTACACCTTAACATAGGATGTCACTCGACAAAAAGCATGTCAATTGTTTTAACGGGACATGTGTCTAGTATAGAGTTGAAATAGTGTGCATTTTTACTTGCACATGTAATAATGTCTTTGTGTATTTAGAAAAGCGGTATATAAGTTTGAATCATTATTATTATTATTATTGTCAAGACTCAAAAACTTAAGGCAATCAAAAGGGTTTATTTAAACATAAGAAGTCCTAAAAAAAATTCCCCAAAAACAAAGTACAACTTAAAGTTGCTGCTGAGCAGGAAACTAAGACGGTATAGAAAAAACAGAAAATCACAGCTATGCTGGGAAAAAGACTTGATCAAAGTATAACCAAAATCACAACTATGCAGAAAACTGCAAACCAGGACAAAAAACTACATTAACAAGAACAACATCTACTTAGACGAGACACAAGACGATCTGACGCAAGACACAGGTAGACACAGGATTAAAATACATGAAGAAATGGGGAACAGGTGGACACAATCAGGGGTGGAGCAGACAATCACACTAACGAGGAAACACTGGGGCAGGAAATAAAGTTTCTGAAAAAGAGGGGACAGTTACTACAAAATAAAAGCGGACATGGAAAACAGGACTTAAACCTAAAACTTAGCACAACCGACGAGACATGACAATTATAATACATTATTATTATTATCAATATGATAATGAAGAATGTATTAGGAAAACATACAAGAAAGTCATGTTTGTTATTGTAACTGTAACATGATTCAAGTATGAATGGAATGTATTGATCCTAGAGGGAGTTAAAATAGAGGCTACATGTGAAAAGATCGTAAAAACTGCTGCTTAAGCAGGAGGGACTATTTGGTTGCATCACCAGAAGTGGAAAAGCAGGGAAAGTAGGGGAACTATTTCGAGGGAGGACTTGTCCTGTGAGCCATTAGCATGCAAGTGTTGTTGAAGGTATTTGGATGCTACCGGAACTAACCGGCTGAAATTGTATTCAACCCACTGAAACCTTTGTGTGGCACGATATTGTCCTCTCACTCATAGCCACGTGAGCGTGCCAGGCCGGATCCACATATAAGCTGTTCACTTTTGTTACTAAATACTTTTTATTATACATATATACTGTGATTGACATACCGCTAGCCGAACTGTATATGGCGTCTCGACATCACTCCTCTGCATTTCAAATATAATAATCTCAGGCAATTGCTTGCGAAAAAAGCCAAGATGGCGAAGTCACAATGACTAAATACACTTCTTATACTTAATCTATAGATTTTAGTCACAAAAGTATTGGACAAATCAAAATGTTGAGGTCAAGAACATTTATTAAGGGGACATCAACCCAACACATCCATTTGTTTTCGCGACATTTTGTCTAAACACAATAAATGTCGACCATATGTTTACGCTTAATGAATAATAGGGACATCCTGAAAGCCATTAGGACTAGTCCTCTAAGCACCAGATATTTTTATTGCATGACGGTCCATCCAATAAATGTTCAAATATTTCAGTACGGACCAAAGTGGAGTTGACCGACTGGACTCCCTAGCCACACAGCTTCGGTTGGCTACCTGACCTGGTTCCTGCTGGATGCTAGTTCTGAAGTGTGCAGGCTCTACAAACCATCCTATCAGGCACATGCACAGACATTTGGGGGGGCCGGTGCTCAAACCAAAAAAAAGGGCACCCAATGCCCAAATAAAATCCTGACCGAGTTGAAGCATTAGCAGCAATTCACTGATGATGCAATACATCCTCGACCCGCGTTTCCTCTGGCAGCATCAGGCCGCTAGCTTACATGTTCTTTATGAATAAAGATGAATTATTATATAGCAACAACAGTACAAGCGTTCTGATTGGCTAATGGGTCGTAATGCCGGCCACGTATCGCCCTCCTCGCCGGTCAGATTCTGATCCTATTGCCCTCTGACCTCATTTTTAAAATGAGCGATATTGATAGACATCAACAGCCAAGAGCAGTGGTCCTTAAACTAAGGTCCGCGGGCCGGATATGGCCCGCCTCCACATTTGACTCAGGCCCTCTGAACAAGAGAGGCATTAGGATTTGTTTTTCAGTCTGGCCACGCAAATCCTAGACTAGCCCCTGTTAAATAGAATAAATAAGAATTAATTCTCTTCTCTCTCTCTTCTATCTTCTCTCTCTCTCTCCTATCTCTTCTCTCTTTATTGTCTCTCTATCCCTCTATTTTTTAAACAACTAACACCAGTAAACAGCTGCAAAGCTTTGAAATCACGGATTTCGTGAGGTTTTTTTTTTATTTTATTTTTTAGGAAACTCGGACCAGTTGTGACGTCATGTCAAAAAAGTGCCCTTTTTGCTTGAGCCACTTTTTTCATTCTTCAGTATTTAAGAAAAAAGTTACTCTCTATCATTAAGTCCCACCAAATGTGTTTTGATATCCGACGGGTTTATTTCAGTTATTGTAAACAATGCATTTGCAAGTCTTTTTTTATTTATGGCCATCGGAGACCTGGCATCATTTTCTCCAGCTCCCAGACCTCGCTGTTAGTCAGCTGCAACGGGTGACGGTGAACCTTCTGTCACAAGAGCACCCCTTCAGTGGAGTTAGTCCGTTTGCTGCCTCTCTCCCCAACTCGGATTGATTCCTGATGCCTGGTTTCAAAAGACTGAAGAAAATCCCCCTAAAAAGCTCCTCATTAACGGAAGGCTGTAGTTTTCTTCACTAGCGAGCTAATGGCTTTATAACTGTTTTCTTGTTCTTCCTTTTGTCCTTGAAACACGGCTGTTGGCGTGTGTTAGCGGGGAGGTTAAGCAGGTGACAGCCAGCGCGGCAGAATCATAATAAAGACAGCGTGCACATCTGCGGAAATTGCAAACACAGGCTGGGGGGGGTTACCATAGCAACAGTGGGAAAGGAGGGTCGGTGTGTTGATGTTGTACCCTGGCAAGTAAAAAAAATCCATGGACATTTTTCTGGTGGCTGCAGACTTCTACCGAATGTGGGGGCGAGTGCAAGTCTGCCGTGTTTCCAGGAGATTGTGACTTTGTGCGAGGACGGAGGAACACGTGCAACTGTGCAACGATAACATCACTTATATTTTACCAGCTTGATCATATTCAAGACTCCTGCAGAAAATGTGGGGTTCAGTGCCTGATATGCCGTTTCATTTGGAGCACCATGGGCGATAAAACCAGAGTTACTTTCTTTTTTCCCCTGTATTTCAAATTGATTTCTCGTTTTTTGTTGCATTTCTCTATGCTATGTTTTTTATATTGTAAAATAGTGGTTGCATGAGACGCATCAGGTTTTCAAGTAAAGACAATAACCACTCCACATCGTCATTAGACAGAGAAAATGCTCCCGTCACCAGCTGGCCGCCAGACTATGTTGAGACTCCGCCCACTCCTCCTCTCTATCTCCATCTGCCTGATGGATCATGGAGGTCTGGATCGTGGAATATGCCTACCAACATATTCATTGATTGTGTTGTTACTGTGTTTTAATTTGTGTATAATGAGTCCTTCTGTACACATGGCATCTATTCCACCTGTCCATCTTGGAGAGGGGTCGTCCTGAAAGTTTCTTCCCTTGGTTTCCCTGTGAAAGGGTTGTTCCTGATCCGATGTAAGGTTCCGGGACAGGGATGTCTATATGTACAGATTGTAAAGCACTCTGAGTCAAACGTGTAATTTGTGAAAATGGGCTATACAAATAAACTGAATTGAATAAGCAGAGAGCCAGCGACAAAACATGTCAGCTTTTTGGGGAGCTGCTTAAATGTTTCTCCAAGTCTGAGATGTTGATCTTTCATTCATGAAATGATGTGCTTTTTTTCCAAGTAGAACAACAATTCCAAAATGTTTAAATTAGTTTGAGACTGAACAATAATGTTAATTGATACCAGAATGTGCATTACTTGCTTTCAATCTGGTATCAATATGCTTTGTTAAATATGCATCTACAGTATGGCCATTTACCATTTGCATTATTAAATAAGCCCTCATTATCAAATGATAATATAATATCCACAATCAATCATCAGTTCTCGATGTTGTCGATTTTCATACTATAATTAAAGCTGAAAACAATCAGTGGTACCCAAGGCTTTTATTTTGTACCCTTTTGCACCCTTAACCAGACGGACAGCAGCCTGTGAAAGACTGTGATTCCCTGTGCAGCCTTTGTTTGAGCAAGGGGCACGCAGGGAACCGCACCATGGCGTGCAGTGTGGCCTGCGAGCAGAAAGCACACACAGACAACAGGGATTGACTGTAGTGGTGCCACAGCAGCAGCACTGTGCTAGAACCACACTGAGCTGAAGTTCCCAAACAGACGTCTCTTTGTTCGGATGGTTGGCGCAGCCAAAAAACAGAGAGAAATTCTTCCATTCATTTAAATGGGGTTTCGGAAGAGAAAACGCTATTTTTTTGTGCCATACATTAAGGTGGAACATTTATTAAAAGTTTAAAACGTGTTGCCCTGTAACAACGGCAATTAATGCAACACATTCAATACGAAGTGCAGAGAAAGGTTAGAGAAATATGGGTGTGTCTCTGTGTCCACTAATACACACAGAGGAAGGAAGGAGGGAAGGGAAGTAGGAAAGGAGGAAAGGAAGGAACCCTGCAAATCGCTATATCTCAGCCTTTCTTACCGGCCAACAATAAAGGGGTAAGTGCACGAAATGGACAAAATGTGAAACAATGTTGGTTGTGAAAGTGTAATAGTGTGATCATAAAATTAGGTTTAAGCGTTCCCCATTGTTCAATAAAGGTCACTTGTCGCCACAGTGGCTGCTGTTCAGCAAGAGTTGAATAGGCTCACTTTAGAGAAGCTATATTCAATACAAATATGCTACACAATCCAAGTTAAAGCTTGTCTGCATGATCATATCAAGCAAATTGCACTTGTGTTTAGGTTATGTATTTGTATAGTGAGTTATTGTTGTGTTAAGCCCTCAGTTAGTCACTGAAATTTCTCTGCCGAAAATTATCTTTTTGCATTCTCAATCCCATTCACTGCCTCTTAAAGAGGAAGCCATTTGCCACCTTTTGAATTGTGATGGAAGATTTAAATGTCAACTCAATTATATATTCACTAACAAAGACCATACCAATAGCGATATGAGTTTACAAATGGTTTATTGAGAGATGAAGGAAGGGATCGAGGGATAATTATCAGCCGGAACGAGAAGGTTTAGAGGGCAGTGAGTTAGAGATGGGGGGTGGAGACTCGTGACTGGGGGCCATTTCTTCTATAGCTCTGGTGGTGCAGAGTCCACCATTGTTCTTGTAGATCTGTAGGAGAGAAATGAGAAGACAAGAACAGGGTTGGGAGGGAACTGAGTTGAATATGGAGTGAACGGGTTATATGTGGTTAAGTACTTATGCTGGGTGGACCAAAAGATTGCTTTGAGCTAAGCGAAATATTTGCCCACCGCTGAGTTGCACACTGACGTTGTGCCGTTTGTTGGTTGAATCTAACTGACTGCTGCTACTCTAGTAGCTGGAAGCTGCAGATGTCCAGACGTAGAAATCACCAAGCTTTGTGAGCCCACGGATAATGTTATGAACCCACACACGAGGGCTGTCGGTGGATCACTAACTTCCTGACAGACAGGACGCAGCAGGTGAGGCTGGGAAAAACCATATCCAGCACCCGGACCATCAGTACCGGTGCCCCCCAGATGTGTCTCTCTCCCTCTCTTCTCTCCTCTAACACCAAGAGTGCACCTCAGGGGACCGTCCTGTTAAACTCTGAAGTTTTCGCACAGACGACACAGGTCATCGGCCTCCTCAGGCATCAGGAACGCAGTCTGTGGTCTGCGGGGGAGGAGGAGGAACAGCTGGTGGGTGTGGGTGTGGTGAACCACCTGGAAGCTGAAAAAGCTCAACTGTGGACTTCAGGAGACTTCAGGAGCCCCCCCCCCCCCCCCCCCCCTCCACCATACACAATAGCACTGTGTGTGAGTGTGAGGAGGCTTCAGGTTCCAGGGATCCACAGGACCTGGACTCAACAGGGGGCCAACATCATCAACAAAATCCGAAAAAAAAGGCCCAGCAGGCTTCCTGCGCCAGCTCCAGGCTCACAGCCTGCCTCAGCTGCTGCTGATCCTCTTGATCCTCTTCATCACATCATCCTCTCTCCCTCCCTCACTGTTGTGGTTTGGATGGTTTGGATCGGCAGAGACAGACAGAGGACAGAGGAAGAGCAGAAGATCAGAGAGAGAGAGAACCCTCCCCCCTCCCTGCCCTCCATCCTGCTCACAGGAAGAGTCAGGAAGCAGAAGAAAGATCACTACAGACCAAAGACACACCCCTGGACTGGACACTCCCCTCCTCTCTGGGCCTGCTCGCTCCTCTGTCTGCACGCCACAAAACTCAGACAACAAAAAAACAGACTTCCCATGAACTTCTGATCAGAGAAACAGTGATCAGACTTCTCCATCTGCACTTACCTGCACTTTTTTTTGCTTTTTTTTTTTTTTTTTTTTTTTTTTTTTTTCTATTTTATTATATGTATATTTATTGTTGTATATTGAGAGAGTGTATGTATGAGAGACAAATTCCATGTGTCATGTGTCTTTTCATTGATTCATTTTGATTAATTCTGATTCTGATTCTGATTTAAATGTTCTGACGTTTTGAGGATTTCCACAACAAGTTTAAAGCAGTAATGATAACTGTTTCAACAGAGTAAAGCCCCGCCCCCTCTAAGGCACGAATGAAACAAAGTCGGGCGAGTAAACTTACGTGAGTATTTGGTAGAGTTTTGGTGTGAACACAGCATTAGGGCTGAGATGATTGGCTGAACTATGATAATATAACACCCTTATTGGTTTCAAATATCTGTTATCGGTCTGCTTGATTACCAATAACTTTATTATTATAATATCATCACTGTAATAAGAAAATATAAGAAAATGTAGGTTAAACCCGATTGACACACATTCACTCCTTTTGGTAATTTAGGAGCCACAGTGACCTGTCCTGGTTGAACGAAAGTGAAATAAGACCAGGAACTGTACCGGTCCTGCATATTTCGGTGCCGCTAGCATCCGACCCATTTAGATACTAAAGGGTGAGTTTCAACATGTCAACAGGAATGGTTACCCTCTTTTTTTTTCGAAAGTCGCTCTTTTAATAGGGCAGTTTTTAAGCTCCTGTTGAACTGCTCAAAGTAAATAAATCTGTTACCTCAGACAGTGGTATCGCATATGCTCAATTCATTTGAAACAAGCCCTGAGAACAAGTGAAAAGGCTCAGTCAGCCATCGTTGGTACACAAAGTTTTCACAGACTGGATGAAGAAAATGTAAAACTAAATTCCATTCAATGCCAAAAAATCGACAAAGATGAGGCCAGTAAAGCTGCTTTTTTTCTGGGTCAACATGATGGATGCTTTGTCCCACAATGGTCCCACTGAGTGTCCCAGTTAGTTGGTCCATTGAGCAGCTGAGGAGATATTTTCATGGACGGACACAGCTGACACATACCCACAAAGCGTGTTCACGTTTTGACAGAGGTAGGATGGCAGGGAGTCAGAAAAAATCATAAATAAATTCATGTCTACACCCCCGTTCTCTGCTGGATTCTCTAAATCCTCTTCTCGACATTTTACATTAAAACACTGCGTCTCTGCTAACCTTACAACGCATACTTTGTAGACAAAAACAAGTACAAGAGGGAAATTACCTGTAATTGTATCCCTGGTAAGAGGCAGCGTTGGCTGTTTCCACTCCTCTGTGTCGTGCATTTTAAAGCTTCTAACAGAGCCAAAATGGTCCCAGGCCAGATCATCCAGAAGAGAACAATTTGATGAGAATCCCCCCCCCCCAATGCAAGTTTTTGGCGGAGAGGGGGAGGAAACTGTTTACCTGCTCACCCTTTGCCTTGTTTAATCAGAACAAATTGTCCCTTGTTCAAAGGAGTTATTGGGCTGCACTTTTAAGGACGTATTTTCATGACCTTGTAGTGACGCAGGCACAATGTACCACTCGGGTTCACACCTAAGTACTCATAAGGGAAAGCTCATACTTGAAACAAAAGTATTTTATTAAACTAAGGCGAGAACAAAACCGACATATATATTTCCTGTTTCAACGGTTGCTAATAGATGGCTGAAAATCTTTACAGAAAATAAGCTTTGTAGGAAATACACATTCATAATACATCCACGGTTTGTTGAGTAAGATGATCTTCACAAATGAACAGCACTTAATTGTTTCAAGCTGTAATGCATTCGCCTAACATTGGACTATGAACAAATTACAACATGTAGCATGAGCGTGAGTATATGTAAAGGCTGGGAGGGCAGACAAGTCGGCGTGATGACATTCCGTCGTCTCATTTAGACACGTGTTTAGTAACTGCCGGTTGAAAGACGTGTAAAAAAAGCTTCAAAATGAACGAGGGGTATTTCCTAAGTGTTTTACTTTTTTAAATATCTAACCAAATGCTGCATTGGTTTTGAGAAAAAGGGGACAGTAAGTGCAACAAAAATCTGTTCTTATTCCTAGGTTCTGGAGCTCATTCCTGCAGCACTCAATGCTGACAGGAAGTAAACTTGGACCAAAGATGTTTCCCCAAAATGATAATGAAAAGGTCTATATCCTCAGGGTCCAGAGGGGTGCATTGCATTGCAAGATTACTGGGTAAGCGAGGTAGGTTGAGCCTCAAGACTATGTTGGACAGAAATGCCGTATGCATGAATAAATACAGAAATAAATGCTTAAATAAATACAGGAATAAATAAATATAAGTTATACCGAAACACATCATTAAATAAATATATTTCTACATTTCTGTAATTCTGTGTCCAGACGTATTTCTTCATTTATTTATATATTCATGCGTGACATTTATTACCTGTATTTAATTATTTAAGCATTATTTATTTTTTCTTGTATTTATTAATGTATTTATTTAAGCATTTATCCTTAAGTTCATTTATGTCCTCCATAAAAGGCAAGGTCGCTCTCATGTAATCATCACTGCGTCAATGCAGATATGCAGTGTTGTAAAGTGTTTAGAGAACCAATAGCTTCATCTGTGTCACGAACTGGGCCGCAAGGCCATGATGATAAAGGGGGTTACACAGAAGCAAGTAGTCAACAGAAAGGTTTTTATTTAACTTGGGTAGGATAAACAGTGGCATGTGGAATCATTAGTATTAGTGGTGGAGGTGAGTGCATGCATGGAAAGGGTGTGTATAGTGGTGTGTCCACCAATACAGCCAAACGGGTGTCTAAGGGCGAGAGAGCTCCTGAGACTAGATGGTCTTTTAACAGCAGCACTGACACACAAGGCATTTAATGGTTTATCGGCTGACCAATTTTGGTCACATATCACACATTCTATATTGTTTATTTATTGTCCAATTAAATTTAATATAAAAACATAGAAACAGTCACTTGGATTGGATTCAATCTATTGTCATTGCACAGAGTACAGGTACACAGGCAACAACATGTATTATCTGCATAGTTATTAAGGAGCAGTGGGCTGCAGTGATGTGGCCGGGGAGCAACTGGGGGTTCAGTGACTTGGTCATGGACACTTCAACTGGCAATTAATGGGGAGAGTGCAGATCGAACCGACAACCTTGGGGTTGCAGGAGAACCATTTACCCCACTGAGCTACAGCCACATTACCTTAGGGTCGCAGGACAACCCACATACCCTACTGAGCTACAGCCGCATGACCTTGTGGTTGCAGGTGTAATGTGTAGCACAGAGATCGAACCCAAATGCACACTAACAGCTTGGATTCCAACCAGTGCTCTTTATTCCCAGAATAACAAAGTTACAGGAGTCTCGTGGGCCAATGTCTCACGTGTGTCACTCCGTGGTCGGGAGGGAAGTTCGACCGGCAATCATTATCAATTGTTAGTTCCCCTGAGGTCGGGAGGGAAACTGCCCGCCGCCCAAGTGGTACCCCAGATACCGTACCTCCCTCCGTCCAACTGCACACTTCCCTGGGTTGGCGGTCAGCCCCGCCTGGCTCAGGGACTCCAGCACCGCGTCCACCCGCTGCATATGCTCCGCCCAGGTGGTGCTGTGGATGATCGCGTCATCCAAGTAGATGGCCGCATATGCAGCGTGAGGATACAGCACCCGGTCCATGAGGTGTTCAAAAGTGGCTGGTGCCCCAAACAACCCAAAGGGAAGTTGGTATAACCCATACAGAGTGGGTTGTTTGGGAGTTTTTCCTGATCCGATGTGAGGTTCTGGGACAGGAATGTTTATATATACAGATTGTAAAGCACTGAGAAAAATTAGTAATTTGTGAAAATGGGCTAAACAAATAAACTGAACTGAATTGAAAAATTGGCAAAGGCCGTCTTTTTCCTGGACTCTGGCGACAGAGGAATCTGCCAGTAGCCTATAGTTAAATCCGGGGTCGTAAAGAAACGCGCAGTGCCCAGTCAGTGAAGGAGTTAGTCGACCCGGGATGCTTTATTTTCATTGGTTGCTGGATTAAATCTTACCCAGATACAACAGATATGTTTGTTTTCTGATGGGCTATTGTGTAGCCCATTTCTTTTTTTTTGATTGGCTAAGTGGCATCTCACAGCAGAACTCCAGGGGAGCGTTTGATTTCTCCACGGTGAGGGTGGCGCGGCCAGCTCATGTTGGCGCGCTGCGGCACATTATACCATTAAATAGCCAAGAGGTTTTTTCAGCGTGAGAAATACGATTTGTGGCGGGAGTGCGTGACTTAAGACCGAAATGTGTGAGTCTCACACTCAATGCATGACACTTGAGAGCCCTGTAAATTATAATATCTACAAAGTAATACCAAATGTTTAGTATGCCTGCATTAAAAGCAGTAATTATATTTCATTTAAAGATATTCATGTAATTTGCATGCAAAATAGGTCTATTCGAACCAGCGGACAAAAAATTCAACCAGCGGCAACACTTCAAAAGTAGCCGAAAACCGCGGACCTGGCAACCCTGCACTGAGGGGCGACGTGTCGGGTGACGCTGTGCGGAAAGAACTCGTCACACTAAACCCTTCACCATGATTTGTCAATCCGTTTGTCTGTCAACATTTTGCGAAAAACAACAACCAATGAACACTCAGTAAATCACAAAGGACCTCCCACCTCAGGTGAGGCTCATTAGTCAGTCAGAGAAGACACAGAACACGACGCGAGGACAATGTGCCTCATTCTATAGAGCTGAGATTGTTCTGGAACGTTTGATGTATAAAACGTGGGTATGTGTCATATGCAAAAGGATTTAAAATGTGAATTTAATTTTTTTTGTAAAATCAAGAAAATGCCCCCAGACTCCAGAGAGTTATAATATAACACATTTGAATGTCAGTCAGTTTACCAAGGCCAATGGTTCTGCTGCTGTTCAATGTTAAAGATGACAGGACCAATGGGGTCTCAAATATACTTCTTTTTTTTTTTACTAATCTGGATGTTTCACTGAAGAAACAATTTATCATCCACGATATTAAATACCTTGCTGGCACTTTATAGGCAGAAGCCTCTTTGAAAATACAGCTCTGTGTGAAGTTTTGTCTTTAAAAAGAATTAATTTTTTCTCGAGATTAATGAATTTCAAAATGTGCGATTAATTAGTTGATTTTAATTTTAATCGATTGACAGCTCTAATATATATATTAGTTATTTGTGATGATTCAATTCCAAGTTAAGTGACTGTTTCCGTGCACTGATGTCTTTTTGTGCTCACAGCCTCCATGAAACATCTTAGTCAGGGCAAGTGTAGAATGCACTCTAATATCAATCACTCGAGCCTTCAGGGAACACAAGGGCAATTTATTTTAATGGCAAGTCTGGTGGAGCTTCAGTCTTCCTCCTCTTCATGTCTTTTTTCATGCATTTATTTTTGTGGCTGTTTGCTTCAGGTAATTTTAATACTTAAATATATTATAGTGATATGTGATTTTTGCTAAATAAATGACAGTGATAGACCGCCAACCAGTGGCGGCTGGTGGATTTTTTTTTTTTTTTGTGGGGCCATCCAATCAAATTCATGATTCAATGAAAAAAAGGTATCAAACACATATTACTACTTTGCAGTTAAATATTGAACATTTATACTAACACTGACATAGTACGGACATCTTATTCATACAATTCAGTGCATGTGTATATATATATATATATATATATATACACACATAACTGGTACGCAGGTACGCATGCGCGAAAATAATCCACAATGCGTACTGCCACTTGTGTTCCTCCTTTGCGTACCTGACCGATCTGATGTTGCTCGTCTCTACAGCAGCACGTCATTACAACATGTCAGTCTGTCTCAACGTGTCGCGTGAACACGTCTCGCACGCCGTAGAGGCCGGCGTGTGCGCGCACATCTGGACGAATGTCACCAAAAAAGTCCCTTGAACACAACTCCTCTCGCTCGCTCCATCGCGCGCTCATCGTTCAGCCTAAATGCGGGAGACGAGCCCTGACGAGAGACGTGGACGCACTCTGGGGCCAAGCTGAGTTGGCCCTACCGAAAGTCTTTTTTTGGGCGCTGATTGGATAAATTATATCTCCGTCATTTGTTTGTTATTATTTCTTTAAGACGTGCACGGGGGCAGCTGAGATGTGCACTAGCAGAGGAGACGAGCAGGAAAAGCAGATATTTTGTGCAGATATCCTATTTTACAAATAATACTGGTTACATTCCATAACTCCAAAACATAAATATTGACAATTTGGATAATTTATTAATTTTAATAATAATAAATATATATATATATATATATATATATATATTTTTTTTTTTATTTTTTTTTGGGTGGCTCAAGGTTGGTGGGGCCAGGCCCCGTGGCCCTCTATGGGCCGGCCGCCACTGCCGCCAACTCTGAAGTATTATGATGCCCAACCTTCAAGGTTATTATAATGTGTTTTGTATATTGTTTTAAAAGTATCATTCATTTTTATGTTTTCTTAATTATATACAGGCTTAAGCAGATTATGGCACATTATAAGTACATTTACGATGCATTATGCGCCACAAGTGCCATAGGAATTGTTCTGTTAAATCCTGATGTTGCTGAGATGTTGGTGTTCGCAATCAAAGTGAAAGACTTTGCTGCATAACATGTCAAAGTACACCAGCGTAGGCTCGGAACACTGCCACGGCTAGTGTATTGTTCTCGGGAGCTCACCTATAATAGCAGGTTTATTGCAGATGGAAATTATGACGATTATCTCCCCCTCTGGAGTGGGAGATGCTGGCGATTTTGTGTCAATGTTGCTGTGTAGGGGAGGTCGACCGGAGTGGCCTTGTCAATTACAGAAAGCTGAGGGCAGGATATCATGCTCTTGCTATTCCCCGTCTCCCATCTCAATTCCGCTCTACTGAACTAGAGGAGTCTGCCTCTGGCAGAGGGAAGAAGGTTGCGGTACGATAATCGCAGAACATAGCGTGAAGTGAGCACTGATGGAGGAGGGAGGGACCTTTTCTGTGTCCTTTAATGCACTTTATTGAAAAGTAAGCAGTTTTATAGTTTTGGTGTTGTGTGTTAAGGAACTATGAGAGCTACAGGAAGCTAAACTTGGGAGCTGAACTAAGTATTTGTTTTGTGCATTCCCATCTCATCTGAGTTCTAACACACTTTCTTGTTTTACCGTGAATGTGGATATTTGAATACATTTAAAACATGGCTGCTCAGGAGACGTGCAGAGTTGGAAAAGGTCACTTAAAAACTCCACCACTCGTAGGAGCGGAGGTCTATTTGTGCAATGTGCAATGCAAATCAAAACTGGATGCGGATCTTGCTCAAACTCTTGCAACTGAATCATAGATTGTATATAAGAGGTGGCCCTAGCCACCGTGAGCAGCAATTTTAAAGCCTCTAGTTTTGGCAGTTTGGCCGTTGCCATCTTGATGGATTAAAGGGGCCCTATTATGATAATTCCAATTTTTTAGTGCTTCTATATGTTAATTTGGTTATCTGGCATGTTTCCCAACACACAAACTCTGGGAAAAAAACAATTCAGGCCGCTTGTTGTTGTTCCGCTATGTCAGTAACGATATGCTTGAGTGTGACTGACAATATCCTACGTAGAATATTACATGTGCCCATGTAAGGGAGTCTGGCTATTTGAATTTGGACCGCTCCCCACCACCACTCCACCCACCCAGTATAAAGTCGGTTCGGTCACGTCATTTCATTCTGCAAGCCTTGGAAACACTTGGATACGCTAGCTATTCATGCTAGCTAGCAGCATGAATCAACATCGGCAACCAAGATGCTCAGTGGTCGGCTGCCCAGATGAGCACAAATGCCTTCATGTGGCTCCAGCTTCAGAGGACACAGGAGTGAAATTGATTGATTTCATATTTGAAGGCAATCTTCCTACCAGAGTTGGCAAATGTCTGTTAGTGTGCGGTGCTAACCACTTTGAATTGGACTGTTTTACCAACCTGGGCCAATATAACGCTGGACTCGCTGGAAAGTTGATATTGAAAGGGGGGTCGGTGCCATCTATCCGTCGCAGGACTGATGACGAGGGAAATGTAAGTATTTTTGTTTTAAAATAATTCTGGTAGCCTATTTGCTCCTTTTAGGCATTTTGTGTGGAGGTTAGCAACGTTAGCATGATGTGTCGTGTGCGTGTGAGGGGATGAGCGGCTAGCATGTAGTGGTTGGGGGAAAGTAGTCCTTGTATCTGTAATTTCGCGAACAATTACTTTTATGCGCTGAGTGAGTATGCACATTAGTGTATGAGCACCCCCGCAAACAGCACGATGCTTACGCCGTGTGCAGGGCTGCACATAACTGGTACGCAGGTACGCATGCGTGAAAATAATCCACAATGCGTACTGCCGCTTGTGTTCCAACCGCGCCTTTGCGTACCTGAGCGATCTGATGTTGATCGTCTCTACAGCAGCAAGTTATTAAAACATGTCATTCCGTCTCTACGTTGTCGCGTTAACACGTCTCGCGCCCCGTAGAGCTCGGCGTGTGTGCGCAAAAAGTCAATTGCAACTCCTCTCGCTCGCGCGCAGAGCTCTGGCAGCACAACAGCTGACGCTACATATGGAGTGAGTACCAAACACCATCTCCCGCTGCTTGCCTGAGTAACTCACCGAAAAAGTTATGTGCACCCGTTTATATACGGTAGTTTGTGTCATAATTTACATTCACATAAGTATAATGGTGCCTCCCGCAAACAACACGATGCCTACTGGCACAGTAGTTTGTGTGGATGTTTATGGACTGTATTGTAGGAATTTACTTTTCCACGTATACATAGTGCCTAGTATATATGAAACGCATGTCACTATTATTGATCTTCAACATAAACAGCAGCTATGTTCACCCAATTTACATTGTAAATGTAAGGCTTGTGTTTATATACATGTACAATATATTTGTATAAATACATATATATATATAAACAAAGATAATAACCAATGCCATAATCACTTTAAATCACTAGTTATGTCTTTCCCATTTTTTTATTACAGGAGCACCAGCAGATTAGAGAAGGTGTTGACCAACAAGAGGGTTCTGAAAGATGTGGGGAAGCTGAGCCCTCATTACCAGACCTCGTCTTTCCTTTTCTCGGAAATTTTTCAAAGAAATGTATACCTATTATGTATTATACAAACTATTATACACACATGCTCTTATAAGTATTATTTTCTCCCCAAAGACTCTACCGGGTGTCCCCAAGCAAGAAGTTTAGCTGGTGACCTGCTATTTAACGTGAACTTCCCAAAATATAAGAAGGGGGAGTGCACTGTAAAGCCGGTGAAAGCAGAGCCAACCTTCCGTGAGTCACAGGCTTTATTTAAAATTACACCAAGTCAAACAATGTACAAACAGTATGAGAAACTTAAATAGCATATGCATTAACTGCTGTCTTTAAATGGTTTTCATAATAAATCGAATAATATAATTACAAAATAAAATAATAATTACAATATAAACAATAAATAAAAACAATGTAACAGTTTGGGATTTCCTTTTTGTATTGCAGAGTATGTGGATAACCTGTTGGACCTCATCTTTCACAAGGTTTTTCAGGACCCGTCCCCATATGTGAATGAGGTGCTGAAGATTCCAATACCCGCGAGTCTCTCTGCTCAGTTTGAGAAACCTGACAAGCGGGAAGTTCTAGCCAGCTATGTGTTGAGGTTCAATCGAGGGCAGGTCTGAACCCTGTATACCTTCCTCGAGCATCAGGGAACACTCTTCGTATCTGGAGCACAACGCAGGATGGGTAGGATCACCCGGATTCTCCGGCCAAGATAGCCCCAACACCAGCTGACAAAGCTTTTGTACGCAAAATACCTGTTACGTCTAAGCAAAGTTTACATTGTGTAAGGGAATACAAGGTGATACACGTATATAAAGTATTCCTTTGTTTACAGTATGGCTACAGATGGCAAAAAGTGTAATTTTGTAATCAATGTTTTTATTATATATCTTTTACATATATACCAGCCATTACATTTAATAACTATGTTTAAAAAGCTTTGTGGCATTCTTTCTAGCAAGCTTTCTGACAATAAAAGTGTATAGAAACGGTTTTGTGAGCCTTTAGTGTTTGGTAAGAAACATGTCAACATTTGTAAAACAAGTGTAAAATGAGCAGTTAGAAAAGTAATACAGGGGGAAGGGTCATTTATTGTATTTTTTTCCTCAGTCAAACACAGGTTCAAGGCCTGGATGATCAACCATGCATGTAGGTGGGTTCTGAAGCTGCAGTAGTCGTCTTGTAACCTTGAATATTGAAAGTGTAAGTGACATGGAATACAAAGCAGATGATGACTGCATATTTACAGTGCTATTCAAAATGAATTCACACTACCTGTAGTATCTCCCTGCAGCATACATGCTTAGGCTCCGTAGGCATTTCACCACACTTGCCACAAATACACCTGTATAAACAAAGAGTTATAAAAAGTGACAAATTTGCAGGTAAAGTTTATTTGAGAGTTGTGTTCATATTACAAACATGAGTCATCAAATACAACGATTTAATAAGTAAACAAGGTTTAAACGCTAATTAATGGAGGTAAAAACGTTACCCCCGACCCTGCTTGGTCACTTACTGTTGTCAGATAACACTTTAGTCTACAGATGGAACTTTACTCATGTAGCATTTATATCTTTATGGCGTTCCCGTTACTTACATAAACACACTGTATTTGCTACATACCGACCTTATCCAACGAATGTACAAAGAAAACATGTAGAAGTGACAAAGTTAACTCACCGTTCAGAAACGTCATGTTAAGCCCTAGTTTCTCGAACTTGTTCGGGAGCCTCTTCTTTTTCGGGGTCTGACTGGTTCAAATTGATACGGTTTCAAAAGCTATTCAGTAGCCGTGGCTAGCTGCTCACGCAGCAGCTAGGCGCATCTCGTGGAGGAGGGGGGAGAGGGGAGCGGGGGAGAGGGGAGGGGGGAGCGGGCTCATTTGCATTTATAGGAACGCCCATTCAAAACAGCTCAGTCTGTTGGGAGGTGTTTTTGACAGGGTAAGAGGGTGCTGTTTGAAATTATTCTTGTGGTATTTTGACCAAAATATAGTACAAACATTACATTAAGACCCCAAAGAACCATATTAACTTGTGGAAAGATGGGCATAATACCTCTCCTTTAAGACATTTTCAGGCAACCAATGGTTATCTCCCAATTATCTCGAAAAACACAGACAACTCCTGGACGGCTGATAGTGACCTGTCAATCACAAGGTAGCCCGCCCTAAAGCATACCCTGCTTTATGATCTATTTTACTCTAAATAGACTATAATTGACTGAATAAACATCATGCTGTATTTATGAATATTTGAAACTAGAGATTGAGACCATAAACTCATATTTTCGAAGTTTACTGAGGGAATAAATTAAGAGAGAATTAGAGTCATCTTCTCGTAGACTTACAATCTTATACTATCAACATTTTTATTGCAACTAAAGAAGTCACCCTCTGATTGCAATTAGAGAGAATGCATTGGCTTTTGTTTTCAAAGGTTGCTGCCTGGCCTTAATGGGAACAAATTGATGCAGCCAGGTTCTTAAATCTGGTATAAGAAGAGAGATAGACGATTAATGCCATGCTCAATAACCACAAGGCTCAAATGTCCACATACTTTTGACCTTGTAGTGTATTCATGCTCGACTGCGTGGGAACATCAGCCAGGATCATCTTCCTTATATTACTTTTAATCTAATGTTGTTGTAAAAATTTCAATAAAGTTTTATTATCTCCAACCCTCTTTACTTTAAGATGGTTGCTGTGCACATCCTGGCTGTGCATGATCTCACTATCCAACGGCCTTTCTTTCTTTTTTTTGTAAACATCAACCATAAAAGATTACAGAAACCATTTCCTGGAATCGGATTAATATAATCCTGCGTGTAATCCCTTACTTTCCAAACGTGCGAATACATGTCTATGTGACAAGCAATATGAGATTATAATCTTAATCTCAGTGTTGAATTTGATGATAAGGGACGGCACTTGTTCTCTCCTGGTGGAGAATACAACAGAGATGCACACGTCTTTCTGCTCAATGAAAACATCATAACAGTTTTTTTATTTATTTTCATGCTTTAACTGCAAGTTGAAGGTTCCAATGCTTTGATAGGGGTTGAAATTGCATATGTAGCTCTTTTATACTCACAAATACATGGTGTTCAAGCCAAAGTTTCTCAAAGGGTTTTAACTGAAAACATCACTATGTTGCTTTTGAGAACATAGACACTCCAACATGAAAATCTATTGGCTGCATTGCATTGTTGAGAAAACATAAAATAAAGAAATTCATTCCTCAAATAATAACTCAGTCTAGAGTAAAAAGAGATGTTTTTAGTAAGAGTCAATCTCTGAAGCTGGAGCTGAAGCTGTGGTCTTCATACAGGTTGTCTGGCATTAGGCACGGCAGGACAACTTGTCAGCTTGGAGGCTATAGAGGCTCTTGTTTCGGAGCTCCGGTGGACTCTTGCACTTCAGGGCATCCCGGGGCGACAGGGAAGCCTTGGTCCGCCCCATCCACTCCACCAGAGTGATGATGTTACAGTCACACTGCCATGCATTTTCATGAAGATATAGCTTCTTCAGGTCTGACGGGGGTCAAATCAAGAAAATCACCAAGAATTAATCATCAGTAAGCGATGTAGTCACTTCTACCTCTAATATTCCGAGTAAAAGTAGGTCTGTAAAAATGACAGGCTGGTGGTGGTCGTACCAAGCATATGGGAAAACATGTTTCCGTCCACTGTCTTCAGGCGGTTTCCACTGAGAGACAGCTGAGAAAGATGGGCCATGGTCCTGAACACATCAGGTGGTAGGTGCTCCAGCTCGTTGTTCCTCAGGTAGAGTTCCTGTTTCATTAGTCAGCACTGTTTTAATGGATTTATAGCTCCTTTAACATATTAACAACTATGTGCAAGTGTATATAAAAGTGTTGAATGATAAGGTCACCTGCTTGTCCTAATTTACATACATTAGCTGAAAACACATTCTTAAACCTACAGTGCGTTACTGGTTTTACAGAACAACAGAAAACCATATGGACCAGATCATTTATATTACCTGCAAGTTGCCCAGGCCATCCAGAGTTGAAGAGCTCAGCGTGGACAGGAGGTTGTTGTCCAGAACCAGCATCTCCAGAGATTGCAGCGGTCTGAATGCTTCAGCAGGAATGTTCTTCAGACTGGATTTGGAGAGTCAGAATTCTTTAATGAACATCAATACACTGCACAACAAATGTAAAATGTCTAATAGGCAATATGAAAACATAATGTGATGAAGGCATTCCCTCATATCAAATTCCTTTCTGCTGTTCAGTTGTCTCTTGTTTGGTTTCCTCAATGTAAACAAACACTGCTAAGGTAAAACCCTATGAAACAGTTTGCTACAGTCATAGACTTCCTATAACCTATCTTTATCTGCAACAATACTACTGTAATTACTTGGTGTCACTTAGTTAGGTTTTTGTCAACCTATCCTAACCTAACCAGTGTAGTCACATCTTATCAAACCAAATCCAGACAGTACATCGATGGTGGAGGATTATGCAAAAAACATGTATGTTCAATAAAGAATAGGTTATGGTAGGTCTGGCATTGAGAAGTATATAGAAGAATCCACTGAGGGACATGTGTGATGACCTGTTATTGTCTAAGTTGAGGAACATAAGATGTCTGAGTCCAATGAATGCCTTAGGAGAGATCCTCTGGATGCGATTTAGGGAAAGGTCCAGAACTTTCAGCGCGATGAGAGGCTTAAAGGCATTAGACGGAAGCGTTGTCAGCGCGTTAAGCGGAAGGTCTAAGTCTGACAAGTTCCTCATTCCTGCAAACATCTGAGATTTGAGGATGCCAATCTGGTTATGTCCCAGCATGAGGAAGCGAAGGTTCAGGAGGTCCTAAAGATATGCAGAAAGAGGCACAATTTATTTGTTGTGGTCAGATCATTGCATCATGAATGCTGTGCATGTTAACGATTCCTCTCAAGAAAAACTATTTACTTGGAATCCTCTCGGTACAAGGTTGGCGATGTGGTTGCCGTAGAGATTGAGAAGCATCAGTTGCTTCGCGCCGTAGAAGGCCTGGGGGTGGATGGACTTGATGGCATTCCGTTCCAGGTTGATGCTCTCAATCTTTGGGATTGATCTCAAAGCGTTAGCCTTCAGGTCTGTTATACCATTCTCACCTTTAAATAAAAAATGTGGATGCTGATGAAGCCATGTCCCACAATACTTATGTGTACCAGCAGTAAATATCAGATACATTATTAAGTGTAGAACATTACAACACTCCTAGTATTTGATATGAATAACCGCAAGGTATTCACCTAGTTTGAGGATCCAGGCATCAGGAGGCAGTTTGGAAGGAAAGACGCGAAGTCCCCTTTTATGGCAATTGACCTCTGACTTTTCAGGACTGGATTTCTGAGAGCATTTACAGACATCGGGACAGCCCTGCGCAGCCTGCACCATCCATGGGCTTACAAGCATGAACCACACTAGATGCTGCATCTCTCCTTGAGGGTTGAGGATGTAGAGAGACCTAGAGAAAGTCTTGGGGCAGAAAGTTATATCATGTGATCAGGTGGCAAAAGCTAACCGGACCCATCAGGTGATTTGTTACGCAGAGCCTTCTTAGAAGCCGTCATTAGAAACATGTCAGGCGCAGTGAGAAAATACTTTACCATGAAGAAAATCTTTTTTGTGTTTACATATCTCTTTTTTCAATTACCTTTTTTTCTCCAGTTCTGACAGAATTATATAGCAGCAGCTACGCTAACCTCTGCAGAAGCTGCCATAGTTGTTGAGAACAAACTGTTGCCTCTCCATCTCCTGTATCACACACACACATCTAATCCATTTGCGTCACCTGTTTACTTTTCTACATTTAAATGCATATCCTTCAGTGGAAGCCAATCTTGTATTCACCTTTATTTCATATACTTTCATTTCAAGATGAGGGAATGTTCCTCTAACTCATAGTAAAATAACCCAGTTTAAGTTTAATTATTTTCATCATGAAAAAAACATCAACTCATATACATATTTTATGTTACATTTTAGCTGTATGAGTTATACAGCTAAAATGTAACTACCAGAGTTGAAAAGTTATCCATTGCAGAGCAACACAAACCACAGGCCACATATTGCAGTGACAAAAAGCACAGATTGGCGTTACATCAGGAGAAACACTCAAACCTGGTTATTGTTTTAACAAACCTAACTGCCTGAGGTGCATTCTATTCTTCCCACACGACTTGAAAAGTGATCCAAGTTGGAGAAGAACAAAAAAATCCAAAGACAGGACAAAGCTCATTTCAAAGCAGTTTTCCTCCTGCTGGTTACCACTTACCTGAACAACAAGAAGTGATTCTCCAGATGTCTATCCACGGTGTGCTCGATCCTCAGCTCTCCCTGTGTGTTCTGAAACAGGGAGCTATGCAGCGCTGTCTTTCTCTCTTGACTTTAAAAGCGTCCATTGCCACAGTCTGAGGACACAGAGCAAGTCTGTGGAAGCAGGGTGTGAAGCTCCTGGAGCTTCTGCAATGTCACAGAACCTAGAGAACTTTGGCATCTACAGATTATGGCATCAATCCATGTTATGCTGCCAGGTGTGTGTGTGTGGGGTGGGGGTGGGGGGGACTTTGGGAATTTGGGCCAGAGTCCTTATTGTGAGGTCATAGACATGGAGTCAACTTTTACAAAAGTAAAATGTTTCCGGAAAATAAAAATGAAATAATAAGACTCAAAACTCAAATATAGCTTGATAATTTATCATTCTTTCGGAGGTTTTAAAAAAGCATGTGTATATATATTAGGGAAGCTCATTCTGCGCATGGGTTAAAAAAACAACTAATTAATCCTGTAATTTAATCATAACACGTTATTTTTCACAGCACTAATATATATATATATATATATAGTATATTTATATATAGAAATATTAGGATGTACATATTATATTATCCTGTCCAACACTGTCCAAATCCACATTGATATAGCCCATGTAACATTCACATTGCATTCTCGTTTTCTACTTTTAATACATTTGAAAGTATTATTAAAATAGGGAGACCGTAACCCGTCGTGTGCAACGTTGCTTGTAGCACCAACTAACAGCAGTCCAACATCGGTTTCTGCTTTTCATCTATTTATATCTTTATCAATATATCTGCAGGGGATGTTTGTGCAACCCCATCACGACCCAGTGGGTTTTCACTTAGTTTTGAAACGGTGGTGTTCAATGTTGCAACACATGGTTCACATTGTGAACTGGTGGCGATCAGGTTTAGGTAACAAGATGACTCGGTTAGGAGATTTGACTGTAAACTCACAGTAAATTACTCCCTACTAGTTGCATTAATTTCACAGTACTGTATGTGTATACTACTGTGATTAAACATTTTAATATGTATTTTTAGTATTAATTTATAATGCATTATTAAGTATTGGTATTCTTTTTTCAAACTTTTATTTTATTTTATAATTAGAAATAATAATTAAAGGTACGCTTTTATGTGCAGGTATCGTTGGATGTGCATAACACGTGTTTGTCAAGCTTGTTTGTTCTGCCTAAATGTAGCATTCAGCTCGTAATATTTCCGGCTGTGCTTTGTTTCATGATACAAACGTTCTGTTCATCACGATACAGATTGAAGTAAGAAATCAGAGTAATCGCATACTGTATGAGAAATGAGAAAGGTGATTTAAATATTTTAATCACTGTATCCACCAGGCTTCTTGTTGCTTTGCACTGCCATTAAAGATACACCGCCACCAAGGACCACAAATCATATGCAAATATTGAGTAGTGAAGTTTTCAGAATTCTAAGCAGGTTTTCCCAATAACAAAGACATCCATTATGTGACACTGGGAGTCTGGATATATATGAATTAATCTTTGTGAGTAGTGAGTTGTTCCCAGGAACAGAGGGGGGGTTTGCATCAAACTGTGTCATAATAAATCACAAGCAACTTATGTTCCATCTTGACATTTTTTTATATACAAAATAATAATAATAATAATAATTTATTATTTTATTATATTATAATTATTTAATACTAATAATATTTTTTAGTATTGTGAGAGTCATGTTCTTCAACTTCTCCAGTGCCTTTAACACCATCCAGCCTTTCCTTCTGAGGGCCAAGCTGGAGTAGACCGGGGTGGACCACTGCATGGATCCTGGACTACATCACCGACCATCCACAGAACGGGTCTCCTGCAGAACAGGGGCTCCACAAGTTCTGGCTCCATTCCTCTTCACCATTTACACCTTGCACTTCAAGCATAACTCTACCTGCAAAAGTTCTCTGACGACTCTGCAATTATCGGCCTCATCTCTGCCGACAATGACGGTGAGTACAGAGAACTGAACTAGGACTTTTTGGAATGGTGCCAGCTGAACTCAACATCTCAACATCAACTACAGTAAAACCAAGTGTAATGTTTATGTATCATAACATTGTCACATCAGTGACGTATGGCATGGCCCCCTACAGGCATGCGCAGGTTGGGTGTTCATGCAGAGCAGAGCCCGTGAGTACGTGAACAGTAATTGCCTCCTTCGTATCAGTAAACTATCTTTCTTTAACACCCGGTCTGATTATTAACTCACACAGCGAAAATATCACACCAAGGAGCTGGTGGTCGACTTCCACCATTGTAAACTCTCTCCTCTGGTACCAGTGAGCATCTAGGGACTGGTCATTGAGATTGTAAAATCTTATAAGTATCTGGGTGTTCGCCTGAACAACAAACTGGACTGGGCTGATCGTGCACACACACACTTAATACAAGTGACAAAGCAGACTCTTTCTGCTGAGGACCTATGGAGTACAGGGAGCACTTTGTGGTGGCATCAGCCATCTTTTATGGAGTAGTCTTCTGGAGCAGGTAGCGGCTGACAGGAAGAGGCTGAACAAGCTGATGAAGAAGGCCAGCAGCGTGCTGGGGTGTCCTTTGGATACTGTGGAGGTGGTGGGGGACAGGAGGATGATGGCAAAGCTATTGTCCCTGATGAACCACACCTCCCACCCCATGCATGACACTCTCGCAGCGCCGCACAGCTCCTTCAGCCACCGGCTGATTCAACCCCGTCTGAGGGAGAGGTACCGCAAGTCCTTCCTTCCTGCGGCTGTGAGGCTGCACAACAATCTGCAGTAGATCACTTACACACTAAACACTCAGCACTTTACTTAACTTTATTTTCCCGCCGTATTTTTAGTATTTTTTATCGTTATTGTGTTTTGTGTTTTATATTCGTTTTCATTGATGCTGCACAACATCTGGAGAATACGACCTCTTCTTACCCAGAAGGCAGCGCAGGTTCTGGTCCAGGCTCTGGTCATTTCGCGCCTCGACTACTGCAACTCCCTTCTGGCTGGTCTACCTGCTAAGGCCATCCGGCCTCTGCAGCTCATCTAGAATGCAGTAGCTCGACTGGTCTTCAGCCTCCCGAAATTCACCCACACCACTCCGCTCCTTCGCGCTCTTCACTGGCTACCGGTGGCGGCCCGCATCCGCTTCAAAACATTGGTTCTGGCGTACCATGCTCTGAACGGATCGGGCCCCGTCTACATCCGGGATGTGGTCACACCGTACACCCCGGCACGTTCGCTCCGCTCGGCAACAGCCAACCGACTTGTGACTCCGTCACCTCGAGCTAACCACTCGAAATCCAGACTGTTTGCTGTCCTGGCTCCTCAGTGGTGGAACCAGCTCCCCACTGACATCAGGACAGCAGAAAGTCTCTACATCTTCCGCCGAAAACTGAAAACGCACCTTTTCCGACTATATCTGGATTAATCACAGACTTGCACTTTGGTAGCACTTGAATGGCTCTTATTATGGTACTTTTGTAGTTTGACTATGTTGAGGAAATGTTACTTTCTGTATTCTTGTTGTTCTTAGTCTGTACTCTAGGTTGAAATGCACTTATTGTAAGTCGCTTTGGATAAAAGCGTCTGCTAAATGACATGTAATGTAATGTAATGTAATAATGCTCTGATGTGCACCGCTGCTTTGATGTTTGAAATGTCCCCACTGTGGGACAAATAAAAGAATATCATATCATAATATGATATTTAAGGAGGCCACCAATAGGTAATTTGAGTTTACAGATTAGTAGGGGACCAGGTTTGTGTTATGGTTTGTCTTCGACCCCAAAGTGCACAACAACAGATAGTGTTAATGTTAGCCAAAAAACACGGCGTAGTTTATTTGAAAAAACCAAGTCAATTCACTGTTGAATAATCCACCGGGAAAAAGTTCATCACTGTTAATCCATATGAAAACAAAAACTCTGACCCTGCCTCCCATTCCCTCTAGTTGAGACAAGCAGTACAGCCTGGGCCTCCAAGCAGCGAGGTTTTGGCCCCCAAATAACGAGGCAAAGACCTGCTCCTGGCCAGAGGAGGAGAGCTCCACGGAGCCCCCGCTGGAATCCGACCTAATGGTATCGATGACAAGCATTGAGATGTAGAAATAGCCAATCTTCTCGTTGACTCATATATACGGTGGGGAAAAAAAGTATTTAGTCAGCCACCAATTGTGCAAGTTCTCCCACTTAAAAATATTTGATTGTCATCATATGTAGACCTCAAATATGAGAGACAACATCAGGAAAGAAAATCCAGAAAATAACTTTGTCTGATTTTTTAAGAATTTATTGGTAAATTCCTCGGTACAATAAGTATTTGGTCAATAACAAAAGTTCATCTCAGTCCTTTGTTATCTATCCTTTGTTGGCGATGACATAGGTCAAACGTTTTCTGTAAGTCTTCACAAGCGTTCCACACACTGCTGCAGGTATTTTGGTCCATTCCTCCATGCAGAGATCCTCTAGAGCAGTGATGTCTCTGGGCAACACGGACGTTCAACTCCCTCCACAGATTGTCTATAGGGTGGAGATCTGGAGATGCAGCTCAGCATCCTTTCTCCTCCAAACACGACGAGTTGAGTTTTTACCAAAAAGTTATATTTTGGTTTCATCTGACCATAAAACATTCTCCCGATCCTCTTCTGTATCATCCAAATGCTCTCTGGCGAACTTCAGACGAGCCTGGACCTGTCCTCTGGCGCTACAGGGTTTGAGTCCCTGGCGGCGTAGTGTGTAACTGACGGTAGCCGTGGTTACGGTGGTCCCAGCTCTCTGCAGGTCATTCACTAGGTCCCCCGTGTGCTTCTGGGAGTTGTGTTCCCCATTTTTGTGATCATCCTGACCCCACGGGGGGAGATCTTGTGTGGAGCAACAGATGGAAGGAGACTATCAGTGGTCTTGTAGGTCTTCTATTTTCTAATAATTGCTCCCACAGTTGATTTCTTCACACCGAGCTGCCAGTCTTCCCAGCCTGGTGCAGGTCTACCATGTTGTTTCTGGTGTCCTTTGACAGCTCTTTGGTCTTGGCCATAGTGGCATTTGGAGTGTGACTGTTTGAGGTTGTGGACAGGCGTCTTTTATACTGATATGAGTTCTAACAGGTGCCGTTAATACAGGTAAGGAGTGGAGGATAGAGGAGCCTCTTGAAAAAGAATGTACAGGTCTGTGAGAGCCATAAATCTTGCTTGTTTGTTATAGACCAAATACTTATTGTACCGAGGAATTTACCAATAAATTCTTTAAAAATCAGACAAAGTTATTTTCTGGATTCTTTTTCCTCATTTTGTCTATCATAGTCGAGGTCTACCTATGATGAAAATTACAGGCCTCTCTCATCTTTTTAAATGGGAGAACTTGCACAATTGGTGGCTGACTAAATCCTTTTTTTCCCCACTGTAGGTAATATATAGGCATTAGTATTACAATGATACTTTTCATAACCAGTTAAAAGTTCTTCCAAGGACATTGAAACTGCACAGAGCTGCAGAGTGAATTATTGACTTGCAGTGGGATCTGTAACATACCTGGGAGTTATTCATTGTTATATATATCGGAGAAAAGAACATCCGGAATTAAGCGCTCACATAACTACTTTTTTCAGATAGCGAAACATCGCTTTGCTCTCTGGTATAATATATCAATATGCAGTTAGGTAGGTTGCACATCTTTCTCCATGGCAGTTGATGACTCAAGTTGTTTCACAGTCATGCACCTACCTATATGTGGAAGTGGCTGCAATGTAGAAGGGTTTCCTTATGAGGGGAGAGAGCAGAGGGAGCTGCCAAAAATGTCCCTCTCTATTACACAGCAACGAAAAGACGACAAGGGATGGGGAGGCAAGAGGAGGCAAGAAGCTCAGAGAGACTCAGAGACACAGAGGGGGCACAGAACACTCAAGGGCAAAATAAAAGGGATGAAGAAACTGGGAGAAAATGTTGCAGCAGGAGGATGGAGAGTGAGCAGGCCAGAAGAAGCAGTGCTACATAGAGAGAGAGAGAGTGTGTGTAGTGTGTAGATGTGTGTGTGTGGGGGGGGGGGGGGTGTAACAGATGGGAAATAAGGCCGAATGTAACACAAAATACAAATGGGTATCTGTCATAAAATTAATTATGACAGATTATCTTTATTTTAAAGACCAACACCAACCAATTGAAAAATCTGAAGATATTCTATATTTGTCTTTCTATTAACAAAGCCAATGAAAGGGCCACACCAATGGATCTAAAGCACAGTACAACTCATTGCTCTGTGCTGTAGAGCTCCATTGGCCTTTGGCTCGTCACGGCATTTTGACTTTAACGAAGGCTCCCTTCTACTTAAGTGTCCCAGTGAGTCATGACTGGAATAGCTTCTGCATTCAATTTTAAAGTGAATTTAATGGGGACTTTCCAAATGTCGCAAAAAATAAATGAGGTGCGTTTCCATCAACTGGTTTTGAGCAGATAAATTATCCTACACCGTAGTTTGGTCTGAAGTTGATGCTATAGGCTCCACATGGCTGGTGATACAGACAGAGAAGGAGAAGTCACCTTGGCCATCAGAACCATGCACGATAGAAACAAAATTGAGTTAAGTCAACTCTTTTTAGACGAAAACAAAAACTAAAAAATCACTCCGAGAATGGGGAACTTTTTGCACAGTTTTCAAAATATGCATAAAGATAGTGAATGGACCGTGCTACCCCCCTTAATATGAAGCAGCTGAATGGAATTGAACCCTTCATGACTTTTCCTACTTTTTAAAATGTCTGTGAAAAAGGCCTATAGTCATCCATCAAAGGGATTAATAATTTAAAAAACAATCTGGCCAAATGTTAAGCAGACAAAATTCTCTGTTGCCAGATGGCATTCCCAACTTTCCTGTTAGTTTTAGCAACTTAAATAAATAAAAAAATATATTTCTCAAAGGCGTCTAGCGACCAAATTAGCGACTCAATCAGATCATCTAGGGAAAGGACTTTCATTATATTCAACTCTACTTCAAAATAGCTCAAAAATACTTGGGGGCATGACTGCTTGAAAGTATTACATTTGTTTTAGCAAACAGAAACCCTCCTACAGGCGTACTCGCTGTGGCACTAGTAACCTGGGGCCGTTCTTTTTAAAAGTAATTGGATCGGATTGGATCAAATCTTGAAAATGGGTTTTTCAAAAGGAAAAAAGGATTCAGAAATTGGATTGGATCACAAAATCCAATCTTGTTCTTGTTTCGGATCAAACCTTTATTTTTTTTATTGATTTTTTACTTTTTGGTAGGATTGGGATCTTTTTTATCGCAAAAATCTAGATTAAACTGATCCCAACATGAGGGTGGATTCATGGTCGATATCAGTAATAAAACCAGGTAACTAAAATTGGTTAGTTAAATAATACAACATTTATATGCTTTTTACCCTATTTATATGTATTCATAAATTTCACTTGAATTGTTCAACAGGAAGTACATAAAGTAGGTAGGCTATGTAGGCTATCAACCTTTCACTACAGCAAATTATAAACTATAAATATTTCGGAGCCATAAATTAATCCCCCAAACTGTCTATGTTCATTAAACATTAATCACACTGAGTATCCCCCGCAACAAAGGATCCTTAATGGTCATTTGCCAACCTAAACGGATAGACAGTAAATTGAAAAAAAATTGCTTCAATTGACCGTCACTAAATCCTTGGATTGAACTAAAAAATTTAAGAAAACTGCAAAGTTACAAAAGAAAAAAGTGTGAAGAGCAGAAGGGGAAGGTTGACAGATGAATGATAGGTAGACAATTAAAGAGAAGCAGGGAGAGAGGGAAGGAGGGAGGGAGGGGAGGAGGAAGATTCAAACCGTGCTGATGATGCTGTTAAATGCCTCTATCTTTCTCCACACAGCCATCTGAAGCTGTTCAAAGCCACTCTGCCCACAGCAGATGGTCATTCATTTTGTATGGCTAGCTTCCAATCAAAGTGTTTGTTAACAATGGCCCGACGCCATCGGATCAACGCTTACAGTGATCAGATGGCACTTCTTATGGAGCGACGGTGTCCCCCAAAAGATCGCCCGTCAACACATGGCTGCTGCAAGTTTGATGGGCGCATCAATTGCTTATTGATGAGATAAGACTTGATTTGACGCGGCGTCCAATGCAAGCTGCAAATGGCGACTGTAAATAAATTCCCCATGGGTGCAGCAGAGTGAGCTCCTACGACATCGACAGGGGACAGTTGGTGAACGTTGCCAGGCAGCACCGGCACCGACTGGAATGAAACAGGCAGTGTCATTATTATGTACTCGGGAACTGCTAACAAATTGATCATTGATGGCAGGAGTAACTATGAGGGGACATTCTGAGGATAACAACTAATATAATAAAATGCTTGGAATTAATTTATGAGATTTTAACCAGGTGATCTGTAAGTGTCTTTGAATCTGCATCCTCTCAACTGACCAGCAAGGGGCAACAAAAGTCTGGTTGCATAGAAGTCAATGAGAAAATTACTCTGATTTGTTATCTCAGTAAACATGGAAAAAACGAGTCACCCCTCCACATTCCAAATATGGTAACTTATGGTCATTGGTTGCAAAAATAAACTTGGCAACAACCGTAAACCAAGAAGGGAAAGGCTACATTTCCAGACTTGATGCTTCAAAACAGATTTAACCTATAAAATAACACACAAAAAGATAAAAAGAAGTTCTTCTTCTTGCAAGAAAAGCAAACGCTGATGACGAATTTATAAAAGAGAATGACTTGCAGGGTTCACTTTCTTTGAAAGCTCAATGGCATCTTACTTTGCCACTCACACTGTAACAGGTATCAGATGACACAGGAAGACCAGAGAGCAGTTAGATGTATTGCAGATGACTAAAGGTACTAAACGTCATGTTTTGTGCTTTAAAAATTACTCTTTTTTAATATGGGGTCAGAGCAGTCTCAATAATTGCAGATGTATACAGAGAGACTCACAAATGCAAACACAAAGATTTTACAAATACGTACAAAACAATTCACAAATACATTTGATTTACAAATGCACACAGAATTCAATTTAATTCAATTCAGGAAATGTCCGGGGAAAACCGGACGTCTGGTCACCTTAACCACCCTAACGTCTGGCGCCATAAGTTAGGGTGACTTACCCCTTACACGTTTTGGAAATGGTATCTCCCTTACGTTCCACCGTGCTTTGATATCTACCTAGACGTTGGTGATGATCCCAATCGACGCACTCAAGCATATTGTTTCTGAAATAAAGGAACCACAACAAGCCGTGTGAGTTGTTTTTTTCCAGCGTTTTTGTGTTGGGAGACATGCCAGATACCCAAATTAACGTATAGAAGCACTAAAAAAGTGCAATTTTCATAATATTTCCCCTTTAAGTCTACTCTTAAATGAGGTGACTGTGTCTGCCTCCCGGACTGAAATTCGTTGACAGAAGGATTTACAAATAAATTAGACTCACAAATCCAGGCAAAACGATTCACAAATACATTCCTTTGCACACATAAATAAATTACGATTTGTTTGTTAGTCGATCGTACTGCATTTGTTTGTGGACCGCTACACATTTGTGCATGGGTTTTTGACTCCCCTGCCATGGTTCAATTCGCAAATGCGTTTTTTTCAACATAGACCTATTTGTAGCCAATCAGATATCGCCATCATTTTCGACCCGTTTTTTGACCAACAGCTAAAACAAGTACATGCAGAATAATTCTGAAATACAGTTGCAGCAGGCATGTAATTATATTGGATAATTATAAACCCACAGTATCCTCCCTCCCAAGAAAGCACTTTCTCACTCCCAAATTGGTGGATGCTTGGTCAGTGCCCTATGCTTCAAACTATGACTCTCTAAGTTCGCCTCAAGTGACTGTATTTGTTAAATGAGTCGTGTCTTTTCAAAACAACATCTTTAGATTTACTCATGCAACGAAAAATTAGGTTAAATAAGCATTCACAAGCTTTCACACTGGACAGGAACAGCGGTCAGTCCCCTGGATGGAAGCCCTGTGTTTGTTTGTGTCATGTGAGGTCACGGCGAGAGAGGACCCAAACTCCAACATAACTGCAAAAAACAATGTTTTAATCCTCAAAATACTAACAGGACGACAAAAAATTGGACCAAACAGTACGAAGCCACACTGGGAATGAGACGAACAGGGTTTACATACACAGGCAAGGTGAGAGGATTGGACAACGGGGAACGAGACACAGGTGGACACAATGAGGGCGGGGCCAGCAATCACACAGGAGGAAACGATCAGGAGCAGGGCAGACAATCACAGGGAGACAGACGACACAAGAACTACAAAACAAGACATAAAACTAGACACAAACTCCAGACCCTGACAGTTTGACCCATAAAAAAACACATCTCCCACACAGTCTTTCTTGCTCTTTATACCACGCCAGTTGCTTTTATCGTCTAATAAAGAAACTGATGGGTTTACATTGGTTTCTGTTGGAAGCCCACTAATGTTGAATATTTTTCACCAAAGTTCAAATATTTCAACTTGAGGCGAATGATGCACATTTTTGGCGCCGCATAATTCGAGTCACACGCAACAATTTGCGTCTGTACATTGACTTGCATGACCTACTGGTGCGAAACATTCACAACGCTTTGTGTGAACTCAGCATAAGAACTGCTATGGCGTGCGGTTATTAGACGCCGAGGGCCACTGACCAAGCGTCTGCATTCGATGAAAAGGGAGTGAAACAATGTGTTGTCCTGGCAACAAACAGCAGACAGGAAAGTTGGCAACTCACTAGTTCATGTAGTGGAGCATTTAGCAGCTACACAAATCATAAATGCTAATGTTACTCCATGTCCAAATAATTATAGCGATTTATTAGACCTTATTATTGTTAAAAGGCATTACAGACATGGAGCACTTACAATTATAATAATGAATTATAGACATGGGTGTCATGAAAATGCTAACGCCAGCAAACTGTTGTAAGGATGAGAACATGAGCATTGTTGCTTTACTCATACAGACAACAGGACTATATCTTACAACTACAGCTGGGACTAAACGCCTTCAAGCTTCCAAAGCCTACTACTCTTTCTATGAGAGAGATGTTGACTGTAATGATGCTCGGGCGTGCTTGGCCAACCCATGCACCAATTATGCATGGACCGACAGAAGCGGTCCTGTCAAATCAACCATCGTTTTTTTAAGAGAGACTTTGATCGTTCCCTGCAGGCTAATGGCTTTGCCCACGTTGGACCCTTGTGTTCTGCATCTTCCCAGATAAACTACAGGGCCACTCAGCCTGCATGAGCAAAGGGGTACCTCGTTGAATCCATCATCATCACCATGGTAATGTAAAGCACTGTGTTCTGTATAGCTCTCTAGCATCACCTACTGACGGCCGGTGTGCAGTACCTCCCATACTCCACAGCCGTTTCTCAATTCCAAGTACACTGAGTACAGACATGTGTTCTTTTGGAGTCTGGACTTGGGAGTTTGGTCTTGGGAGTCCAGACTCGGAAGAACGGGAGGACCGAAGGACCGAAGGACGAGAGGATGGTCTTTTTGCTAATGGAACAGCAGCTTGCTTGATGATGTTGCCACATCAACTGTTCTTGCTCATGAGTTTACTCCAATTATTCACTGTAAACATTTTTTTACAGTCAAACAAAATATGACAACCCTGCTTTTTTCATTATTCCATAAAAATAATTATATTATTTTGAATTGTGTGTGGAAATATTATATATTATATTATATATATAAATATATATATATATATATATATATATAACCACACACAATTCAAAATAATTAATTATTTTATTTAGAATTGTATATATAATTCTAAATAAACACATATAATTGTATATATATACATTGTGTAAAAAAATAATATGCATACACAGTATTGTTCATAAATATATAGAGTATATATAAATATGTGAATATATATTTAATAAATATACTAAATATATTATATACATACATATATATGACTCAACAACAGTAATATGTATGAGTGAAATGCATTCTGGGATATCGGCTGGCTAGAATACGCACAAGTCTCCTCTGATGCATCCTCCGGAAAGTGGGAGGATCAAGTCACATCTGGGGTATTTTGACCGTGCTTTGCAAGAAGCGGACTTTGAATTGGAACATGTAATCGGGCTGCGACTGATGACGTTTCACGAGTCCACGAGAACACAAGTACAGAAAAGTACGGACAAGAACGCATATTACCCACCCTGGACATGCACTGTTTGTTCCACTTCCATCCTGTAGGAGATACAGGACAATTAAAACACGCACAAACAGACTACACAACAGTTTTTACCCACAGGCCGTCAAATGTATAAATGATCGGTGCATTTCTAATATAGAATGTGTATGTTGAGGTAAACTGTAATTTGGGCTATTTAGATTTTGCACAGAGTATATGCTTTAGGGTGGGCTCACTGTGATTGACAGGTCGCTGCCGCTACTAAAGCCGTATATGTCGTCGCTACATCAGAGACAACAGACAACACGGCGATAGCTGTAAACCAAGATGGCTCCTTCCAGGCCTCAAAACGGCGGTCCACAAACTAATTGGTGAAGTCACAACGACTACGTTCTCTACACGTCTTTAAATTAAAGATAAGATTTAAATAAACCTAACACGAAAAAAAAACTTATTTTATTCTTATTAGCAAGCAACTGGGGAGGTATCATGATTCCCCAGAAAACCCCAATTTAAAAACACACACCAAAAATAAAATCACTTTATCATGACTGCCATATTTCCATCATACGATGATAAGGTTAGGGAGTTGCTTCTTGCTCACACAGCTGTTAGCTCAGATCCCTGCATCAAACGTAATGAAAAACAGGTCACGTTGAAGGTGCTCCTGCCTGTTACGTAACAGATATATGTCCATCAAATGCCTCATTATGGTGCAAAGCACTCCTTTGACATTATTCAGCGCAATCCACCGTGCTGACTCTTCGGATATTTCTGCTTCATAAGGCATAAAAGTGACGAGCTGAGAGTGATTGAGCCATCTGGTGTGTGCGTGTGTGTTTGTGCGTGTGTCTGGCGTGTCGCTGCAGGTACAGTGCAGCTGTACCTGCAGCGAAGGCCTTTTTGCATCCTGTCTAAGCTGTTTACCTGCAGCGCCTGTCGTCGTGTCACACACACACACACACACACACACACATCTGTGAGCTTGGCGCTGAGCCTCCTGAGAGTCCTGACTCATATCATGTAATGTAGAAGATCATCTATTTATTGTTGATTCTTTTTTATTCATTACAGGCTGAGGTAAGTCAAGGATATGGATAGTTTATTGGTCTGGACCAGAGGAGTCACAGCAACATCCACAAGCCTTTCTCCCCCACTGAACCACATTTTGATTTTTTTTCCTGTAACAGAGCAAAGTACCTTTTTGTTTTTCAACCTAAAAAACGGTGTTTTCTTAATTGGGCTGCAATGTGATCGCTCTGGCAACTTCTCACCTGCCAATGTGCGTCCACCAAAAGTGCTTGTTTTTGCTACTAACAGGATTGTTGAAAATTAAAAGCTTGTTTTAGTCCCTCCCTCACAACCGTCACTTTGACCCAGAAACCCCATGGGAGAAAGCTTTCTACACTATTTACTAACTATTCACTAGAATGTTAAAGTCCTCTTACAAAATAATAGGGAGAATAATGTGCCATAATTAGTAGCTACCATAGTCTATAAATAACAACACACGGAGAAGGCAGGCATGGAGGCGAATGGGTAAAACAATACCACGACCATGACGTTGTTATTATACACCAGGCCTATTCAACTAGCAGCCCGCGGGCCGGATACGGCCTGTTTGAATTTAACTCCGGCCCGCCAGACCGTCTGCAAATCAGTCTAGCTTGGTAATACAAAATAAAACTGACGGACACGCCTCTTTTATACATTGAGACATCTGACCCAGAGCCGTTGTGTTTCACTCTCAGGAGACTCGCACATTTCTGTCTTAACTCCCGCCACACATCGTATTCATTACGCTGAAAAAAACTATCGGCTATTTAATGTTTTAACGTGCCGCAGCGCCAACATGAGCCGCGCTGAAGAAAAAAAAGGACCATACTCCCCGGGCACTAGGACCTGGGGGGAGGCTGCTGCGTGGCTTCCTCACTCTGCAAGGAGCGTCTCTCATAGAGCCAGGATGACAGTCAATGAGTTGAGCTTAAAGTAAACGATGCACCAAGTGAACTGTAAATCCAGGTAGTTACAGAATGTCATAGTTGTTAATGAGTGTCATATTGTTCTCCATAGAATGGTAAATTAGACACTGAACTAGTTTATATTTATCTCAGTGATAGAGTCCAAAAGAGCAGAATTTCAGAGTCATAGTGATAAAATATCCCTTTAACTCTGACATGTGTCGCCAACAATGGATCCAGGGCTTTAAAAGAAAATGTGGCGTGCAAAATGCCCTCTGCTTATTAATGACGGCCTGAACACTGACAGTAGGGCAGAGGACCTATTGTTCTTAAAATCGTTCGTATTATTGTACGTGTCTTCGGCACAATCTATGTTCTTCATCAGAATGTTGGGCAGAACAATCAAAGTACCGTAGTTATAAAAGCTTAATTTTTCATCAAATCACGTTGTGTGGGGGCTCATTATTAAAAGGTGATTCAGGCAAATTATTTTTTTGGGAAGTTTATATAAAACAAGTAGCCCTTTGGATTATTTTGTACCCTTGAAGCACCTGTCCTAAAGTTTCGTTCTGCGGGGGGTGGGGGGGGGGGGGTATTTGATCAATATTCTGTGCGGCCCTCACACCCCCCGTGATTTTCTTATTCGGCCCACTTGCTACTGAAGTTGAATAGCCCTGTTATACACCATTAAAGCGACACTATGTAACTTTTCCCCTGTAGTGCCCCCTTCAGGTATTTAACATTTACTTCAGTGTCGTAAACTCCTGGCTCTCGAGCCATAAATGGCTCTTCCGGCTCGTGACTCACAGCTGATTTCACAGCTGATCGATGCCGTCGACAACGCTCGCCGCGGGTCACTTTCCTATCTCAGAGGGGGCATCATGAAGGAGTTATGCGTAGGGCACCAACATGGCAAGCAACGGTACTGATTGCACTGAAAGTCAGGTCGGCAGAATAGATCAACTAGAAATCATTGAAATGTATGTATGTTGTTGACCGCTGGGTGGCAGAAGAGGCCGGTACAGTCGCCAGTCCGCCGGAAATAAAACAAAAAACAAGAGCGGTCTACGACGTCATCACCGAGCGACGTTAGAGTCTCCCGGATTCACCATGGCGGAAGATGAGTATGTGAACACTTTGTTAATTTTATCTTATCTAAGTCCATCTGTTCTTTCTCTACATGTACTTGTCTGGTTTAAAATGTCTGTAAGATATACATGCATTCATATTTCTATAGAAACCAATATTTATCTGGTCGATGGCGATAAAAGGGCTGATTCTAGGATTTTTAGATTTCACATGGGTCCGAGTGTACATTACGGAGGCGCAGGCATGGCGGAGCTCGTGCAATATTTTGCCAATATTCGTTACTAGTTGAACGCGGTTGAAATGCTGTTTCTCGTATTCTGTTCGCGAGAAACGGAAGACGAGGACGTGCCTCTAGCTGTTCTTTTCAAAGTCTGTTTCCCGTTGTGTGTGCGTGTGCCTTGTTATCAGACCAAAGAAAGTGATCAAGCTCGTACCCGAGTATCTCCTGAAGAAGAGGAAAGCGTACCAGGCCATCAAAGCCACGCAAGCCAAGCTCGCGCTGCTTGAAAAGAGAAAGGTACGTGATGATCACAAAGTGTCTCTGTAACGCGAGCGAAACGTAAATGTCAAACACCATTTCTACACACACCGGCTGCCTGTAGTTTTAGTTGCATGTACGTCTGATTTCCAGGTGTGTCGAGGCAAGCCGCTGAAGTTCAAGCGTCTGGAGGACTTCATGAAAGACAGCCACAGGAAGCACCGCGATGACACGCGCATCCAGAGATCCAAGAACAGACCGAGAACCCCGCTGCCCCCCGCCAAGAGCAAGCTGGCCTTCGCAGTCCGCATCAGACAGTGAGTGTTTTGGATCTTTTCAGAGCAGAATGTGCCTTTCTATATTTACACGTACACACAGAAAGCCATGTGACAGGATCATATGGGAATTCATCATTCAGTGGCTGAAACTGTTGGTCAATTTGTTACCTCGTTTTCATACCTGCAAAATTGTCACTGTTTTGAAATCGAAATGGGTCATCCTCGTGCTTCGTGTAGATCCGAAGAGTTTTTGTTTTGGGGGCGGGGTCAATGGCCGGCCAGCGTTTATGAGATTGCATTAAGACATGGAGATAATGCGATGTGGTGAAATTCGCAATAAAACATCTTTGATGGGACATGTCGAGTCTTGGCTAATCGTCGTGAAAATGTCGACAGCGTTCGGGGGCTTAGTATTAGCTTGAATGTCAGCCCGCTACATCTACTGCTGTAATGCTGCAGTTTATCGATACTAACAAGGTATGTGTACGTTAAAAAATGATATGATTTAGCATATTTTTAGTATCAATACTTTATTAAAAAAGCGCAATCAGAGCACATTGCTCCTTTTTTGTGTCAAGCTGTCTGCACGCGCTGCGCAGCTCTCACAGCGAGTGAAGTGACGGAGCTTTTGCTGACTGGCTTTGGCTTTGGTCTACAATGCAGACTGTCAGTAAAGTTATGTAACTACAATTGCTCATACTAAAGGAACGCTATCATCTGGTCAGATACTGATAAAAGGACACGTAGTGTATAATCAATGCCTTGACGGCACCATGTAGTTTCATTCATATCTTGCTGTAGGCTTATACTAATATTACTGCCATTTTAAGTGTTGAACAAGTTGGTAAAAAGTGAAGCATACAGATATTTTATTTATTACTATTATAGATAAATATGCCAGTATCGTATTTATGGTATCATATTGTTTTCACGGTATTGTATTGGTATCGGGTATCATGATTTTTATGGCAGATATGGTATAGAAGATCGTGACAGCCAGGTAAAGGCATAACGGAATCGAGGAACAGACTCATGGCTCAGCAGAGCACACAAGACTTGAAGACTTGTTCACGACAAAAAAAAGGAAGTTGGTTCATGAATGACCATGTTTTATATATATATATATATATATATATATATATATATATATATATATATATATATATATATATATATATATATTACAACTAGAAAATGCATTTCCTGCTGAAAATGCATTGGAATGCAGAAAGTTTGAAGCTGAAAAATAAAAACTAAATTGCTGAAAAAGGTTTGAAAATAGCTGAAAATAGCTGAAATATTAAATGAATAACTGAAAATAACTTAAATATGAAATGAATAACTGAAAATTTCTGGAAATAGCTGAACATGTCTGAAATTAGCTGAAATGTGTGGGTTTTTTAAGTTGTACATAGCTTAACATAGCTGCCAACAGCTTAAATAGGCTGAACATAGCTTGAACATCTGAACATATGGATTTTTTTCCCTACAAAAACATTTGTTAAACCCTGTCAAATAAAAAATGATCAAATCACCAAAATAGTACAATCAATAGAGAGGAAAGACTCAGCCGAACGCGCTAATATTATTTATCTGTCTGTGACGTTAAATGTGACCTATTTCTCCTCATTTCTGTATTAAAAGTAGTGAGGTGTATTATTGAGGTCAGTTTGCTCTTGTCTGGTGCCTCCGTGTTGATAAACAATCGGGACAGAGGCTGCTCCTTGTGTCCCTCCTGTGTGATTGTTAACCAGGATCAGCTGCGTGCAGCTCCTGAAGGCAGAATTGCCTTTGGATTTCTTCAAAAACACCCTGTGAATCTTCAGAACTTGACAGAATACCATAAATCCAATCGCAAAAGTAACGTGATTTTGAGAGGCACAAGGCTTTTGTGAACGTTTAAATGTCCTTAAATATTTTTTAGGTTAAGAAATGAGGGTATAGTCGCAGTTTAGAAAATGCTCCTGTTTGCTTCAAAAGAGTTGAAAGGCGCTCAGAATTACAATGGAGATGACTGAGGAGAAAGCTGGACTTCTTCTCTCGAAAAATCTGGGAAACTGTTGGATTCCACAGTCGCATGTATACCACAAGCACAAGATTCCCTACTACTTTATCACAACATTATGACTATAGAGTAAGAATTGTGGCCGTAGTGCCGATATACAAATCTTTTTTCCGCAAGATTCTAAAAGCAGCGCTTTTTTTTTTTTTTTTTTTTTTGACATCACAGCTCTAGACTTTCACACACACACCCATTGTAAACGTCAGGAGGAGCGGAAAAACACAAAACTAAAATAATAACAATTAAATAACTATACAAGAAATGAAAGGAAGATGAATTACAAAGTTATAGCTAACACATTTGTCAACATTTTAAACGTGGAGTTGTCTTTAACTGAATGTATGCCGATATAGTAAGCTTTTAAAGTTGAACAAGTTGAAGTGGATTTGAAGATTTCTCTCATTGGATCCCATTCATTATTTATTCCATAAAAAATTTAATAATTTGAAAAGATAAAAAATATTTGAAAATATACAGTAATAGCTGAAAAATATCTGAACATAGGAAAAAATAAATTGCTGAAAATATGAAAATACTGTAAGCTTTTTAAAGTTGAAGATTTTCTCCATAGGAACTGATGAATTTAAAATATCAAAAGTATTTAAATATATGAAAAGTAATAGCAAGCTATTCCTCAAATTTTAATATTTGAATGGTTTAAATAGCTGAATATATGAGAGTAGAAGAGGGACAATAAAGTTATGGAAGAAATGGAAAAAAAAGTTTAATAAAGATTACAAGAACAATAGTTGGACTGCTTATGCATTCCAACTAATTATTATAGGGCCAGATCACTGACTTAGACAGAATGGAGGACCTATTGTTCTTTAAAAAAAAAAAAAATTAATCAAGATTTGTGCTCAGAATAATCAAATGACCGTAGTTCATACAACATGGTGTGGTGTGGCGACAAAAGCACCCTCCCCGTCACCTTTTTCCATTTGCTCTCTCTCTCTATATATATATATATATATATATATATATATATATATATATATGAGAGAGAGAGAGAGAGAGCAAATAAAAAGGCACCTGCACCCTCCCCCCCCAGCATGCAGCACTAGAAGTCACATTAAAATTCTACGTAAAAAATACCATATCGCTCTCAATTAAATGTATTTTTAGGACGGGGACAGGAGAGGGACGCCGCTCCGTGCGTTAGGATCCCTTCGTGGACCTCAGCACTCTGACTGCCCTCGCCGGGCGCATTGTCTCCGTTGCGGTGCGCGGCAATTGAAACGTCTCTGATAGTATTTCTCGCAGATGTTACGTCATCTGATCGATATGGATCGGCGTCGATCAGATCGGTGCATCCCTAATATATATTATTATTTCCGCTCTGCTTGTGCTTTTAGGTATTTATAGTGCACTGGCATAAACATGATTGACCAAATTAAATTATTATTGCTGAGCGGTCGTGTCAGAATACAGGACGGTGCTATCTAGTATTGGCACAGAGAGGAGATCAATAAAAGCAGAGATGTCATTTTTTATTCTGCTTTCTTTTCATTGTAGCTAATGGAATTGATACAGATCTTTTAGAGTACATCTTTATATGTACACAAGAATACGCTGCTTCAGTTCGGTCAACACTTAATGCTCTCTCCCCTTAAGGATTAAAGGTGTCAGCCCCAAAGTGATGAAGGTCGTCCAGATGATGAAGCTGAGGAAGATCTTCAGCGGGGCCTTCGTCAGGATCAACAAGACCTCCGTTGCCATGATGAAGACGGTGGAGCCCTATGTTGCCTGGGGGTGAGTAGCTTCGGCTCGGATCAACTTTTTAGGTTTGTTCTGTATCCTTATCATCATGCTCTCCCCCACTAGATTTCCCAATTTAAAGTCCGTCCGTGAGCTTATTTTGAAGCGAGGTCAGACCAGGATTGGCAAGAGGAGGGTCCCGCTAACGGACAACACCTTCATCGAGCAGCACATGGGTTAGTCTCCTTCCCCCAGAAACGGTCATAATTAACACGGCAACGTCATTATTTAAAGTCGTTAATATCTCACTACGAAAAAATTCATCTAAATTGTCAATGTCTTTTTCTCAGGTAAACATGGCATCATCTGCCTCGAGGACCTCATACACGAGATCTACTCTGTGGGCAGTGGCTTTCGGGTTGCCAACAACTTCCTGTTGCCCTTCAGATTGTCGGTAGCTCGTCACGCTGCTACGGACAAAGCCGGGCTCCTGAAGGACCTGGGAAATCCTGGATTTCGCAACACGGACATTAACACCATCATACGGCAGCTGAACTGAGTGATCAGACGGCTACTCAAGCACCGTCTACAGGCACACTTAATTTCCTGAGTGGAACGCCAACAACAAATTATTTTGTTTGCCAGAGGAGCGCAGGTTTTACCCAGAGTCTTATTAAACATGTCTGTTTCAGTAGCAACTATTGTTGTGGTTGCATGATGGGAGCAGAAGGACCTGAACTAGTCTCTTTGACTTAAGTTTAAAATATATATTTTTTGTAGTTCCCCTGACTACGGATTGCTCCAAGTTGTTTGATGAAAAATGATTTTCAATCACTGAGATGAAAAATATTGTCTGATAAAGGTACACTTCCCTCCATCAGTAACTGCTTCCTTACATGCTCTGTCGAGAACAATTCAAGGTGATGCCGTGCAAGCAGTTTGATGTACACTTTTGTGGGGGAAGTATTTCTACTTGCGCCATGTATTATTCCTCAGTTTATCAGAGGAGCGGAACATCACATGGCTGTTTATAACGGGACAGTGATTGGGGCCCCTTTCACCCTGCAGGAGCCACAAACCTGTCGCTTGCTAATACACTCACTACATGCAATAGTGTTAAATGTGGAAAAGGTCTTTTGAAATCAGTTTGGCAGATGTTTTTACAATAAAACTCTAAAATGATTCAGTGTTTTTTGCAGCAATAACTGGGATGTTTGACGTTTCCAAAAAGTTGCTGTCACATTGAATTATTAGTCCCATTGAATTAATAGCAACACCAGTGTTACACTGGTGTTGCTATTAGTTCACTAAGACACATGAGTCACCAGACTTAGGAGAGGGAGGGAGTGAAGAGAAGCAACCAATGCAGCTGCGCTTTCACCAAGTGCGCACTGGGAGAAATGGAGGATTTCGACGCTTAATAGATGTCACCGGCTTGTTACCCTTCAACCCGATGAGAGCATGTGCGCGCCGCCAACCGGAGGGGAGCGGATGTGAAGTGAGCTCACTTTCCCATCAAAGACGTTTGGGAAAGACTGAAATGAAGAGGAAATAAAAGAGATTGTGGGGGGGGGGGGGGGGGGGGTCATGTAGGTTGAGTGACGCATACTGTCGAGTAAATCTATAAAGAAAAAATCAATCGGTAACAATTGCATGGTGATTCATTATTGTGATGACGGTTTGACCTGCTCCCACGTACAGCCATAGACAAAATCCAGCGAGAGGGACGTTATCCTGTTTCACAACATGCACGGAACCAAATGTCGACGGGCAACACGGCTGCCTAACATTAAATTGTGTGGTATTTTGCTCCCAATAATGAGGACAAACCAGACTGCTGCCGTAGCACGTGTTATGCCGCCTTGCCCAAAATCGGCGAGTTTCCGACTTTCCTTGATTTTCGGGGAATGTTGTGAATATGCTGAAAGCACAAAGCGCATTGAGGCAGTCTCAAATAATGGCAATGTTTATTGATAACCGTAAAACGTAGTGTGACATACGTGATTCCCTTTTTCTCTCACACACGTTTAACAGTTACGTAATACGTTTCGTCAGTAGTGGTGCATTTATTCAAACTCCTTCATTGTCTAAGTGTGTCAAACAGTGGTAATAGTTTCAACGTTTCGCTGCACGTGCAGCATAGTTTTACACAACTGTCAAACACTTGTCGGTTTACTGTGGCCGGTGTGAGTATGTATTTTACGAGGAGGCCTGAAGGCAACATCCAATCGTGTGTCAAGGAGAATGGGCGGTCCGTCACTGCCTACCCCTCGCGAGCAGATGCAATACACCGCAGCTTCAGTGGTTTTGACGAGCGTCGAGCGGTCTGCCAAGGTAAGCCCCGTTACTTCATACAAACGTCGTTCACGTGAATGGGATTCAAATGCGTTTGGTGCCAGTCGTTGTCACTGAAGGTTCTGATAATGCCGGGTAGTCTCTCACGCTGGCGCACGCAGGCGGTAGAAGAAAGTTTGGGATTGGGCAATAAGACCATGTGGGCGCACAGTCGAATCACGTTAAATAACAACCGTCTTGGTGTGTTTGCTGCTTCTCTGCTTGAAACGGCAATACGGTTGGCACAAAACAGCCGGCGTGGCGTCTTGTTGCGTGAGATGCACCTAGCCGCTCAGCAGCAATGGTAGCAAACGCGGTTTTATTATAGTGCTAGCTCGCGCGGCTGAAATGAATGACATGTCGGAGCGGGTGGATACTAATTAACCAAGTAGGTATGTCTCTTACGTCGACGCCGGGGTGAGAATACGAATATATGCCCTTTAAAGTAACGTCGTACGCTAGTGCTAGAGGGCTTTTCCTTCGTGAACGCTGTCGGCGCTAAAGCGTTGGCCCACTTTGGTTACGCTGTGCGTTAAGTGTAAAGCCAATATTTATCTCCGGGTTTGAATGAACCTGTTTGAGCGTGAAACCATCAGAGAAGGAGGATGAGTCTCCTTGACAACGTCAAACGCGGAAGATTTAAATTGTGCAATAGATCATTTTAAATGTGTCTATGAAATACAAAAATGAGATGCAAACACTACACACGACACATTTTGCATTACTTTATTTTTGCTAAATTAATATGAATGGCCTTTCTTTCCCTGTTGGTTAGTTATTTAAATATTTTATATATGCTCACTATCGAAAACAAATAATAAAAAGCTGCTTTGTTTACAATACGTTTACTAGTCATTTCAAAAATAGAGCTCTGATTGGTTGAGTATCTTTTTTTTTGCATCAGTGTAATAAGGAAGGACACTGCCACTGTTTATGGAGAGAAGGCACTGGAACGTCTATGACCTATTTCTACCCATTCCACACCGGCTGCTTGTCAGTTCATGGAGCACATTGAAGCCACTGAAGTCACCGTATTTGTTTCTTTTGGTGGGTCAGAACATCGATTGAACGCCACCCTCCACATGTTTGACCTTACGGTACGGCCACATTACCCTGCCATAGTTAAGTCTTGGAAATGAGAGTTGGCTAAGAGTTTTGTAAAGTTTTCTCATTTGCAGTGATTGTTTGGAGGGGAGGACCTAATCTCAAATGAGTTTGTCCTTTTTATTCCAAGTGATGGCTTCTTCCCATTCGTGAACCGAGACCCGTTTTCCGGTCCGTAATTCAAGACAGTGTGCAGCTTAGAATCACTGCCCGGTACGTCCACCTCTCCTTCTTTCTTCAACTTAAAGCTAAAGTGCTGCCATAGGTTTGACTCCCAATCTGTGAGTAGATTGGGGGTCAAACAATCGGGTCAGTTTTTTGTCCTCATATCTGGGAGTTTTATGAGTACAAACTCCCATATTAGATATTTACATTTCAATGGTTCCATTCCATAATCGCTTATCCTATTTAGGGTTGCGTGGGCGCTGCAGACGAAAACTGTTGACCTGTCCAGGGTCTACCTTTCATTGGGAGAAAGGTAGACCCTGGACATGTCGGCAGTTTTCAACAATTTGTATATTTGTTACTAGTCAAAAACAGCAGTGAGCTATTTTTGCACATAATTATCCTTTTTAGATATGACAATTGTCACAAGAATAACGAGGTGTGCCACGTCACTGTTTCTGCTCTGTGTCATCAGCCTTCAGTGGCATATCTTTTTAGAAGTGATGATGGCGCGTTAATCAGTGGGGGCAATTTAGGGTTTCCTTTATTGGCACCACTCAATCGTTGCTGCTCGGTGAAGCGGAGGCGATGCGTCTCGGCTCGTCACCTCACGCAGCAAGCCAGGGAGGGGTACCAAATGGCATAATAATTACTCAAATGAGATCAGCCGGACCCATGTGTGAGTATGTAGCGTGCACACACATGTATGTAGCTGTAGTGGGTAGTAAATCAATGGGGAACATGTGTCGTTTTTTTTTTTTTTTTTAGTTTCTTGCTCAAATTGTAATGGTGTGCATTGTAAATTCACCAATCTCGGGAGGGGGCAATGGAGCAATATTTTTAGTCACATTTTGCCAATGCAGTTTGCCTTTTTTGCTCTCCACACGGAATGTGGCCTACGTTTAACATTTTTCTTTTGCTTTGATCCATTTAAACTTTCAGAGGAGAAGAATGTTTGTAATCCCTGGAGGAAAAGGGCCCCTGCACTAAACCATTGGGACTCTCAACTGGAAGTTAGAGGCCAAGGACTGACCGAGTATTTTAATAATAGTTTTAAATAGTCAATGAAATAAATAATGAAATACTAACTACAAGGAGAAAAAGTTACTAGAACAGGATATTTACAGGGTACTAACCTTGTAGGGCGTTTCTTTTTGTTTTATTTCTAGCTGCCCCTTGGGGCTGGAGGACAGAACGCCATCCCAAAGGTGTGTTAAGTAGTATAGTTAAGTGCCCGAGTACCTTTTTTATTAGAGCACTATACAATTTATTATTATAGTGGCCTCAAGGAGCAATAGTGAGCATGCTCCAAAAACAAACTGGTGACGCTCTATTATTGGAAGTAAATTCAATCCGTATCTTTTATGATGACTTTAAGGATAAAGAGTAAGGGACGCTTGGTGCCACCGCAGATAAAACAACCTTGTTCAACCTTGAATTGAGATGCATGCTTGCTTTATAGAAAGGCACTCTGATGCAAAATGAGTCTGGTTTCTGTATCTGATAATAATTCTTTAGTTGGCCACCTTTAATTCCCATTTAGTGCTCACAAACAGACTGCATTGAAGACAGAGCCTCTGCCGCGATAGAAAATATACCGTCTGCTTTGAACAACCTTGATAAGCATACAAAAAAAGCCCTGGTGTCATTCAGTATCATGTCCTGTTCAGCTGCAAACTTTCCCATGCTCTACCTGTCCCCTCTCCTCCATATCAAACAGCATGTCTCCTGTTTTTCCACCATTTGCACACTGAACTGGGGGCGTAAGGGTAAAAGCACCGCTGCCATCGACTCAAAACGCACTACCTCATGTAGCAACGTGCAACCATTGTCCCTGTGTTGCTTGGCAACCACAGCCTCTCTGACCTCCTTGTGTGATTTGCGACTCTTGTGACACCACCACATAATACGCAGCCTGGTCCAAAACACAGGGAGTGCTACACACACACATACATACATGCATACATACATACATACATACATACACACATAAGGACTGTACCTGTACCTCTCCCGACTGGTTGAGCCGGGGGGGGGGGGGGGGGGGGGAATTTAACACAAGGCACTTGTATGGTGAAAAGGCACTATCATTGTGAAATAGGGCCTCGGCCAAATCAGGGAGAAGCAAATATTTTTTGGTATTTTGTTTTGTATAAGTACTGCCTTGCAGCCAAGCCTTTTCAGTGGCCTGTGGCCAGTGTGGGGTTCCGTGTTCAGTCTGTTTGCTCTCGGCAGTTCGGATTCTGGAAGGTCCCCATCGACCAATCCTGGTCCGTAACTGCCTCTGCATATTTTGTGATATAGCTGCGACATGAACAAGGAAGGTTTCCGAGAGTAGTACTCTGTAGGTCTTCCTCGTACCGAGTATGTCACTAGGGCGAGGAAGAACAACAGATTTTGCCACTGCACCCCACATACACAGAGAGGATAATCAAGAGCTCCAGGTGTTTTTCCACACCACGTAGCTAACTTGCATCGGTGGAGTTGAGTTTTCCAGAGGCACTCAGCATTGTAAGTTTGACCCATTTAGGACTGTAAAGGTCAGTTGGGCGGACCTGCTCTGATGTCTGACTGTGAGAAAGGACAGTCAATCATTGTCAAGGATGGATTTGCAGGTACCTCCATGGTTCCATCACAAAGCCAGTGGGCTTCTGGTTTTAAGCTTGAAGAGGATTTTGATCAAAGGGCCCTTAAAGGGGACATATTATGAACATTCCACTTTTTTAGTTCTTCTATAATAGTTAATTTGGGTATCTGGCATGTCTCCCAACACAAAAACGCTCTTACGGTATAGAGAACAGTCATTGGTCAACCGATCTCAGAGTTGCCAGATACACGATAATTATCCTCCAAATAATACAACCATATTCAGCCTTTGGTACGAATACTTCAACATTTCCAATCTGGCAACACTGAGCACCTTGCCCACTCAAAACCGGTCAATCTGTGGGGAGGTGTTTTTGACAGGGTAAAACGGGTGCCGTTTGAAATGATTCTTGTGGTATTTTTTTTTTTTTTTTTTTTTTTGTGGTATCAACCTGTCATGCACTGTGGTAGATTAGTCGGAATGATGAGGATGAGTTTTGGGATTTAACGGGGTCATTCGTTTCGGCCGGTGCTTGATCAAAAAGCGTGAAACATCCCACAGACGGGCTGTCAGCACGGAAAGTCATGGATCTTTGAGGAGCGCGGAAATTGTAATCTCACATTAGACTTGATGGTGCTTCATTTACCTGCGCAACGCGTATGTTTCTTTAATGTCTGGTGTTCGAGAGTAACTTTTTTTTAATTAACTTCTTTTGTGTGCGTGAGACGTGTTGTAGGAGTGGACTCTGTCAGGACCCATGTCGACTAACTAAGAAATAAACATCTCTATCGCTTAGCCTTTTTGTCACATTTTAGTTTTTATGGTATGTTTTTAGAGACTTCACACGGATGATTTTGTTGTAAAGTTCACTACCTGTTCGGGAGACTGTAGTTGAGACGCCGAGGACAAAGTAGGTGACTCTGTTCAATATACTAACTTTAATAAATGATTGACAAAACACTCTTGTCAGTTCACTCTTTATAAATTGTTTAAATAAAACATGCAGACCGGTATTTACACCCAGCTCGAGTTGGGAAAATGTGATTTGCTCTGATTCATTTGTGATGCAAGACTTTGTTCTGTCTGCGGAGCAGACAAATATGGTGCTTAAACACTCGGTAGCTCTCACTACCAATAGTACATACCAATATAATATACCGATATTAGCTGCTCTGTTTCACCATTGAATTGTCCACTTGCTCACCGTAGCAGCTTTTTCTGTTTTTGGCCAATCAGAGGCACACTAGCCTTCAAAAACAACCAATGAACACAATAAATCACAAAGGACCTACCCACCACACAGGTGAGGCTCATTAAGTGGTTACATTTCATAATCTATCAGATATGGCCTGTGGCTACAGGTTGGTGACTACAAATGAACAGAAGGTGGCTGCATCACAGCCAAAGTAGCGACGTAAATATGTTGAACATGGCAGCTGATTATCAGACCAATAACGATGAACAGTCAACCCCTCGTGCAAATCTCTGCCAAGGATTATTTAGCTACCACAAAGATGGCTTTCTGACCAACACAATTGTGCAACAATTTCAGCTAGGGACTTTTATCTATTTTTTTAATAGCTGTGCTCTGAGGCAGTGCAGAGATAAAGTTGCCCTCAACTCACTCAGTAGTGGAGGAGACTGCAGCACAACAAGGCACATGGTGTGTACTGGCATATCCTCAGATGAGCACACTCAGGTTCTGGAAAACATATCCCCCCGCCATGACACTGTTATGCCTCTCTTGTCAAAACATATCGAGGGATTGGGTTTTGTTTTGGTTGAAATGATCTACACCCAAAAGAGGAGAAACTAAGTTTTTATAAAAACATTTTTTGTGCATGTGTAACAATATTGCAACAGGCCCTGCATCTGTGCTGTGTAGTGAATATTTATGTTCTCCTCTACCTCTGCAGTGATCGTGATTTGAGGTTGTGACTCGACTCCGGTGAGCCTCAAGTCTGAGTGGTGTGTCAGGCAGCGGCAGCGTAGAGTCAGTAGTTACAGTAAGTACTTTGCCTTTTTTCCTTTTTTTTTGGTACTTTTAGTGATATCCCAATGCCACTTTTTGTTGCCAATATAGATTGTTTTTGTTGTTTGTTTTATATAGCAGCAAAGCTCCAGGCAATAATTAGTTTCACTACTCCCCCAAAGTCAGCATAAATTGTCCAAACTATAAGTCTCATCCTTTTATTTTGTTATCAATAGTCTTTCGCATAAAATAAACACCATTTAAATAGTTGTAAATAAGAGTGTATTTTTATTAGGGCTATCAGCAATAATCTGTGCAATTATTTTGGCCGCGATTAACGCACACAGATATTTTAACGCAACTTTGTTTACTTCCAGTGTGCATTGAAGTTGTTGCACTCCTAAGGTTGACGTGCAGTGCAGTTTGACACCGTTTCTGGTTTTAAAGCAATTATTTCTCCGTGAAAATACGGAGCAGAAATAAGTTTAAACAACTGGATTAGTCGGTAGGGTTTCCTCTGCCGCCTCCTTCCTTCCGTCTGCGTCTCCGAGATTCACAGAGAAAAATAGGGGCGTGGACGTAAACGTCACAGAAAACTTTCACCATGATTTGTCAATCCGTTTGTCTGTCACCGTTTTGTGAAAAAAACAACCAATGAACACTCAATAAATCACAAAGGACCTACCCACCACACAGGTGAGGCTCATTAGCAATCTGTCAGTCAAAGCAGCCAGAGAACATGGCGCGAACGGACTTCACAACAAGGAAGCAGCTGCAGTGATTTTGGCGAGCAGCGCAAAGCCTCGATGGAGGAGCTGAGATCCACTTGGACCCGGGTAAGTGTCTTTACTAAACTTTAAGTGTTCCGTCACAGTGTCCATTACGTGTCCCGTCACGGTGTCCGGTATGTGTGCACGGTGCTGACTAGTATTGTATTTTACAGAGAGGATTCAGCAGCGCAGCCTGCAGCCCCACCTGCAGATCTACCTGCCCGGCCAGCATAGAGGTCTCATGCCCCGGAGGACCACCAGCATGACACAATGACATGATGTTATTATAGTGAAGCCATCATGGAAATAGTCAATAGTTGTGTTCTGTTTTCTATTTCTCAACATGTATATTATGTAGAATATTTATATTTATTTTTATGTACAATACATATTTATTTAAAAAAATATATGTAATGGTAATTTCTTATTTGCACACACCCCATGAAACTTTATCTGCAATATGAAGTCATTTCTCAGTTCCATACTTATCATTTTGGTGAATGGTGTGACAGATTACATCCTTTCCACTCAAAAACGATAATACAAAATTTGGTTTTCAACATTTATTTACATGTGTATAGCATTGTATTCACATATTTCACTGCTTTTGTGAATCTATGACATTTGGTAAACCATTTTCAAACAGTTCGTCGTGAGTAAAAGTGTGTTTTCCGAAGAGATATGGAGAACTTTTAAAAATTTAACTTAAATTTTCAGCTTTAGGGCCATATTTTCTTTTTCCACTTGTACCTGAGGACAATTGTGCCTCCATTATATCGAGAGCTGAGATTGTTCTGGAATTTGTGATGTTCAACACATGAGTATGTATCATATGCAAAAGCCGTTTAACAGGTGAATTTACATCTTTTTGTAAAATTGTGAAAATGACTCCAGTGACATTTGAATGTCAGTTCAGTTTACCAAGGCCACTGGTTCTGCTGTTGTGTGTGTTCAATGTTAAAGATGATAAAGAGTACCAATGGTGTCTCAAATACCCTTTTTTCTTTTACTAATCTGGATGTTTTACTGAAGAAACAATTTATCATACACAATATTAAATACCTCGCTGGCACTTTATAGGTAGGAGCCTCTTTGAACACACAGCTCTGTGTGAAGTTTTGTCTTTAAAAAGAAAATACAATAAAACAAGTGTCTAAAATACACGCTGTCTGAAGTGGTTACTCGTTCATTTATAAAATTGAGTCTTTAGAAGAAGAAAAAAACTTCAATCGTGATTTAATTAATTTCAAAATGTGCGATTAATTAGTAAATTTGTTTAAATCTATTGACAGCCCTAATTTTTATTCATAAGATGTTGCCGTTAGTAGTTTGCTGCTAAGAGCTTGTCTTGGTAAATTAAACACGTTATGAACCCTCTCTAATATATATTATAATGCTGTGAAAACATCCTCATCAAACAACTGAATTTATTTAATTTTCTCACCAAAAAACAACTTTATCTAAGCAAAGGGTCAAAGGAAAGAGGTCGCACAGGTTGCAACACCCTCAAAGGGAAATTTTTGATGTTGGACAACATAAATTAAATGTACTTTGCTTTATTTTAAAATTCAATAATAGGATTCATACTGGTTCTATAATTATAACATCTGAGCACATACAAATATGTTAGAGGGCTGAATGGAAAACTTGTTATTTTGGTGTGTTTGAATTTATGGCCCATCACACAGCTGACTGCTGAGAGAGAACCCTTATTTCTTTGAGACAAGACCTCCTCCCTTGTTCTCCCTCCAGCTCTCAGCGACTCTCCCTTTGGGCGAGGGCTCTCTCTGACGAAGTGATCAGCCCCAGAGGCCGTGCTTCAAACAGCCTCCCCCCTTCCCCACCACATCCTCTGTCATCATGGGGGACGTAGTCCGCATGCACTTCACCACAGCGGACTATGTCATCTTTACCTTGCTGTTGGTGGCCTCAGCCGGCATCGGCCTCTTTTACGCCTTCTCTGGTGGGCGCCAGCGCACAACACAGGTAGACTGCAGACGGGAGGAAGTATTTTTCTTTCATCTCTTTCCTGACAATTCCCTAATCTTAACTTTTTCCTCTGTTTTTTTTGTTCTGTTTTTTGACGAACATTGTTTTTGTTTTTAGGAGTTCCTGATGGCGGATCGCTCCATGAGCTGCCTGCCTGTGTCTCTGTCGCTACTGGCCACCTTCCAGTCGGCCGTGGCCATCCTGGGCGCTCCCTCCGAGGTGTACACCTTTGGGACTCAGTACTGGTTCCTGGGCTGCTCCTACTTTTTGGGCCTGCTCATCCCGGCTCATGTGTTCATACCAATTCTCTACCGTCTGCGGCTGTCCAGCGCCTATGAGGTACACGTGTCGAGAATGAGCACAAACATGCTCGTTTGGCATTAATCTTAACTGTTCTGCTATCTGCTGTTAACGGGCATAGTAATCTGCCTGTTAACGTTCAACAATGATAAATGTCCCAGGACTGAACATCTTCACACGGTCTTTAACGACAGCCAGACTGGTGACCGCTCAGTGTACTGAAGTTTCATGACATGGACTGGATAATACTGTACTAATCTAGTCCTGTGAACAAAGAATGAGTTGAGATTCATAAATCGAGGGCCGGTTACAATAAAAACACCCCAAGTTTTCTTAAGTGTGACACGGAAGGTTTTATTCCCTCTTACTTAAGGCCACGGTTTCTATATTTCCAGAAAACTCTTATGACTTTAAAAAAGATTCTACATCCATAAAACGCGACACTTTAGCGCAATGACTCTGAGATTATATTCTAATCAGTCTTGTTTTTGTGTGTTCGTTTCTCCCCTCAACAGTATCTGGAGCTGCGCTTCAACAAGACGGTCCGCATATGTGGGACAGTGACCTTCATCTTTCAGATGGTATCTATGTTTGCGTCATACTTTCTTTGTAGTATTAGTGCCTGCACCATCCTATGCCAGCATTTGCAGGAATCAGGGATCAGATCGGTGCCCCTTTTGATGAATCGACCATCTAAACAGATACAGACATGAATCATTTGACAAAGGAAATTGTATACAATCACTTCGTAGCCACTTCCCATTGAGTTCAGCAAGCTGGCAGCTAAAGTAAGCAGATGAGGTTGTAAAACAGTGAGTTAAGAAAGGCAACAAGCCAAAAGGAGAAAGTTATTTCCTTCTTATCGTCCTATCTGAGAACGCGTTCATTGGCTGATTATATGACGGCCTGAGTAAAACCTTGGCCCTGGAGATGTCACTATGACCCTCGTAAAGTGTTGTTTTATCAAACAAAAGCCATAACAGCGTTCAGTCATCTCATAAATTGTTAGACTCAAAGATAATACGTGCACATTCCCCAAAAGGCTACTTTGCCTCTTCATCAGCAGACAACACCTAGTAAAACAAAAGATAAACCCTCTGAACCCCAACACTGTTACATTTTCTGTTATTATTTTAAACATCCTGTCACATTTGACTCACCTTGGCCTCATTTCTTTCACTGCAGTCATGCACCTCTGTCAAAACAGCACAGTAAGGAGAACTCAACTTAGTCTTTTAATGTCATTTCACTTCACAATTTCAAGTGAAATCAGTATAATTCAGTTAATTTTGTATGGCCCAAAATCACAAATTACAAATTTGCCTCGGAGGGCTTTACAATATGTACACATAAGACATCAATGTCCTTAGACAGAATCACGTGTACAGAAACACAAAGAACTCTAAAACTTACTTTCACAGGGAAAAAAAGGGAATCTTTATTTTTTATCTTTTACATTTATTTAAAAAAAAAAGCGTTCATATAATTGTATTATTTAACTTATCTCAAAGTCAGTTGGATGAGACCAACCAAACCTTTGTTAAATGCAAAAAAAAAGAGAAAAGGCCATGAGTTGTTTCACAGTGAAGCAGATCCAATCTGATACATTTGTGTTCTGTCCTCTTCTGCAGGTCATTTACATGGGGGTGGTCCTGTACGCCCCAGCTCTCGCACTCAATGCAGGTAAGATTTATTCATTCATTTTAAACCAGAGGATTATCACACTTTATTTTCTGCAAATGACAGGTCGCCTCAATGATTGAGTAACCGGCGAGCAGTGTTTTGTAATGCTACTACTCTATAACTCTTTTGCAGTGACGGGTTTTGACCTATGGGGGGCAGTGCTGGCCATGGGGTTGGTGTGCACTCTGTATACTGCTCTGGTGAGTCCATTAAACTACAACATTTGTATAACGGGGGGTGGGGGGGGGGGCAGGGGGGCAACCCGCAGCTCCGGAGGCTTTGACAAAAAAATAATATATATATATTTATTTATGTTTTGCCCATTCAAAGGGAACACCTCTGTTCTTTGAGTTTGAGCTATTAACGCTGTAAATAAAAATAAAATAATATTTGTTTAATTAAAAATTGCGTCGCACCCTATTTTTCAGCGCTGTCGAGCATCTTTTTTTGCAGGTGGCTAATCATGATACGTAGAGCCCCGCCTTCGTTATACTGTCAATGAATAAATAAAAGTCACAGAGAGAAATTTTGAGTTTAGTTCTGCGTGGACGTATTCATTTGTTTTTACTGCCAATGATGCTGGCCTACCTTTCTGCTTTATATGTGACAGAAATGATCAAACATGTAATGTTGAAAGACTTTTCCAGAACTAGTACGAAACATCACCTACATAGTTGTTTGATTAATTGACCAGTGTATTTTTCTTTCTACTCTTCATAGAAGTTTGATTTTGTTATAACTGCTAAAAAAGCAATTCTAGTTATATAATTTCATAAATATAACACACTATAGTTTTTGTATGTGTGTGTGTGTATATATATATATATATATATATAATGCACTTATGCTATCCTATAGCTTTTGTGGCTCCGGACACATTTTATTTGGTGGAATATAAGGCCAAATGGCTCTTTGGATAGGAAAGGTTGCCGACCCCCGGCATAACTTGGTGGTATTCAGATTGTTTCTCTGATGTCGATAAAAGTGAATCCACTGCTCCTCTCTCCCAGGGGGGTCTGAAAGCGGTGATCTGGACAGATGTCTTTCAAACGGTGGTGATGTTCGCGGGACAGCTGGCGGTCATCGTGGTGGGGGCCAATCAGGCGGGGGGCATGGCAGAGGTGTGGAGGAAAGCAGTTAATGGCAGCCGCATTTCTGGACTAGAGTGAGTCATGGGGTTAAGCTTTCCTCAATACCTATGAAAGATTGCGACGCATAAAGGGAGGGGCTGATCATACTCCATTTCCCCTTTACCCGTGCAGCCTGAACCCCGACCCTCTGGAGCGCCACACCTTCTGGACGCTGGGTGTGGGAGGAGTCTTCCTGATGTTGGCTCTGTATGGGGTCAACCAGGCCCAGGTCCAGAGATACCTCAGCGCTCGTACGGAAAAAGAGGCCGTTATGTGAGTGCCGTCAAAGTCTTGACATATACATACATACACATTCACACACACACGTCACACTTGCTGAATATACGTATTTGATATATTCACTTACTTTCCTTTTCATCTATTCCTTTTTTATGATGTTGGTCCTCTTGTCTCAACCGTTGACCGTGAACATTGGCCCTCACTTCTGATATCCTTCCAGGTCCTGCTACGTAGTTTTCCCATGCCAGCAGATTGTCCTGTGTTTAGGTTGCCTGATGGGTCTGGTCATGTTTGCTCGCTACGGAGAGGACAGCCCTCTGGACAAGGGCTACGTCAAAACTAATGACCAGGTTAACATCAATTCTTCTTCATGATTCCTTCATAGTAGTGTGTATGTAGAGACTTTTCTTTTTGTTCTTTGCTCTTGAGGTGTTTGCTAATATTTAGCTGCTTTTTGCAGATGGTGCTGTATTTTGTGATGGACGTCTTTAAGGATCTGCCCGGGCTCGCTGGACTGTTTGTGGCCTGCCTCTTCAGCGGCGCTCTCAGGTAAGAGGACAGATCTGTAATAAAAGGATCCTCCACTGTTGAATAAAGCCAATTCAACTAGTCCTCCAGTTTCTAAACTTTGAGAAAGTTACTGATCACTGCTGTCTTCATGCGCTATCCTTCTCGTACAGAGGAGCTTTCAATCCCATCTGTTTTTCTCCCTCCAGCACCATCTCATCTGCTTTTAACTCCCTTGCAACCGTAACCATGGAGGACCTGATAAAACCTCATTTTCCAAACATGACAGAGGCTAAAGCTACGCTGCTATCTAAGGGGCTTGGTAAGACGGCTGCTTTAAATGGTGTTCTTCCTCAAAGAAATGGTGGGCGGTACATCAAATCTCTGTTTACGGATAATTAATGCATCACATGCCACACAAGAAAACACTTTACAAAATAGTGCATTCCTGTAATTATTGTTTTTATTTGCATCAGGAGGAATGTAAACACCTTCAATGAAACAATTCTCCTTTCTTTTTTACTGTGTCAGCACTAGGCCATTTAAATGTACACAGCCAATGTGTTTTGGATTTAATTGCTTAAAAGAGCAGTTCTTCATAGTCTCTAAAAAACAAGGTTGACTTTAAGAATCAACTGAGCCCCATTTCTTCTCCACAGCTTTGGTCTACGGCCTGGTGTGTCTGGCTATGGCCTACATCGCCTCAAAAATGGGATCAGTGCTGCAGGTAAACATGCATAGACATGCTCTGAGTTTCAAATAAAGAAACATGTTTTAATTTTTTTTTTTATCGTCTCGGCTTTGTGCTTTCAGGCTGCCTTCAGCATCTTCGGGATGGTAGGTGGTCCTCTGCTGGGCCTCTTTTGTCTGGGAATGTTCTTTCCCTGGGCAAACTCAACTGTAAGTCCTTTTTTAACACTTTTATTTATTCTTGATTTTGTTTTGTCCACACTGTTTGCGTTGAGGTTTGAACCTCTGCGACTTTGAGTATCTAGAAAAGCACTATATAAAATAAATGGTTATTATTATTATTATTATTATTATTATTATTATTATTATTATTATTATTACCTGTCCTCCTCAGGGTGCAGTGGTCGGGTTAGTAGCAGGCCTCGCTATGGCCTTCTGGATTGGCATTGGGAGCTTTGTGATGCGCATGCCCGATTCCCTGCCAGCACTCAATGCCACGGATCTGCCTCTGTTTGGCAACATGACCACCGCCGCCGTGACGACACTGGTCACCGCCACCAAAGCCAAGCTAAGGTAACGCATGAAAACCAAAGAATTGACCTCAAAAGAATTTCACTGAACTTCTGCAGACCGACTGCAGATGAATAATCCTGTAATGGTCCTCAGGGAGGTACCTTGTTCATCTGTACACATGACATCAATTGCTTCTGTCCATCTTGGAGAGGGATCCTCCTCTGTTGTTCTCCTGAAGGTTTCTTCCCTTTTCTCCCCTGAAGGGTTATTTGTGAGTTTTTCCTGATCCTATGTGAGGTCCTGGGACAGGGATGTCATATGTGTACAGATTGTAAAGCTCTCTGAGGCAAATTTGTGATTTTGGGCTACACAAAATAAACGTAATTTAATTAAATTAACGCCACTTTGTCTCCCCCTTTCCTTCAGGCCATCGGGTGTGGAGGCGCTCTATTCGTTGTCCTACATGTGGTACAGTGCTCACAACTCCACCACTGTGGTGGTGGTGGGACTGATAGTCAGCCTGCTAACAGGTACATGCTCAGAAGCCCCTCCCACCGCCCAATAAAAAAAAGCCCACTAACATCTGACTTTCCCCATAATTGGGGTAGGTGATAATCTGCATTCAGTCCTTGAAAAAAATAAGTAAAAATATGTGTATATACCTCAAATCAACAGATATATATAATTATTATAACCCACTATACTCTAGTCAGAAAACAGTCATTTTAACTCGCTGATCATCTTGACTGAGACGTAACAAAATTAATCCAAAACGTTACCAAATTTGGTTTGTGTAAAAACAAATGCATAACGGAGCAAATATTCAGAGCATTAATGAAGCAGAAAACAACTATTTACCATGTAAAGATATAGAGGAGTAATGTCAACCTGAGCTGAGAATGAAGTCGATCTCCTTCTGTTCGTTGTTATCGAGGTGTTTGTTGACATTGCCGGGACGGTTGTGTAGTCTTGTAGTGCATATGGCCCACTGGTTAGCTCACGGCCGCTGCTCTTCCGGTTACGGCTGATGATGCTATCTGGAATGACTGTGTTGTTGCTGAAGTGTAGCTCAATCCTCCTGTTCCCTCTCAGGTAAACACTCTGAGCTCTGCCATTACAATTAGCGCCGGTTAACCATGCTGGCTCGCCGTCGATATATTGACACAAATGGAATGCTCCCAATCTCGTTATACCTTTTAATAATAGAGTTAGATGTTAAAATATAATTGTATGTTAAAAGATCATTTGTGGGAAATTTGTGGACAAAGTAGCACCAATAAACATTGTGTTTTAGTTTAATGTTTATTGGTGCTACTTTGTCCACAAATTTCCCCTTGGGGATTAATAAAGTATATTCTATTCTATTCTATTCTATTTTACTGATCATTGTAAAACACACTTCATCTAAATTTTACAGAAACCGGTTCATAACTTCACAACTCGGTGTTGTGAAAAAGTAGTAGATATAAAGAAAAAAACGATATTCTTTATTTCTATTGCACATCATTACTGCACATTTATGCAGTAATGAGTAAAAACTTACTTTTACAAATAAAAGTGTCAACTTTGACTGAAATAAAGTTCCGTTAAGAAAAAGCGTGTTTACATTTTCACTAAATTTCTCGGTTATCGAACAAATGAAAGGCTACTGGCATCTTGAAAGTAGTCTGCCACATATTAGTCGTTTTCTCATGTTAAAAAAACAACAACCATTCAATTTTGCTATGAAAACTTTGCCAAGATTTCAGCACATGCGCCTGCCGGGTAGCATTCACTCAAATAAAATAACACCTCATCAACGCTGCCCCGCTCACTCATATGTCAACATGTTAGGACCCATGAAGGAGAAGGACCTGACACCCGGCACAGTGTTTCCGGTCATGGGCACGCTGCTCTTCTTCCTGCCAGAGCGCTACAAGGAGAAGCTCTGCTGCGTCACTCCTCTGTCCACCCCTCAGAAGGTAACCTCCTATTTACACTCTTCCATGCATGTTTTCCCCTTGTTTATTTTGTGTAAAAAACAAACGAGAGCTTTCAACTTCAACAGATAATAACAAACCCTCTTGTTGTCCAGTCCAAAGAAATCGACGCGCAGCCTTATCAGATGGCCAAGAAGGACGGCAACGGAGCAGCCCTCTGCAAAGAGGACACGGTCACTGAGGACAAAGAGCTGGAGAGTGACCGAGCACAGACAGAGGATGAGGACCTGGAAGCGAGGGTGACCCTGCCCTCGTGCCAGCTGACGGGCCACAAGGTTGAGGAGACGGCCTTTTGATTTCTTTTGATCCTTTCCCCTCCTGCTTCCTACGCAAACAACCTCCCAGCTGCTGCAGTTCCTGAGAGCACAAGACAGATCACAGGTGTGAAAGTCCATCACTACTCAGAAGGTCTGTAGTACCGTGTTTGGGTGTTTCTACAATGTCGGAATCAGTTGAATCTGATTCTAGAAATGGCTTATGGCCTATGGGGAAACTGTGTTTTATTGGTACCAGCTGCCGCATATTTTTTATTTTCATTTTTCCTCAACACAACTGAAAATCGAGCCATGCTGGAACTGTGCACTGAAAGCCCAAATGGCAGCAGGCAAAGGTGTGTGTGTGTGTGTGTGTGTGTGTGTGTGTGTGTGTGTGTGTGTGCGCGCCCGTGTGTGTGTGTGCCCGCCCGCCCGCCCGACCGGGCCTATGAAACGGACCTACATTAGTCCTATTAGGCAGCCACTTGATATATTTGAAGGTAAATATGATTCAGTCATCTGTTTTTTTTGTAGTCAGGTCATCATCAGTGCCAGTATGTGATTGATTTGCTTAATAGTGTGTACGTGTGGATATCGTCGTCCTGTTTTTTGGAATCACAGAATTCTTGACCATCGCATTTAAAGTCATCCTTTGTGTGCACGTGCACACTGTACGTAATGTACGTACAGTGTTTCGGCATCACTCCATTCTGCTCTTTGGCATGGCCACTTCTAGTCAGGATCTTGGAGAATCATCTCAAATTCATCAGAGGCTCTTTTTGGATCCCGTAGTCGTCCCTTTTTTTTTGTCCAGCCTTTGCAAAGACTTGGGGTGAGAGGGAGACAGCATGCTGCTTCACACACACGTGAGTCCATTAGTGCTGATTATACCCTCCCTGGTGACTCAGGCACTGCTGGGTGGTGGTTTAAAAAAAAAAAAAAAAAATTGTGTGTCTAACTGCTCCTATACCCTCGGGGACTTGACATGTTTTTTAAAATAAATAAAAAGCTTCACGATTGTTACTGAAAGCAGTATGCAATGTTTCCAAAAAGCTTTACAGTTCATGGAGAGTCCATGTGAAGTACCCTTGTTTAAAGAGTCATGCTGAACTATCAGTCTGTTGCCCCTTTAACCCTTGTGCATCCCTTTTTTTTAAAGTAACAAGCTGCTCCTTAAAGGAGCCCCCCATTTCCAGTGTTGGCAAACCCACCCGCCTTTAAACACAGTCCCCATCTCGTTTGCCGCGCTTTCTGAGTGACTTTTTGTTGCCGTGTCATAAGCGTTCATATTTATACAACCAATTATTATAATTATATTAGCTACACACTACTAACATTACTAGAACTGTGTCCTGTTGATGATACATAATTGTGTTAGTTGAATTATAGTTTGTATTAAGATTGTACTTAAGTACAGTACTTGGTTCAATTCCAGCACTGCTGAAACAGGAGCACTAAGTTGTTCATATATCTGGCCTCTGGATTTTGCTTTCAAAATGCATGAAATGCATTTTACTTTGAAACTTACTAAAATGGTCTTTTAGGTAAGAATGCCCCCACCCCCACATACTTAAAAAAAGTCGAACTCAGGCCAAAATGAATTGACGCAGCCAGGCAGACCCTCATGATGCACAGGGGTTAAATTAGTTTTCTGGCACTGTATTGGAGGAACGTGTCCTATTTTTACACACTATATAAGAACCAAACTTTGAGTAAACTAACTAACTATATATATATATATATATATATATATATATATATATATATATATATATATATATATATATATATATATAAGAACCAAACTTTGAGCCCTTTTCTGAAACCACATTGGCACCGATCCGTTATGTTTGTATTGTCATTCTCAGAAATACCTCTTTTTATCCAAAGCATATAGAGTATGTATTTATGATGTTGTTTTTTACCAACAGAAGATATATTTCAGATCAAATATATTTTGGTAAATTCATGTAAAAGCCACATTGCACTTATTGAAATGTGGCTTTCTATATGCAAGAACCATGAAGTGTTTCCTTGTTTATGTTGAATGTCGGCAAAACGGGGGCGTCGCGGTCCATCTCTGAGATGCCATGGCGTCCTTTACCATTCGCAGCATTTCACACAGGGAATGTTGTATTATTATTTTTGAGTGCAACATCCCATATGCTGGCCTCCGCATGCACGTCTCAAGACATTTTTATGGTTCGACAATTCTTGTTAGCTTTTAACTGCTTTCAAATGACAGGAAATTGTGTACTTTTATTTGTGATTTTTATGATACCTTCATACTTGAAATTACTTGAAGTGTGTGCCTGTAATGATACACAGATGGACCTGCCCCCCTTTGACCTTTTTATGAACCCTGACTGGGTGAGCACTGTGATCCTAATGAGCAGCAACACACTAACCAAGCACAATGATGTCGATGCTCAGCTGGCAGTTTGCATAAAGCAGTCTGAAAATGCTTGATTTGAATACGTCCGATAAATGCTTCTTCTATTCATTAGTGGCCTTTTTCTAATTAATCAATATATATATAAAATTATTTTGGATTGCGCGGTAACAGAGTTCAGAATACAGTTTCTGATAGTGGCACTAAGTAATTTCCAGCAACGATAAATATTGTTTTTCTTTTGAAACAATATTTATAATATTTGTTCTCCCATCCACATGAATTCCACCTGGTAGCATTCCAAAAACAACAGCTAAGCACTGAAGTCAAGATGACAACTCTGCTTTGTCTGTGCCTTTTATTTTGTGATGTGATGATTTTTTTTTTTTTTTTTTTTTAATCTTTTCTGTATCCTGATGTAATTTTCATATGAAAAGGATATTGACAGGAATATGAGCCCAGTCTCAAACATCTGCTCAGGAGTGTATCTCGTGATGCCATGGGAGGGAGGAAGAGGAAAACAAAAAAAACGTATTTAAATTCAGTGCAAAGCTAAACTGGCTGCATTTTAATCTGTTGACATGTATCACAGTTGTTTGATCTCTGAATAATAGATTTATAAGTTAGATGTAGTTGGATTGAGATATATAAAAAAATGATACTATGACAAATGCAATAACTGTTGTTTTTTTATGTTTAAAAAAAAAAATGTGTCTTTGTTACTTTTGTTCTGTCGGAAAAACGGAAAAAATAAAAAAAGGTTATGAAAAAGTTTTCATTCATTTGACATTATGTACTCTGACATTGAATTACTTTTTATAAACCTACTGTAGTTTGGACTAAGTGGGGGACACTATCTTGTGAGTTTTCAACTTTTTTATCAATAACATATTTGGACGCACTAAAATATGACTTTTAACTTCTTACTATCCTATGGCGTGTTTTTGACTTTACGTCAAAAAATCATACTACCTTAGGATTTCTTTGACTTGTTCTTAATAAGAAATCATGACGTTTTTTACCTCCAAGTCATGCCCCACTTGGCAGCACTGTGCATCATCTCCAGGTGAATCACTTGAACATTTTCAAAGAGCCGACAGGTGCATCTTTTAGAACTCTTTAACTCTCCTTCTAGGTCTACCGGGGAGCCTAATAAATCTTCTATGAATACATCTAAATTCTGCTGCACAAGTGTTGACTAAGACCAAATGGAAACCACACATTAAGCCTGTAAACAAGTCTTTTATGTTGGTAACCCATTAGTTAGTGGTCATAAAAGCACTATACTCTCTCTGAGATGCTTTTGGATTATGAAACAGAAGGGCCACTCAGAATCTGCCATTCCTCTCTCGCTACTCCACAAAGCGCAAGAAGATTTGGCAATGCAGCTTTCAGATATTTTGCATAGTCATATTTTTTTATGCTATTTTTGGGTTGTCAACATGTTATGGTAGGATCCTACGAATGTTTGTATTATATTTCATTTAAACCTTGCTGTTCTTGGATGCTTCAAGGCAACAACAATAAAATCATCAATGAAGACTAAAATAGAAGTTTGGCCTGAGGGTGTCGCTAGAGGTACATCCCATATTGCATCTCGAGACAGAAAGCTCTCAGTATGTTTGGAACATATTAATGAACAATAACTTATGTGTGAGATAATATTTCAGAGGATGTTTACACACAGCAGCAGAATTCCATTAAATTAAACTCATACTGGCAACAGATATTAATACATACTTTCAGTGCAAAAGCATTGGGGTGTGTCTCCCTTTTTTTTTCTTTTTTTTTTTACGTGAAAGGAGTTTGCCATACGTTTATCAATGTTGGTCCAATCGCTGCAGTCAAATCGCTCTGTATTTTGTTATATTAAAAATAAAAAAGACATGCTCGTGAACTATTGAAATATGTGTGGATCGTCTCCTGCGTTACAACTATGCATGATGATGCATTCTTTCAGACCTTCATTTTTCTGTCATTGGGAGAAACTCCTGAACATTGTTTGTTTTGGTGCTACGGAAGCCCCACAGAGATGTGAGAAAAAAGAGGAAGCTAATATTATTAGTAGGCTAAGCATAAAGGTACGATGTGTAAACTCTCCAGAAGGACTTTAGAAAATGATGACACTGTTCCCCTAGTGATGTGCATTGCACCTTTACTCAATTGTCATTCTGAGCATTTCTTCAAGTGTGAAATACAGCACTGACCTCTTGCTTCAATACAAAACAAGAACAACAGTTAATAGGTAAATGATGTTTGAATGTGTTAGAATGTTTTGCTTGCAAGGTGAAATACCGTTTTAGTAAAATCTTAAGCTTTAGCATAATTTTATCTTAAAATGATCAAATATGATTTAACCATAACAATTGAAAGCTCCCCCTCCCCAATGTTGTGTTACTCTCCTGACCCTTTCTCCCTCATCTTCCCCTGTTATTCCCCTCGGTTCTCCTGTCTTCTCTATATTTATTTTCTCCATGGTCAAATTCTCCCCTCTCCCTTTTGATACTACTCTTCAGTCATCCTCTCCTCCCCGCTGTCATCCTCTTTCTTGACTTCTACCCGGTTCCAACAGAGGCCCGTGGGCCAAAGCGGGGGGAGAGTTGGCTTCAGAGCTCCATAAATCCGGCCTGTAATCAGCAAGTCCTGACCATAATGAGCAGGAGATACTGGAAATATGCTAATTATCTCCCATCACGAAGGGGCAAACAGTTTGGATCCACGCTTTCTTGAATCTGTTCCAGTGGCATAAATAGTCTTTACGTGGAAGCAAGAGCAACAACACAAGCACACTTTGAATGTATAGACACAGCCCTGGAGTTAGAGACGCTATCTTTGGTGCACCTGTAACACCTCTGCTATGATGTCATACTATTCAATTATACATTGCATACTTTGGTTTTGTGCTTCAGTGCAATATGGCATTTTGTTTCCATGTGGCTAGCTTTCAATGACAGAAATGGGCAGTTAAACCTTTGTAATATTTTAAATACTGAAAGTAGTTAAAGTGGCAGTAGTAATAGTTTCAGTTCAAGTGTCAGCACTTAAAGTGTTAATTTAAGTGATATCGTTGAAAGAAGTTGAGGATTCAATTACAGAAGTAAAAGCACTGGGAGGAGCTGAAGTGTGGAATTGTTTAAAGGGGACATATTATGCCCATCTTTCCACAAGTTGATATGGTTCCTTGGAGTCTTAATGTAATGTTTGTAACATTTTGGTCAAAATACCACAAGAATCATTTCAAACCGCACCCTTTTTACCCTGTCAAAAACACCTACCCACAGATTGACCTGTTTTGAATGGGCGAGGTGCTCAGTGTTGCCAGATTGGAAATGGTGAAGTAATCGTACCAAAGGCTCAACATGGTTGTATTATTTGGAGGATAATAATCCCTGCCGCATTTTTTAGGTCTCAAAAACATGACATGTCCGGGGAAAACCGGACGTCTGGTCACCCTAACCACCCTAACGTCTGGCGCCATAAGTTAGGGTGACCAGAGGGTCTTTTCACAAGGGTTTTCAAAAACTAGTAATTACCCCTTACACGTTTGGGAAATTGTATCTCCCTTACGTTCCACCTTCTTGCGCGAGCGAGAAAAGAAATGTTTACCGTAATCAGCAGCTAACCCTGGTGTTTATGTGGTGGTGGGGAGCGTAGCCAGACTCCCTACATGGACATCTACGTAGACGTGCATCGTGATCCCATTCGACGAACCACAACAAGCCGCGTGAGTTGTTTTTTTCCAGAGTTTTTGTGTTGGGGGAAATGCCAGATACCCAAATTAACGTATAGAAGCACTAAAAAAGTTGGAATTTTCATAATATGTCCCCTTTAAGTGGAGGACCTGGAGTTAAACTATTTATGACAAGTGGAAAAAAATGCTTTATTATAGTTTTGGCTTTATTTCTGATTTCTTTTGTTAAGACCTGTAAACCAGTTCCACGTTGAATTGACAATATTCTTTAGCCGTTTATCAATTCCAAGTACACTGAGTGAAGACTGAGTGTGTTCTTGTCCGTACTTTCCTCTACTTGTGGACTCGTGAAATGTCATCAGTCTCAGTACATGTTCCAATTCAAAGTCCGCTTCTCGCAAAGCACGGTCAAAATGCCCGGATGTGACTTAATCCTCCCACTTTCCAGAGAATTCATCAGAGGAGACTTGTGCCAGCTCGACTTGTGCTTCTGGCTAGCCAATATCCCAGAATGCATTCGAACCAGTAACCGTAAACAATAGCGGAGGAAAAAATAAACAACTGACAGTTGACTTTTTATAAATACTACTGTTGTTGAGTCAAGGAATGTAATTTTAGGATGTTTTCAGTTAGTAGTTTAAAAATCATATCTGTGGTCGATTTGTTGTGATTCTGCCTAATAAGAAATGCGCCGGAGATTTTAGGTTCTGCTCGCTCAGCGCCGGACGGTCAGGGCGCTGTTTGGCCGCCGGACCTTTTAAAATGCTCCGCTGCATCTGATGTAGGTAAAACATGAGATATAATTAGGTTTTGTAGGATCTAACGTGAACAAAGAGTTTATTATTTATTCATTCACAGATAACATTAAAGCAGTTTGACTGAGGGATAACATTGATAATTGTGTATATATTGTGATGTCTTGAGAGGACGGGATCGTGAGGTGAGGCGTGGGTGCACAAATCAAGACAGGTGAGGGTTTCTTTAGTTCCAAGTCTTTGTAATTCGATTCATCTTTAACAAAACAAATGGCTTGGGCTGCGACTGATGACGTTTCACGAGTCCAAGAGAACACAAGTACAGAGAAGTACAGAAAAGAGTGTCAGTTAAGTGGAGGTGCTGAAATAATCTTAAACCACAGTTAAGTGTCTGCTGAAGTGAAAGGGCAGAAACAAATTGAAATTGTTGCGACAAAGGGGATTCCCTGAACTTGTGTGTCCCCCAATCAACGTCTTCTACTTCAATGTGTGAAGAGAAGGGAGAGTAGCTGAAGTGTGAGCACTTAATGCAACTGAAGTAAAGTTGTTCATTGGAATTTGTTGAAATACTAAAAAAGAATGGAGGTGCTAAAAAACTAGTTTAATATCAAGTGAAAGCATTGAATGAAGTTGAAGGGTCCACTTAAGGGTCAACTTAAGACTTTCCTCTTTGACAGAGCTTATAGTTAGGGCTGAATCAAGTTTGCCCATGTCCAGCCCCTGGATATGCTGCTATATGCTTATAGCTGCTGGGGGACGTTTTAGGATGTACTGAGCACCTATCTCCTCTTTTCTCTCTCCTTATGGATGAATTTTCATCTCTCCATCACACATTACTAACTCTGCTTTCTCCCTGCAGTCCTTTTGACTTCACGTCTCATAGGGTCATAGGGCGGAGTGCCCTGTTGAGACTCCTCCTCTCTACCACCATCTGCCTGATGGATCGTGGAGGTCTCCATCATGGAATATGCCTACTATGAACTATTCATACACTGTCATATTCATTGAATGTATTTTAACTCTAAATCTGTCCTTCTGTACGCATGACATATATTGCACCTGTCCATCCTGGAGAGGGATCCTCCTCTGTTGTTCTCCTGAAGGTTTCTTCCCTTTTCTCCCCTGAAGGGTTATTTGGGAATTTTCCTGATCCGATGTGTGGTTTTGGGACAGGGATGTCTATGTGTAAAGCACTCCGAGACCAATTTGTAATTTGTGAAATTGGGCTACACAAATAAACTGAATTGAATTATGAGCGAGCGCATGGGTACATCAACTATGTGGCTTCTTTAAAAAACATTCAGATTCAGATTCCATTGCATGTTTATTTCTCCAAAGCCACAGCATGCTGTAGAGTTGCTTCCTGTCCTTCCGTAACCTCTGCCTTAGTCTTTGGAATCCAGCAGCTCCAAATTAGTCATCGCTACACACGGCCCTCTCTGGACAGATTTATAGAGATAGCCTTGAACGCTGGGCTGTTGCTCGTGGAGCAGAGCCCATCTTGTTCAAGGAGGAGAGGATTTCACTTGGTCTAGGCTCTTCTATCTAACCAACAAACATATCTACATGAGTTATTGGACTGGATTTTAGTTCTGAGATCTCATTTCTGCAATTGCTGCCATAAAGCAAAAAAAACAAGATACTTCGTAAATTACGAGTTGAAATCCAGAAACTGCTAATACTGTACAGTAAAAGTGTTAATATATAGCTTGTTAAAAATGGTTTCAGATGGATACATTTGGTAACTTGTATCTTGCTTTACGTTTACTACCAACACTATACTATACTATGATATAAGGAGAAAAACAATGTTATCTATGTTTATTGTATGTGTTCTTTACATGTAAAGTGGTGTGAACTCTCGAATCCAGGCCTTTCAAAAAGTACTGACATGGAGTCAAAGAAAAAAACTAGAGGAGGTTCTTTTTTTCTTTGAAGTTTTCTTTTCAAGAAGAAATTGTTATCTAAAATTGTACACAATCTAGTCTCTGTTATTTTAGTGTTGATTTTAATTTCCTAATTCTAAGGTTTTTAGATTGCTCACTGCGGGTCGACGCAGCACATTATTAACTCTGCTTTCTCTCCGGACCTTGTGACATCACGTTTCATAGGGTCATTGGACCTGGCTGGGTCTGATGCCCCGCCCACTCCTTCTCTACCTCCAGTGATGGATCACGGAGGTCTGGATCGTGGAACATGCCTACTACCAACTATGCCATGGCCCTGTTGATGCTCTGCCCACTCCCCTCTACCTCCTGATGGATCATGGAGGTCCATGCCTACTACCAACTACAAATACCAAAATACAAATACCAAATACACTCTGTCAGATTCTTTGAATGATGTGTTTTCTCTAATCTGTACACATGGTATCTATTGCACCTGTCCATCTTGGAGAGGGATCCTCCTCTGTTGCTCTCCTGAAGGTTTCTTCCCTTTTTTCCCTGTGAAGGGTTGTCTGGGAGTTTTTCCTGATCCAATGTGAGGTTCTGGGACAGGGATGTCTGTATGTACAGATTGTAAAGCACTCTGAGGCAAATTTGTAATTTGTGAGAGTGGGCTATACAAAATAAACTGCATTTAATTGAACCAAAGGGACTTTTTATGGATTTGTCACGTAAGAAATAACACATGCACAAGTTGTTATTGTAGATGGTGTTTTACTCAAATGTAGAAGGTTACATTCTGTGACAGAGTTGTAATGAGAACTAAGTGGTCACTACTGCAGAGATATGAAGTGATCAGACAGCAGCTGTGTTCTCACAACAATCCCTCCCTCACTGCCCATCTGTCTGTCTATCCTTTTTACTCCCACATACGCGCACATGAACACGCACACGCAGGCTTTAATCATCAACATTAAAGGGCCTAGAATCTCAACAAAATAAAAAAATTACATTTCCTTTAACTACCTACCTCTTACACAAAAGTACTATATGAAAAAGCTAAACACATAACAACCTGTAAATCAAGACGATAGGCTACACACTGCTCCTCTGCACGGTGATTTGTGGCGTTGTTAGTGAAGTGAAGCAGCTTTTTAATTTCCTCGCATTAAATTTGTTCCTGTCTGAAGCTCAGATAGTGATGGAAAATGTTTAACTGGAGGGAATTTCAACCTCTCTGTGCTGTGTGCATTAACACGTGTCCCTGTGTGTGTGTTTCGTGTTCCCTAGTGGAAATTAATACGACTTTCGAGGCCTTCGTGGATACACACCACACACTAGTTGCAGTAAACAAAAAGCTGTTTTTAGCTCATTAAAAAAAGCAATCCAGGCAACTTGACTTTCATCACGTATTCAAAACCAGAAATTTTAAATAATGGCCACTGTCCATTATTAGAATCCAAATACTACAACTTTTACATTTTGATCTCTATCCAAAAAAATAAATCTTTGCCTTTAGCAGGCTATAGTTTTTCAGCTTTGCTAAAGTTAAATATCAGCCACTATGTACTGGCTTGAAAGAGGCTTCTTCTCGTTCTGGGGGGAGAGTCCCCATGCTCCACTATTACTACTTGTCTGCTTCCAAGGTGGGGTTCAGTGGGTGGCTCACGTCCCGTCCAGGTGGAGGCATCTGACTGGCTGGGACCCCCGACAGCAGCTCTCCCACGCTGCCGCAGTAGAGCAGGGAACGCATGGGCCACTTCTGAGGAGAAAGGCAGCGCACTGGATTAGCTCTTCATGCTGATGTGCTGAACATGTGGTCAAAATGCTATTTTGGCCCCAAGTTCAACCTCCCACCTTGGGTTGCATTCACACGAAATATCAGCTACTGCAGCGTTCAGTGGGATTGCCACTCAAGAAGAGGAATTCGACCCTGACCTTTTCTTGCTCATCATGATGGACAATATCTGTAAGTTCTTCCTGTCCTCACCTTCACAGGATGCAGGTATCCGCCTGGCCTGGAGCGCAGGGCGTGCTCGGCCAGGGTGGCTCCCTGGTCCAGCGTCTCTGTCAAGTGAGCGATGTAGTTCGTCGCCAAAACCAGAACATCCAGCTTGGACAGCTTGGTGTCCGGTGGGACTGAGGGCAGAGCCGCCTGAGGACAGAGGAAGAAGGAGCTTTCAAATCTGTAGACGGAGACCTTCAACAATCTCTAATTGAGGGACAACATGGCCTAGTCTTAGAATAGATTATTTGTAATTGATTTATTTCTTCCTAAATAAGTGCAAAAAAAATAAACACATGACACAAAATTGGCATTCAGCAAACAAATGTAAAAATCTTAACCCGACCAAAGAAGATTGGAACAGGCTCAGTAGGTGGACTTTCTGTGGGTGAGAGTTGCCCATGTACTACATGAGCAAGAATGAGTATGTAAGTGAAAACGCAATGCGTTTTGGGGCGTTTAAGTATATCCAGTAAGCTTACTGGATATATCATGGGAGTGTATCCAAATGCATTGCGTTTCTCCGACATACCAATAGCTCAGTGCGAGGAAGGCAGTTTAAATAATTAGAATAGCGAGGACATTAGGAAAAGAGAAGAGAAGAAGAAAAATAAATGTACTGTGCTGTAGAACACATTAACAAAATAAAAATTACATTAATTTGCCTGAAAACAATACTGTTAATTATAACATTAGCTGGCAGAGGTTAGTTGATTTTCTAAAGTCCACTGTGATAGATGCTTCTGACAGACCATATACCTGCTTATTAATGAATTACTAAAGAGACGTACATTCAAGACTGCAACATTTAAATATTTTCTTGGTTTTATTTTACTTTTTTTAGTTACTTTTTAAAAAGCACTTTATTTATGAATTAATTCAGCACATATTTATGTAATATACCTGGTTCTTTTTGGCCACAGACTGGCAACTCTGTGCTCACAATATGTGCAATATGTGAAACATTACTATTACTATCTGTGAAAAATGTGCAATATTCTAATATGTGCAATATCCCCACACAACCTTAATCCACCTTTCCCTCTTTTCACACAGGAACAGCCCTCAGGACTAGCCTATTTTAACATTTGCCCTCTACTTTTTATATTGAGAACCTCTTTTTAAATAGTGTACAGTGTGTTTTTATATGTAATATGATGTTAAATGGCTCCCAACACCCTCAATAAGCCATGAACTTTAATTATTTAAATGTAGCATTTCAATGTTTTTTCAGTGACTGTGTTAAACCAGACACTGATGGTGGAGGTAGCGTAACTTTTAACATGGGGAATTGGAACAATACCTGCAGGCTGTGGAAGGCCTGTCGTAGGTTGCGTACGCGGCTCCTCTCTCGCGCTGCATTTTCTGGGGAGTGCTGACCCCTACTGCACTGGACCGCAGACTGACAACCTGACCCAGATCTGGACCCACACACAGACACCTGCAGGAGAGGACGTGTTCAATTAAACATGGGAAGTTAGAAATATATAAAGAAAGCATTGAGAAATTAGAAGTCATTTAAATTGTAACTGTATGTTCCTTCTACTAAAGTGTATTATATGCATACAGTAAATTGCACAAGTTCATATACTTCACCATCAATGTCAATTTTTTAAATTTTTAAGTTTTTCAGATGCATTTACCAAAAGGACATCTCTTATGGTTTCAAGAGACACATATGGAAAAAAGTAGGTTTTCACATACAAGACTTTGTATGTTATTTTTATAAAACAAAGTTTTAAAGAGAACTATACATTAAAAAATGAAAGCAAGTATTGCAAATATTAAGAAACATAAATATAAAACAGAAGAAAACTAATACCAATAGAAATATGAAAAGAAATATTCTAGAAATATGGACAGGATTAGAATGAGTAGAAGAAAAATCATTGCATGATCAATTTTGAAAATTGGGTCTTTGAAAACCAAGGAGCAAGAGTTCTGAGACTCACCCACTTCCTGGGCTCCCGGCTGCTGCGTGTGCTCTGCCTGTGTCCCAGGGATGCTGGACCTCCAGGCCCACGCTGCTGCTGCCTCTGTGGCTCAGCCGTGGAGCTGGAGACCAGCTGGTGGTTTGCCGCCACCGACATGAGACCTTCCAGGGGATTCAGCGCCATTGGGTGCTGCCGAAGCTCTGGAGAGGACTCTCTTGAGGACCTTAGTTCACTTATGTCTCGTCTGTTTTCATTGGCTGGATGGAAGTTTGCTTTCCCGTGTTGGAGATGATTGTGAAGATGTCCTCCACGTAGTGCTTCTGGTAAATAGTACACTAGAGGTCATCTTTCCATCGAAGCATGTTAAAAGTCCAATATAAACACTGGCTTGACGACAGGAGACGTCTCTCTTCTGATCTCAAACATTCTTTTCTGTGCTCACACACTATTCTGTTCAAGCATCTTCAAGCTCCTCTCCAAAGTTCACCAGGCCTCTGTCAGTCCCCCTAAAAAAAAAGAAAAAACAATCCCTTTCTGCCTCTCTGCGCATCCTCTCTCTTTCTCTCTCTGCTTGTTTCCTTATCGGGTGAGGTAACGTGGGGAACTTCACGTGGTCCTTATCTCTGCCGCCCCGGTCATCCTGATCCTCCCATGGCTGTTTGGCTGCCAAGAAGAGCAGGCAGGCGGGCCGTCAGGCCTGGGGGAGTACAGCACTGGGAAAGGGTGTCCCGAGCCAGGGCACTGGGGTGGGTGTGTGTGGGGGGGCTTGGGAAACTCAAAAGCTCCGCGAACAACTGGATAGGGGTGGGACTGGACGCTGGGGGGCAGTGCGACATTGAACAACACCAGAGAGAGACGGAAGAGCCCTTTGCTTTGGCATCCCGGCATCTTATCCACCTCGTTGATGAGGAAGATGATGAGGATAAAGAGAACAGAAAGTACAATTACACCCTCAAGTCGCATCCATGTCTGTTCAACACGTTTGTCCATAGCGTTATCCTTTGAGAAGTTTGTGGGAAATTTACATAAATAGCTTTTAGAGTTACGGACACAGTGATCTTATCTTCATTCCACAGACACAAAAAGACAAAAAAAGGGTGTTCACACCGGACGCGTCGAGACGAGACGCAGCGGGGGCTCTGTCGCGCCTGAAGCGCTGCTCGCTGGAAAAAAAGCAGCGTCGCAGCTTTGTCGCAGCTTTGACTTAACATGTAAACTTGTCGCGCGACAACATTTTGGTGTTTAGTCGGACAGAAATCGAATTATCCGTTTCATGTAATGCTACGTTCACACCGGACGCGACAAAAAAATTCTCGTCGTAGGATTCTGTCGCGCGACAAAAGAAGGGTCTCGACGCAGCGGGGGCGTGGCTTATCGCGCCCGCTTCTTCAGCCATATGAATCTTTTCCTTAACCAGACTGAGATGTTGCGTCTTCACTTGTCGACTGCCCTGTGAGACGCCCTGCTGCTGCCCCTGCTCTCTCCTTCTCTCTGGACTCTGCGGTCCTGACTTCCACGGCCCTCCGCCCCTACACACCATGTTCCCGCTAGTCTGCCGCAGAGTAATACACGGTAAAGGTACATTCACACCGGACGCCACAAAATGTTGTCGCGCGACAAGTTTACATGTTAAGTCAATGCAAAGCTGCGACAAAGCTGTGACGCTGTTTTTGGCGCAGTGCAGCACGAACAGAGCGAATGTCGCGGGCGAACTGAGCGAACAGAGCGATCTGTTGCAGCTTTTTGATGCTCGAGTTGAAATTTCTGAACTCGAGCAGCAGAAACGCGTGAGTCATAGTTGCGTCAGCCAATCAGCGTTGAGAAGCTCCGCTCGTCATCGTTCTGCAGGCCGGTTTAGAAAGTGGAGGAAAAGATTCTTGTCGCCGTTCGTGGGCACCCCGAACTTTATGACACGACTCTTTACTTACCGCAACCGTAGCGATAAAGATGAAGCTTAGAACGAGGTCGGAGAAGCCGTGGGACTACCTGATACGTTTAGAATGTGTGCATTTGCTTTTATTCTCGCTGTGTGTTGTACTTTACTATGAACCAAGCGCCGGCATATGTGTTTCATGGCAGCGGAGATCTGCCGCCGGAGGAGGAAAAGTCTCAGAGACACGAATCATAGAGAGAAGAGAGAGAGCAGCGAGTAGCGCAGTGAGAGAGCAGCTCGGTCCACTAACAAGTGGAAGCTCTCTGCGGTCCTGTCGTTCCTCGACCCGTACAGTACTCCGCGGGAGACTAGCGGGAACATGGGGCGGAGGGGCGGAGGGCCGTGGAAGTCAGGACCTCAGAGTCCAGAGAGAAGGAGAGAAAGGGGCAGCAGCAGGGCGTCTCACAGGGCAACAAGTGAAGACACATCTCAGTCTGGTTAAGGAAAAGATTCATATGGCTGAAGAAGCGGGTGCGATAAGCCACGCCCCCTCTGCGTCTCGTCTCGACGCGTCCGGTGTGAACACCCTTTTTTTGTCGCGCGACAGAATCCTGCGACAGGCGCGACAATAATTTTTTTGTCGCGTCCGATGTGAATGTACCTTAACGCGCTGCTCGCTGAAAAAAAAGCAGCGTTGCAGCTTTGTCACAGCTTTGCATTGACTTAACATGTAAACGTGTCACGCAACAACATTTTGTCGCGTCCGGTGTGAACGTACCATGACACCTTTGTTCGACTGTGTGCGGTCCAACTACGGTCCGATTGACACCCCTGGATTACTCGATCCGATCCGGTTGATAATCCGACCGTCGCGGCATGTAGCGGTGAATTGGACTAGGAACCGGACTTTGCGTCTTTGCCCATGCGCACGCAAGCGCAACGAGTATCGCCACGAGCATCGCAACGAGTTGCAGGGCTCTCAAGTGTCATACAGTTCGGTCTTAACTCCCGCCACACATCGTATTTCTTCACGCTGAAAACAACTCTCTGCTATTTAATGTTTTAATGTGCCGCAGCGACAACATGAGCTGGCCCCACCGCTGTCCCCGTGAAGAAAACAAATGCTTCCTGGAGTTGTGCTGTGACGTGGCGCTTATCAGCCAATCAAAAAAAGGAAATGTGCTACACAACAGGAGTCGTAATGAAAACAGCGCCACCAGTCGTATCGGAGGTGACATGTTTTCAGCCAATGATTCGAATTACTCACTGCCATGTAATGGGATAATAGCAGACCCCCCCAAAGATAGCAAAGTCTGACTAAAACAATATTCAAATTATACCATCATGTAAATACACTGACAGTCAGTGAGTTTACATGCATTCGAATAACTGGCTCAATCGGACAGAAATCAAATTATCCGTTTCATGTAACACCTTTGTTCGACTGTATGCGGTCCAACTACGGTCCAACTACGGTCCGATTGACACCCCTGGATTACTCGATTCGATGCGGTTGATAATCCGACCGTCGCGACCGTAGCGGTGAATTGGACTAGGAACCGGACTTTGCGTCGAGTTGCAGGGCTCTCAAGTGTCACACAGTTCGGTCTTAACTCCCGCCACACATCGTATTTCTTCACGCTGAAAACAACTCTCGGCTATTTAATGTTTTACGTTATTTTTTATGTTGTGACAGCACAACTGCTGTCACGTGGCGCTTATCAGCCAATCAAAATGTGCTACACAACAGGAGTTGTAATGAAAACAGCGCCACCTGGCGTGTTTACATGATGGTATAATTTGAATATGTGACTTGTGAATATGTGACTTGTGACGTGTGTGTGTGTAAGCATACACACACACACACACACACACACAGCAAAGTGTCATTTAATGAAATGAGGATAATGCTGCAATCGGGCAAATCCTGAATGCTTATGTGAATGCTCTTATAACTAACTCCATACACTGTGTGGATGTCTCACTGTTCCAAACAGACTCTGATCGCATATGGTCTAAGACAGATCGTTGTGTCACATTTTCTGGAATCATCATAACATATAAATCATCTTGGAATGGTAGAATATGCTGCAATTTATTTTAGATTGCATTGTTAAAAGTGAAAGATCTGATTTCATTTTTGTTAATTCCTATTTTATTTCAGGCATTAGCAGTTCTACATTGTCAATGGCCATATCGTGAAAACAATCATCTTCAGAATAATTGTTGCTCTCAATGTGTGGTAATCTAACAAGAATACCACACATTCATATTTAACGGATACCTTTATCAATGCTTTACTATATTTTCATTATAAATTGTAGCACTTGCAAGTTAAAGTCAGTGTGAAAACATTTTGAAATGTTAAAGCACAAATCAAAGACAAAGTGAAGACATCAAAACTTTTGAAACTATAAAAGTAGTTTGGATCGAGAGGATGAATACAGTAGAATCAAGCGTTGAAGGTTCTTCCTATGGAGAGGTTTTGGTGTTATCAGTGAGAGGAATGTCTGGCACCTTGTCCAGGCTGTCAACACAAGTGCCCCCCCTCCCCCCAACCACCACCATCTGCAGCTGCTGAGTAAACTGTTCAAAACTACGAGGCTGAGAATAGTTCTACGAATCCAAAGTATACTTAAGCAACACATTTTCTATTGAGTATAATTTAGTAGGGATTAATTAAGGACAATATTTATTTATTTATTGTGTATTTTGTTTATTTTTTTATGCTAAAATTGAACAACTTACTTACTCATATGACTATATATATATATATATAGTATATAGTATATATATATATATATATATATATATATATATATATATATATGTCAATGTATATATCCCTTTAAAGTATATATTAATATATTATTTAATATATACTTTAAAGTATATATTAAATATATTATTCAACAAATATGAAAACATCACATTTTTTTTTTTGATTTTGTACAAAAAAGAGTCTCAGAACAAATTGCACGATACATTCGTGATTTCATCACATTACTGCCTCAAAGCTGCAGATTGATGATGACCTTTGCACTAGAGTCGACCGATTTAGCTATTAGTTCGAGTTCTATTTCATCCTTCCTGACAGCCAGAGGCGGTGCTTAGCACTGGATATCTTCCGTCTTGCGCAAAGCAGGTTGAGTAATAATAACGACAAAGTCACCTGTGACCTCGAATGACCCGCCCTCCAGAGGCTGCGACGAGCTCTCCTCCTCTGAGGAGGTCGCGTTTCTATACAGCGGACCGTCGAGGCGGACCGGTGTTCTGTCATTTTTTGCTGCCTTGTCAAAATTTGCTACCCGCTGCATGAACTGATAGGTGTGTATCGATTCATGCTACCCTATCTGATAGGATGTTATTGTACTATCTATCTGATAGGATGTTATTGTACTATCAAAATATGCTTTCATAAGTTCAATGTTTCACTTTTCATTGTTAAAGTGTTTATCTTCAACACTAAATACCCTAATAATAAACCAGTGCTTTATTATGATAATGTGAACAAACTCATGTTTACAATAATTTGTTGACACAAAAGAAATAACAACTGCTTATCACTCATTAATCTACATGTCATTACTACATATTATTACTACCTGTTTGAAGATGCTGGCTAAGGATGAGCGTAGGTACAGTCAGATTGTAATACATGCCGGTGGTAACGACGCCCGAGCCCGTAGGTCGGAAGTCAGTAAAATGAATGTGGAATCGGTGTGTGCTTATGCCAAGACGTTGTCGGACACCGTAATTTTCTCTGGCCCTCTCCCAAATTTGAAAACTGACGAATTATATAGCCGTATGTCGTCTTTCAACCGCTGGCTGTCGAAGTGGTGCCCAGCGAATAAGGTGGGCTACGTAGACAACTGGAAGACTTTCTGGGGAAAACCTGATCTGATGAGGAGGGACGGCGTCCATCCCACGTTGGAAGGAGCGCGTCTCATTTCTGCGAATATGACCACGTTGATCACGGACCTAATCCATGACAATCCGGGGTTCAGATCAGGAACCGGGAGCAGAGTTGTAGTTTAACACCCTTCTCTGCTCTTCTTGTCAAGCAGTTACCCATCCATTACTCTAGAATAGAGACTGTGAAGACTGTGTCTGTCCCACGGCCACTTAAATTAAATAAATCTAAAGTAAACACAAGAGGAGTCGTACACAATAACCTTATACAAGTTAACACCATTATTTCAGCAGTGCAACAAAACAGGACTATTAAATGTGGTCTCCTAAATATTAGATCTCTGTCATCTAAAGCTGTGTTACTAAATGATTTAATAACAGATAATCACATTGATTTATGTTGTCTAACTGAAACCTGGCTGCGCCATGAAGAATATGTCTGCCTAAATGAGTCGACTCCTCCCAAGTCATATTAATACTCACATTCCTCGAGGCACCGGTCGAGGAGGTGGAGTAGCAGCCATCTTTGACTCGAGCCTTTTAATAAATCCTAAACCTAAATTAAACTACGACTCATTTGAAAGCCTTGTTCTTAAGGCCGATTCATACTTCGGCGTTTTCAGAAAAACGGACGGATACGCAAGCTTTTTCACCCCTTGCAAGCTTCTTGCAAGACGCACGCAAGCTTTTTCACACCTTGCGTGCGTCGACCCCTTTTTCTATCCACGCGTCAAAAATCTACACAAGCATACACAAGCCTACACAAGCCTGCAAGGCTGTGATTGGTCTGCTGGTCTGATGACTACTGGAGTCTCACATTTCCGGTTTTCATAGGATAATACCGCCATTTTTAAAAGCCAAGTTAAACCCAAGACGATCTTTTTAAAAAGATGAACGCTATTCAGGAGCTGCTAAGCGAGGAAGTCAGGAGGTATGAACACCTCTATAATAATAATAATTGATCTCTGAGGTGCTCAGGGCCGAGTAGAATTACTTCGGTTTTGTCTGAGTTTAACATCAAAAAGTTGCCGGTCATCCATGTTTTTATGTCACTAAGATATGCTTGAATTTTAGTGAGTTGGTTAGTCTCCTCTGGTTTTATTGATAGATATAGTTGAGTATCATCTGCATAACAATGAAAGTTTATAGAGTGTTTCCTGATAATATTGCCCAAAGGAAGCATGTATAAGGTAAATAGGTAAATAGAATAGTATAAGGTAAATAGAATTGGTCCAAGCACAGAACCTTGTGGAACTCCGTGACTGGTGGTCATCGAGGCTTCATCGTTTACAAATACAAACTGAGATTGATCTGATAAATAGGATTTAAACCAACTTAGTGCGGTGCCTGAAATACCAATCGACTGCTCCATTCTCTGTAATAGGATGTTATGGTCAATGGTGTCGAATGCAGCACTAAGGTCTAACAAGACTGTGGAGCCCAGTATTCCTATAGAGACCTCAGTAGTAATGACTTTATGAACTTCTTCAATGAGAAGATTTTAACTATTAGGGACAAGATTAATAATCTCTTGCCCTTAACCAGTGCCAATCTGTCCTTAAGTGGAATGGCTTTGGAAACCGCTGTATGTCCTGGTGTATATTTAGATGGCTTTTCTCCCATCAACCGTGACCAATTATCTTCAATGGTTTCTACTTCTAACACGTCTACCTGTCTCTTGGACCCTATCCCGACTAGGCTGCTTAAAGACGTTTTGCCTTTAATTGGCAGCTCTCTTTTGGATATTATTAATGTGTCTTTGTTAACAGGCCACGTACCACATTCCTTCAAAGTAGCTGTAATTAAACCTCTCCTGAAGAAGCCCACTCTGGATCCAGAGGTTTGGGCTAACTACAGACCGATCTCTAACCTCCCCTTCCTCTCTAAGATCCTTGAGAAAGTGGTCGCATATCAGAATAGTTTATTTGAAGAGTTTCAGTCAGGATTTAGAAAACACCACAGCACAGAGACAGCACTGGTGAAGATTACGAAGATCTTAATGGCAGCAGATAAAGGACTCATCTCTGTACTGGTCTTGTTAGACCTTAGTGCTGCATTCGACACCATTGACAGAGACTGGAGCAGTCAATTGGTATTTCAGGCACCGCACTCAGTTGGTTTAAATCCTATTTATCAGATCGATCTCAGTTTGTATTTGTAAACGATGAATCCTCGATGACCACCAACGTTAGTCACGGAGTTCCACAAGGTTCTGTGCTTGGACCAATTCTATTTACATGCTTCCTTTGGGCAATATTATCAGGAAACACTCTATAAACTTTCATTGTTATGCAGATGATACTCAACTATATCTATCGATAAAACCAGAGGAGACTAACCAACTCACTAAAATTCAAGCATGTCTTAGTGACATAAAAACATGGATGACCGGCAACTTCTTGATGTTAAACTCAGACAAAACCGAAGTAATTCGGCCCTGAGCACCTCAGAGATCAATTATCTGGTGATGTGATTTCTGTAGATAGCATTACTCTAGCATCCAACACCACTGTAAAGAATCTCGGCGTTATCTTTGATCGGGACTTGTCCTTTAACTCCCACATAAAGCAAATCTCAAGGACTGCATTCTTCCATCTACGTAATATTTCAAAAATCAGGCACATCTTGTCTCAAAAAGATGCAGAGAAATTGGTTCATGCGTTCGTTACTTCAAGACTGGATTACTGCAACTACTTATTATCAGGCTGCACTAATAAGTCTCTTAGGTCCCTCCAGTTGATCCAGAATGCTGCAGCTCGTATTCTCACTAAAACTAAGAAAAGAGATCACATTACTCCTGCACTAGCTGCTCTGCACTGGCTCCCTGTAAAATCAAGAATCACTTTTAAAATTATTCTCTTAACTTACAAAGCCTTAATTGGTGATGCACCATCATATCTTAAAGAGCTTGTAGTACCGTATCGCCCCACCAGAGAGCTGCGCTCACTAAATGCGGGGCTACTTGTAGTTCCTAGAGTCTTAAAATGTAAAATGGGAGCCAGAGCCTTTAGTTATCAAGCTCCTCTTTTATGGAACCAACTTCCAATTTCAGTCCGGGACGCAGACACAGTCGCCACATTCAAGAGTAGACTTAAGACTTTCCTCTTTGACAGAGCTTATAGTCAGGGCTGAATCAGGTTTGCCCTGGTCCAGCCCCTGGATATGCTGGTATAGGCTTATAGCTGCTGGGGATGTTTAGGATGCACTGATCACCTCTCTCCTCTTTTCTTTCTCCTATGGATGAATCTTCATCTCTCCATCACACATGACTAAGTCTGCTTTCTCCCCGGAGTCCTTCTGACTTCACGTCTCATGGGGTCATCGGACCCTATGAGACGGCATAGATCCCATCTGCTGATGGACCATCGATGGTTGGATCGTGAGTTCCTGTCACCAGCTGTGCCACTGCCCTGCTGGGACTCCGCCCACTCCTCCACTTGGGAGGTCTCCAAACTCTCCATCGTGGAATATGCCTAAATATGAACTATTGATAAACTCTGCCTTAATTGGTGATGCACCATCGTATCTTAAAGAGCTTGTAGTACCGTATCGCCCGACCAGAGAGCTGCGATCACTAAATGCGGGGCTACTTGTAGTTCCTAGAGTCTTAAAATGTAAAATGGGAGACAGAGCCTTTAGTTATTAAGCTCCTCTTTTATGGAACCAACTTCCAATTTCAGTCCGGGAGGCAGACACAGTCACCACATTCAAGAGTAGACTTGAGACTCAAACTATAAGCTCTTTGACAGAGAACAACATCTTAAACTGATTTTCAGACCGCAGAGAGACCAAAAGTGAATTTTACTAAACAAAACCTTTTTTATGGTTTTTCAACCAAAGAAAGTATCTTAGGACACACTTTTTAGAAGTTTGATGTTATTTTCATGAATACCTGATGCTTTCATCACTTTACTGCCTCAAAGCAGCATCATCTTGTTTTTATGCTCTTAAACTGATTTTCAGCCCGCAGAGAGACCAAAAGTGAATTTTACTAAACAAAACCTTTTTTATGGTTTTTCAACCAAAGCAAGTGTCTTAGGACACACTTCTTACAAGTTTGATGCTATTTTCATGAATACCTGATGCTTTCATCACTTTACTGCCTCAAAGCAGCAACATCTTGTTTTTATGCTCTTAAACTGATTTTCAGCCTGCAGAGAGATCAAACGTGGATTTGACTAAACAACATCTTTTTTTCTGGGTTTTCAACCAAAGAAAGTGTCTTAGGACACACTTCTTACAAGTTTGATGACATTTTCATGAATACCTGATGCTTTGATCACTTTACTGCCTCAAAGCAGCAACATCTTGTTTTTATGCTCTTAAACTGATTTTCAGCCCGCAGAGAGACCAAAAGTGAATTTCACTAAACAAAACCTTTTTTATGGTTTTTCAACCAAAGAAAGTGTTTGATGCCATTTCCATTTATACCTGATGCTTTCATCACTTTACTGCCTCAAAGCAGCAACATCTTGTTTTTATGCTCTTAAACTGATTTTCAGCCCGCAGAGAGACCAAAAGTGGATTTTACTAAACAACACCTTTTTTCTGGGTTTTCAACCAAAGAAAGTATCTTAGGACACACTTCTTACAAGTTTGATGATATTTTCATGAATACCTGATGCTTTGATCACTTTACTGCCTCAAAGCAGCAACATCTTGTTTTTATGCTCTTAAACTGATTTTCAGCCCGCAGATAGACCAAAAGTGGATTTTACTAAACAACATCTTTTTTCTGGGTTTTCAACCAAAGAAAGTGTCTTAGGACACACTTCTTACAAGTTTGATGACATTTTCATGAATACCTGATGCTTTGATCACTTTACTGCCTCAAAGCAGCAACATCTTGTTTTTATGCTCTTAAACTGATTTTCAGCCCGCAGATAGACCAAAAGTGGATTTTACTAAACAACATCTTTTTTCTGGGTTTTCAACCAAAGAAAGTGTCTTAGGACACACTTCTTACAAGTTTGATGACATTTCATGAATACCTGATGCTTTGATCACTTTACTGCCTCAAAGCAGCAACATCTTGTTTTTATGCTCTTAAACTGAATTTCAGCCCGCAGAGAGACCAAAAGTGAATTTCACTAAACAAAACCTTTTTTATGGTTTTTCAACCAAAGAAAGTGTTTGATGCCATTTCCATTTATACCTGATGCTTTCATCACTTTACTGCCTCAAAGCAGCAACATCTTGTTTTTATGCTCTTAAACTGATTTTCAGCCTGCAGAGAGATCAAACGTGGATTTTACTAAACAACACCTTTTTTCTGGGTTTTCAATCAAAGAAAGTGTCTTAGGACACACTTCTTACAAGTTTGATGCTATTTTCATGAATACCTGATGCTTTCATCACTTTACTGCCTTAAAGCAGCAACATCTTGTTTTTATGCTCTTAAACTGATTTTCAGCCCGCAGAGAGACCAAACGTGGATTTGACTAAACAACATCTTTTTTCTGGGTTTCAACCAAAAAAGTCTTAGGACACACTTCTTACAAGTTTGATGACATTTTCATGAATACCTGATGCTTTGATCACTTTACTGCCTCAAAGCAGCAACATCTTGTTTTTATGCTCTTAAACTGATTTTCAGCCCGCAGAGAGACCAAAAGTGAATTTCACTAAACAAAACCTTTTTTATGGTTTTCAACCAAAGAAAGTAACATAGGACACACTTCTTACAGTTTGATGCCATTTCCATGAATACCTGATGCTTTCATCACTTTACTGCCTCAAAGCAGCAACATCTTGTTTTTATGCTCTTAAACTGATTTTCGGCCTGCAGAGAGATCAAAAGTGACTTTTACTAAACAATACGATTTGTCTGGGTTTTCAATCAAAGAAAGTGTCTTAGGACACACTTCTTACAAGTTTGATGCTATTTTCATGAATACCTGATGCTTTCATCACTTTACTGCGTCAAAGCAGCAACATCTTGTTTTTATGCTCTTAAACTGATTTTCAGCCCGCAGAGAGACCAAACGTGGATTTGACTAAACAACATCTTTTTTCTGGGTTTTCAACCAAAGAAAGTGTCTTAGGACACACTTCTTACAAGTTTGATGCCATTTCCATGAATACCTGATGCTTTCATCACTTTACTGCCTCAAAGCAGCAACATCTTGTTTTTATGCTCTTAAACTGATTTCCAGCCCGCATAGAGACCAAAAGTGGATTTTCCTAAACAAAACATTTTTTCTGGGTTTAAAACCAAATAAAGTAACATAGGGACACACTTCTTACAAGTTTGATGACATTTTCATGAATACCTGATGCTTTGATCACTTTACTGCCTCAAAGCAGCAACATCTTGTTTTTATGCTCTTAAACTGATTTTCAGCCCGCAGAGAGACCAAAAGTGAATTATACTAAACAAAACCTTTTTTATGGTTTTTCAACCAAAGAAAGTGTTTGATGCCATTTCCATGAATACCTGATGCTTTACTGCGTCAAAGCAGCAACATCTTGTTTTTATGCTTTTAAACTGCTTTTCAGCTTGCAGAGAGATCAAAAGTGAATTTTACTAAACAAAACCTTTTTTATGGTTTTTCAACCAAAGAAAGTGTCTTAGGACACACTTCTTACAAGTTTGATGCCATTTCCATGAATACCTGATGCTTTCATCACTTTACTGCGTCAAAGCAGCAACATCTTGTTTTTATGCTCTTAAACTGATTTTCAGCCCGCAGAGAGATCAAACGTGGATTTTACTAAACAACACCTTTTTTCTGGGTTTTCAACCAAAGAAAGTGTCTTAGGACACACTTCTTACAAGTTTGATGCCATTTTCATGAATACCTGATGCTTTGATCACTTTACTGCCTCAAAGCAGCAACATCTTGTTTTTATGCTCTTAAACTGATTTTCAGCCCGCATAGAGACCAAAAGTGGATTTTCCTAAACAATTCATTTTTCCTGCGTCTAAAACCAAATAAAGTAACATAGGGACACACTTCTTACAAGTTTGATGACATTTTCATGAATACCTGATGCTTTGATCACTTTACTGCCTCAAAGCAGCAACATCTTGTTTTTATGCTCTTAAACTGATTTTCAGCCCGCAGAGAGACCAAAAGTGAATTTCACTAAACAAAACCTTTTTTATGGTTTTTCAACCAAAGAAAGTGTCTTAGGACACACTTCTTACAAGTTTGATGCCATTTCCATGAATACCTGATGCTTTCATCACTTTACTGCCTCAAAGCAGCAACATCTTGTTTTTATGCTCTTAAACTGATTTTCAGCCCGCAGAGAGATCAAACGTGGATTTTACTAAACAACACCTTTTTTCTGGGTTTTCAACCAAAGAAAGTTTCTTAGGACACACTTCTTACAAGTTTGATGCCATTTCCATGAATACCTGATGCTTTGATCATTTTACTGCCTAAAAGCAGCAACATCTTGTTTTTATGCTCTTAAACTGATTTCCAGCCCGCATAGAGACCAAAAGTGGATTTTCCTAAACAAAACATTTTTTCTGGGTTTAAAACCAAATAAAGTGACATAGGGACACACTTCTTACAAGTTTGATGACATTTTCATGAATACCTGATGCTTTCATCACTTTACTGCCTCAAAGCAGCAACATCTTCTTTTTATGCTCTTAAACTGATTTTCAGCCCGCAGAGAGACCAAAAGTGAATTTTACTAAACAAAACCTTTTTTATGGTTTTTCAACCAAAGAAAGTGTTTGATGCCATTTCCATTTATACCTGATGCTTTCATCACTTTACTGCCTCAAAGCAGCAACATCTTGTTTTTATGCTCTTAAACTGATTTCCAGCCCGCATAGAGACCAAAAGTGGATTTTCCTAAACAACACCTTTTTTCTGGGTTTAAAACCAAATAAAGTG